>CM046999.1:53889552-54489552 GCA_025698465.1 Gossypium longicalyx | reverse complement strand
TATGAGAAATTTTAAAAATAAATGAATTAAATAGATAAATTAAAGTTTGGATTTTTTATGATAAGACTATAAGAATATGATATTTGAAGTATTGGAAAATTGAACTTAAATTAGCGTGTTTTAAATTAAAAGGATGAAATTGAGAAATTTTTAAACATTCAAAATTGAAGTGTTGAAATGTGGAAATCTGAATTTTTAATGTTTTAATTATTAAGTATGGTATTTTACTTTAAAACTTGGAAAGGAGACATTATGTGATAGGATTTGAGTTAGTAGGGACCAAATTGTAAATATATAGAAATTTTGAAATAAAAAGGACTATTTTGCAAAACTTTGCAAATTGGGATTTAAGATTGCACAGTAAAAAAAGAAAATCTGATTTTCGGGGACTTGATTGTAAAACTGTGTAAATTTAAGATTTCAAGGATTAAATCATAAAAATGGAAAAAAAATTAGGAACTATTTTGTAAAAAATGTAAAATTTGGGGAATAGGAACTGTTTTGTCACTTCTAAAACATTTAGTTATAAATTGGGGTATAATAATTATATCCTTGATTCAATGAAATATTTGATAAATATTTATATATAAAATTAAATATTTGAAATTGATAAGTTAGAATGGTTATGGTTCGCATGTGATTTGGAAGGCTATTAAATAAGTTGGGATGGTAGTTATATGCATAAATTTTAATATAAAATAAGAAATTAAATTTTAAAGGTTGAAATTAAGTTTAATAATAGTAAATTAATTGGTTAAATGTTATGAAAATTTTTAAAATTTTTTTATGTGATATCTCTTACTCGAATCTGTTTTTTAATCTAGTAAGAAATGTTAGAGGTGAGTCACAATTTAGCAAATTTTGGACTTAAAGCTTGTTGGGTGGGCTTTTAGCCAACTTAGATATTTTTTAAGGGAAATTCGCCCATCTACCCAGCCATCCTCCACACATGGGAGCTCTCTCTCCCTTTTTATTCTTTCTTGCATTTTCTCAAAAATGTTCAAATTTTGGGTATATTTTTAAATGTATGAGGAAATATTGAAATTGGGGTTCCCAACCTTAGTTGATGATAGAATCAAGTTTTTGGAGATTTGATTACATGTGTAAAAACATCCAAAAGGTAAGTGTACCTTGGATACTCATATTTCTCTGAATTAATAGCTTAAAAGATATGAAATATGTGATTAATGAGTTATAGTAAAAATGACAAGCCGTGAGGTGTTATAAACAAAAAAAAAAAGTGATATGGAAACTTTGGGTTACTCCAACATATTAGGGTGTCTGTGGACATGAATGAATCATGATATTAATATGGAAAAAAAATGCTAATATAATCAGTAAGGCTGAGTTATTTGCTAATAGAATTGATAGATGATAAAATCATGCAAATTAATAGCTAAATGAAGTTAAAGAATAAATGAAATTATGATTTTCCACTAAATTGGAAATTAATGAATATGTATATGAAACATAATGAAGACGATAAGATAAAATGTGATGAAAATCGTAACTGATTATGAAATTCAATCGTATATTTTAAACATAATAAATTGATCATTTTTGTTATTATATTAATATATAGAAACATAAAATTTAAGGTATGTTGAATACAAAAATCCAAATCTAGTGTTTTCACATACGTTTATTATGGTGCATGTTTTAATATCTGATAAAAACATGTAGAAGATGTACTCATTTCCATTTAATCATAGTAATGAAGTTGCTGCCATAGCTTCTGCTTGTATTTCAGCAAATAAGTTTGTGTCACATGCCAATGTTGATGGTATGCAATTCTTTTATGATGTAAATAATCAAGTATTAGAATTTTAAATGATAAAAGTGCATTTCTTTTATATGTTACATTATCGTTTTTAACAGTTTCTAACATAATTATTTCAAAATTTGAATGTTATCGGCAGTGGCAAATTTAGAGGGGGCCGGCATGGGCCTCAACCCCCTAAAATGTAAAATTATTATTTAAGTTCTTAATTTTTTTTTAAAAAAATTTAAATTAATAAAGGTAAAATTGTACTTTAACCTTTCTAAAATTATAAAAATTCGATTTAATCATTTGAAAATTATAAAGATATAGACTATAAAAAATTAAAATTTTATTCGGTCCCCTAAAAGATTATTCTGGCTTTGCCCCTGGTTATCAGTAATGACATGATATCAATTTAGTTGAAAGCTTTAGAAGAGTTTATCTATTATAATAGATATCATATTGAGACTATAAATATGGGTTGTGTTGAATATATCTATATTCCATCACGTAATACATTTGTATTAAAAAGCTCACCTATTTATCTCCAATGTGCACTACCGATATACTGATATCATTAAATCATATACAATAGTAAACCAAAAGTTTACTAATTTGAATGTATCAATTTCTTGACATTCCGATCAATAGTGAAGCGAAAAAAATATTGAAAATTCACATGAACATTTATAAATGAGCTAGAAGGCTCTTTAATTTAAGGAATTCTCATATGTTGTTTGTTCAAAAAAAAATTAGATTATTAAAAAACTAGAAAATTATTTTAGGGGTTGAAATTAAATTGTAATTTTTATAATTAAAAAATGCAATTTCACCATTTTAATAGCCTACATCTTTATAATTTTTAAAGGATTAAATTATATTTTTATCATTTTTAGGGGGTAAAGTGCAAATTTATCTTTACTAATTTAAAATTTTAAAAGGCTAAAATAAAAAATATTTTATTTTAGGAGTTCGGGGCATTGACTGAACATCTTGCATTTATGAATTTGATATGAGTCTATTTCATCCATAATGTGAAACATTTAAATATTACTTAATTTTGGCAAATGTATCCACAAGATAATTATTAATTATGAGATTGTTGGGTTAAATAATTATTAAATTAAGAATAAAAATTTTAAATTAAACAATTTATGTTACTGAGTTTACAATGGTTAATGATGATCATATAATAATTGCAACAATTGTTGCAAAAGTATGTTATTTGTAGATAAACTATTACTACTTATCACAACCAAAACTTCCCAAATATACCAATGCGAATGCGAGAAGTCAGGTGAAAAGACCATTGGGTACCCAGGCGTAGAAAAGAAAATGGTTAATAGGTTTCATTGTAAGAAGAGAAAAACAAAGTTGAAATTGACTTCTTTTTGAATTATTAAAAATTATTTAGTCTAGTGTTTTTATAACCAAATTTTATTCAGAAGAGTTTTCTTTATATATTTTGGAATTACATTATTTGGTCATGATTTTTTAAATTATCGGTAATCTAACATATAAAATAAAAATAATGCCACGTCTAAATAAAAGGGTTAAAACCAAATTTTTAAAAAAAAAGTGTAGGGACGAATAATTAAATTAAATTATATGTGTTATATATAAAACATAAAAAACTAGATTACTGTTGTATTAAACGTGGTATTAATTAATTAACATTAGAAAAATAAAAAATGCAATATAAAATAATAATTGGTGATAAAGTTGAAAAGAGATGGGACCTTTCCTATCCTTCAATAAACAAAACCAATGACGTCTATTCTATATATATAACCACAATATATAATATTTTATGTATCGTTATTGATTCACCATATATTATTTAATTAGGATAAATTAAATTTCAAATATATAAACATAAAATAATTTTATGATAATTGAATTAAATCAATATTTTATGTATAAAATTACACATAAATTAAAATTTATCTATAAATTATATTTTAAACCAAAATTTATATATAGTTTTGAGATTTATTTCTATTTAATTTGATAAATTTTTTAAGATTAAAAATAATTTATTTCTATTGGTGAGCAAGGTATGAGGAAGTATGAGAGGAATTTTATTATTAGAAAAGTGAAAAATCCTCTACCCTTCCAACCAATCATTTAAAACTAAAAATATATATACTCTTATTTAAGGATTTAAGTATTATATAGAAAAACAAAGATTAGGATTCATATAACTACACTTCACTTATTATCCAAAAATAAAGAAATTATCTTCATTCTTTAATGTTTGATATTTCTGTAAACAAGAAGACGAAATCAAAGGAAGATTGGATGAAATCTACGCCTTCCCTTCTTTTATTGTTTTTGCTTGATTTGCTATCATTGAAGGTGTGTTTTAATAGACTATTGTAGAGATTAATTTATCTGAAATTAGTGGGCATAAAGGGCACAGGAATTTTATTCTTATTAAAAATGTAAATCTAGAAACTACTTGTATGTATGTATGTGCTAATTCTATGCTAGTAGTAGTTCTAGGTTCCAGGACAACGAGGCATGGTAGATGGCGGTGGGCGGATGCTTGTTTCCTCGGTTCTACCGTTCCTTACGATGAGAACAGTGTCCATTCCCCAGCTACTATGCCTCTCCAAATGGCAATGCATAAACCATACTCCTGAAAATATTGTAATTAGTTAAAACTTTGGTCGTAAGAAAGATTGAGCTTCTTTTTATTTAAACAATTTTCTAATTCAATAACTTACCGGGATTGGTAGCAAAAAATCTGATGGCAACCCATCTTCTACCAGGAACATGGACAGTGTTAATGAGTGGTGGATCAACCAGATTATAAGTGCTTGGGTCTGTCTCATTGTTGAAATTTCCGAAACCTGTTCCGACCCAATAGAAGCTGAAACCGTGCAAATGGATGGGGTGACTTCCACCAGCCCCCATCTGCGTTGCTTGCAGCACCATCTCAACTCCTTCCCCATAATTTACCACCATAACCCTCGTCCCTTCCTCAACAGGGGTATTGAAATTAGTCAAGTCTCCAGTGAAATTATAGAATACTGGGGGATTCAATGGAAAATCTTCGGTGAAAACACCACTCATGTTCCTGCAATTTTACCAAAACTTTAACAATTAGGCAGCTACAGTAGTGAAATCATGATTTAAGAATTGTTATAACCATGGATATATATATAATATACCTGTTGTAGTATGCTTGGAGAATGTCAATACGTGGGGAAACAAAGCTCACATTGTTCAAACTTGCAACAATTCTGGTGCCTAGAACACAGGTGTTGCAAGGCAAGTTGTTTACCGCGATTGCAATGAATGCTCGTGTTTTAATATCCTTATCCGCCGGCACATTTATCCCCGGATTCTGGGAGACATTCGTGTTCCGAATTTGGTTAAGGAAGTTAATCATAGCATCTGTATCGGTCATCAGGGGCAACGTTATCAAGGAAGCATTCAATCCACCCTCACTGTTAGTATATTGAAAAATGCCAGTAGTGATGTTGTCAATAGGTGCAGCAGAGGAATCAGAGAAAGGCCTAATAGCCATGTAATATTGGCCAACGTTTCGATTGGCAGAGACCAAAACATCCATGGTTTGGCCAGGGCTTATCAATATATAGTCCCTCGTAAACCTTCGAACATAGGAGGCATCTTGTGCGACGACTGTGAGGGTGTGGTTCGCGATGGTGAAGAAAAAATGTTCGTTCATTGCAGCGTTAATTATTCGGAGAAGGTATATCTTCTCAGAATCAACTTGCATACGGAATATTGTATCTGCAACAACCAACTATAGGCTCTTAGTATAAGGGATCCAAAGGCCGACAAACTCAATCCGGTTTCTGTAATGCTAGAACATACCATTGGGGCATCCATATGTGTCTCCTACGTGTCCATTGATAGCATAAGCATTTGGTTGGCGAGGAGAGACACCGGTGGCAAGTGCGTCGTCAATAATTTGCTTGTAGTCCCCATCGTACCATGATTCTGTAAATTCATTCAAAAAATCAAATTAAGATGCTATAATTATACACAAGTAACACAACCAAAGAATCAAAAGATATGGTTACCAAGTATGATAGTTTGATCGGCGTCTGGCGTGGTGAACGGGTAAGTTTCATTCTCGACCGGTAAAATGATGAAGGCTCCATGGACGGAACCACGAGTCCAGTCACTGTGTGCGTGCCACCACAGTGTTCCTATTTCATCCGATAATACGATTTCATAGGTGAAGTTGGTCCCTGGTTGGATGGGGCACTGCGTTATGAACTCGGGACCATCGGACCATGGATTCCTCGGTTGTTTCACACCGTGCCTGCAACATGTTTAATTTGATTTAATCACTTTTGATTTCAATTCTTTGGGAAATTACGATTGGAAAATGAAAGAAAGGTTATAGTTACCAGTGAATGGTGAAGCCGTAGTTTCCTTGATTGTGGACATTAACGAAGACAGTATCACCTCTGTGAACCCGAATCTCAGGCCCTGGATAGCTATCGTTTACGACCAGCAATGTCGTTGTGTTGCATAGCTTCGTAAAGTTTGACTCTCGCACCTGCAGTCAAATCTCAACACTAATATTAAACTGTAAAGGAAAAAAAGCCACTGCCATGATTAGTCTTCAAACCCAGGCACTTAGCCATGTTTTAAGGAGACATTTCTACCATTACTCTGTAATAGTTAAAGCAAAGATGTTGTATCAGACCTGAACGTTTTTGGTTTAAAACAGAGAAGGAAAAAGTAATTTATGATCAGGTCAGTAAATTACGTAGGTTGAATATGAGGTTTAAGATTATCCATACGAAACAACTATGACATGAAAGAAAGGGTACTCACAAAGAATTCATAGTGATGTACATCTGCACTGGAAAGGAGCAAAGTGCTTAGAAATAAAACCCCTGCAAACCATGTCACTAAACCTTTCTGTAAACCCATTTTTCCCCCCTCTCTAATGTGTTCTCCGTTCTCCCTTGAATTTTCTCATCTTTGGGTCAACCATTTATAGGAAAGGCAGCAAGTGCTCCTTAGGTTTGTTTCTTTGAAAGTACAGGAAAATTGCAGTTTCCAGTCAAAAGATTACACTTCAAACAACATGTTTCTAGTTTTTATTTTTTATTTCTTTTTCTCATTACATAACATGTCATGTTGGATTTTTTTAATACATATTTTTAATTTTATGTCCAAGTTAAGAGTATGTAATATTAAGTTGATAATAGTTTGTTGATGTTAGTTAAAATGTTTAAAATTGTTGATGCAAATCCAAGGTTGGATGGCAGCTTCCTCACTGCTGTGCTCGTTTAATAATATTTTGAGAGTGATAAAGAATATGTTAAGGTGTTGGACGTGTATGTGCACGCATTTTATGACAATGAGAATTTTATATGAGATTAAATTAAGCATATGAAATTGTGAAATCAACGTCATTAATTTACAACAATAATTAAGGTCTTATTAAATTAAAACTGGGTGTATCTATTATTTTAAAATTTTACTCGCTTAATGTTTTTTACTTATTGATATAAATATTATTATTCTTCTTATATTAATTTAATTAATTATTTAAAAAAAATTACTAAAAATATAAACCACAGCTTCTTCTTTTTTAATGGAAATCCAGCGAAAAGGAAAAGAATTCTGAAATGTTGAAAAAAAAATCATCACAATTCACAACATTATGGGCAAATTTTACTTTAAAAAGAACATTATCAACAAATTTTAACCTTTTATATTAATTCACTATTTTTTTTTCATAAATGGATTTGTAAACCCTCGAAATTTAAAAAAATTTATTTAATCCCTTCTTAATTTTTGGCATTCAATTGAATTGTGCACTAATAAAATTCGCCGAATAAGCTCTTTAATTATCGTTGGTCAGTTAGACAATATTAACATGGCTATTAATATGCATCACGTCAAAAATATAAAAAATATAAAAATTTATTTTAAAATTATTTTTCAAATAAGTACATAATAAATCTAAGCAAATGGTTATCCAAGTCTATTTAAATTTGAACCCTCCTTCGTCTAAATTCATTTTAAAATTATAAAAATCATTAAAATTGATTAAAAATTATAATATTATTATAAATAAATTAAAAACCATAAAATTTGCTAAAAAATTTTGCTAAAAACCATAAAAATAATTTATAAAAGTTGTTAGAAATTAATCAAATATGAATGTTTTAATAATAAATGTAATATTAATATGAATATTTTAATAATCTAGATATGAGTATTTGTTTAGATTATGCTTAGCTTCATTTATCTCTTTCAACTCAAATGTGTTACTAGTCACTCTCATATATATATATATATATATATATATATATAATTTTAATTAGACATTGTTTATTACTAGGTTTATATAATATATTAATTATTATAAAATATTTAATTATTATAAAATAAATTTTAATTGTCAAAAGAAAAAGCTACTATATGTTTATAATATTTTGTAGCAAATATATTAATATTGTGTTCATTTTATTAAAAACGACTTTTAAAAAATGATTTTCAAGAAAATTTGTCAAAATAAAAAATATTTTACGCATAATCATTCAAATACCAAAAAGTATCATTTTTTTAGAAAATCAAACTATTTTCTAAAAATCATTTCCCTTTTCACTGAAATCATTTGTTTATCGTATAGTAAATGAAATATTTAATTAGTGAAACTATAAAATCTATTAGATAAGTTAATATTAACGTGGAGACAAAATTTTAAAAAGTATGATAATTTTTTAGAATAATCCGCATAAACGACGAAATAGGAAAATAGAGAAGATCAAGCATAAATATTTTGTGTGAAAAACTCCTTCGAAAAGAAGAAAAACTACGGACAAAGGAGGCTTCGATTTTTTTACTAAATGGATAAACAAACAAGAGTAAAATATGGAGAAAATAAACCTAAATGTATTAAATATACAAACCCAACCCCCAAAAAAAAAAAAAAAAACTAACTTGGGAACAAAATTCTCTCTATAGTTACCACAAAACTCTCACAAAAAACTCATATACGGCTACATCTTATTGCCCTCAAAGAAAAGCCCTAGTTGATTGGCATGTCAAAGCAAGGATACAATGACCCTTTTAGATAAACTTAGATTAGAGTTCTAATCATACTAAAACATCCCTGGAATAATCAGAGTTCAATTAGGAGAATCAGTCTTGTTTAAAGTCTAAAACGCGACTGCGAATAAAAAAAAGTTAAAAATTAAGAAAAATAACATGTGGGAAACATATGTGATAATTAAAAAATAAATAAAACCAATTATATGCGTGTATTAATTTAGAAATATTTTAAAAAATTATGGCTTTTTACAGAAGTAAATTAATTTAAGTTTTTATACATATTCAAAGGGTAATGAAATTTGCATTAAAGTTTTATATTAAAATTAAAGTGGAAATGAATGTAGCCAAATCTTTAGAATGATTAAATTAATGAGTATTCAAAAAATAATTAGTTAAAATTTACATTAAAATTTATTTTTATTGTAGAGTTAGAAAAGATAATAAGACAATAATTATTAAGTAAATAATGATTTACTTAAGATTAAGTAGTAAGAATGTAGTTTCATAAAAATAGATTAAGTAGTAAAAACAATTTTGAAATAAAATAAAATAAAATAAAATAATTTGTTTAATTAGAAAATCCTTTTTATTAAAGATTAAATAGATGATTTTTACTTTTTCTATTATGTTTTAAAACTTTCTACATCTTGCTTTTAAATATCTTTCAATTTTTCAATATATTTTCTTTAAAAAATTTTCACATATTTTAAATTATTATAGAAACATAATTTTGAGACATGTTGAATACAAAAATCCAAATCTAGTGTTTTCACGTTACCTTAATATGGTGCATGTTTTAATTATATAGAATAATTCTATCAACAATTTTTTCAAAAAATAAAAAAATAAACATTACAATAATAGAATTTATTAAAATAATGGTTTGGATAACACTAGTTTCTTTGTAATAGATTCACCTTCCATTCAATATTATATACTCAGTTTGGTGCATCCAATGTAAGATAATTATAGAATAGCAAATATATATATATATATATATATATATATATATTAAAAATTAACATGAAAAATAAATTAAAAAATAAGTAGTAATAAGGATATCTATCAAAAAAGCCTTGTTTTACAACCGTTCTATTTTTTGTTGGAATAGTTTGTATCAAAACATAAGTGAGTCGAAGAAATAAGTAAAGAGAGAATTAACACACTATATTTATTAATGCAGTTCAAGTTCATTAATCCTAATCGGTTAAAGTTTAATCTATCATTTTCCAATAGATAATTGTAGTTATAAAGTCGAATGCAATCTATTATAAATCACTCTTCCCAAATACTTCTCATTACACCTCAAATGGCTAATTAGAAAATCAATTAATTAATTATTTACAGCTCTTTTCCAACGTTAATCAACAATCAAGAGATAAACGTTTATCATAACTTTAACACTGATAATTATCTTCATAAATTATCTTGAAAAATAATCTTGTTTATAAAATGTTGGAAAGGATACAGATAATCAAAACTTTATACATGGAAGGGATACTTATTGGCTTCATTGTTTAATGCATGAATGGTTTTATAAATAAAAAATTAAAAAAAATACGTACGTTAAATATTTAAGATCAATGAAAATGGCTTTTTTTCTTCTGGCAAAAACCATTTCTAACTTAGTTGTTTTTAAGAAATTATTCTAAAATTTGAATGCTATCAATGTGGTAATGAAATGATATCAATATGATCTAACTGAAAGCTCTAGAAGAGTTTATATATTGTTACTGAAAGAAATAATTTTTGTTATATTTAGTGCATAATGTTGTAGTTAATCTTAAAGAAAATTAGTTCTAAAGTTGAAAATTTCTCTTAAAAAGGAAAATAATAAATAAGTAAGATAATCATACACTGGAGGTGACTGTTCTTAAAAAAATTCAAAACATAATTAATCATAAAACTCAAAAGAGTTCAAATACTTAAAAATGAAAAGATCTGATGAGTTATGTCACAACAAGAAAGAGGTAAAAATAAAATGAAAAAAAAGTAGTTGTCAACAACATTTTTTTTATAATATTATTGCTAAAATAATAATGGGAAATGAGGATCTTGAACATAAATTTGACGAGGAATAGATAAATTTGGCCAAATTGAAAAGAGATAAATCAAGCAAAATTGAATTGAGTTGCTTAAATATTAAATTTCTTTTACTTAGTTAATATAATTTGGTTCTTATATTTTTTTAATGTTATTAATTACTCAAAAAGTTAATATTGTTAACTTTCGATTAAAACATTATGTAGTTACATATATTTTGAATATCCTCGTAGTCTTAAAGACTGACATATATCTTCTCTTTTTTTATTTAGGTTTGTGTAGACAATGGTCAAATTTTAAAATTTCCAACTATGTGGCACACACCCACCAGCTCCTTTTCTTTTTGCATTTTAAAAAATGGATAATTTTTAATTTTAGTCCCTTTAATATGTTTAAATTTGAGATTTAATTTATATATTTTAATTTTTAATATAATTTTATCATTATATTTTTTATAATATTATTAACTAGTCTAAATAGTTAATAATTTTAACTTTTGTGTTAAAACGTTACATAGTTATATATAATTTAAATACCCTTAGAGTTTTAAAGGTTAACATATGACTTCTCATTTCTTTTAGGTTTGTATTGTTTTTTTTTTTATATAACAAGACAATGGTTAAATTATGATTTTGGCCTTTAGACTATCTTGAAGGTTGAGGTTTAATTTATATATTTTAATTTTTAACATAATTTAATCAATTTACTTTTATAATGTTATTAGTGAATTTAAATATTTTTTTTTATAAAAGAGATGAAACCAAATTAAAAAAAAAAAAAGTGTAGGGACGAATAATTAAACTAAATTATATGTGTTATATATAAAACATAAAAACTAGATTACTGTTGTATTAAACGTGGTATTAATTAATTAATATTAGAAAAATAAAAAATGCAATATAAAATAATAATTGGTGATAAAGTTGAAAAGAGATGGGAAGACCACGTCGGGTGCCCATTTGTCCTTATCTTTCCTAAACAAATCTATATATCACTATCAACCATGACCACATATTATTTAACTGGATAAATTTTAAAATTATGCCTCATTTTAAAAAAATAAATATATTAATTTATTTATTATATAATATATAAATATAAATATAAAATGATGTTGTATAAATAATTTATGAGAATTATACAAAATCAGAATTTATATAAAATTTTAAACTTTATTTGAATAAAGTTTTTTTAATTGCACACGTGGTAAAAGGAATTGGTGAGGAATTTTATTATTAGAAAAGTGAAAATTCCTCTGCCCTTTTAGTACCGCGTTTTGCGACTATCCAATCATTTTCAGTAGTAATTTTTGAATATTGACATTAAGGGAGGGTTTGAATTCTTTCCCTTTACCAAAAAGTTTATTTCTTTATCAGGCCATTCCTTTTAAGTTAAAAGTTCATAGATTGGTTAAATTATTATCCAATCTGCTTTCCCTGGGTATCTTCTTTTGTTGTTTTTGCTGTCATTGAAGCTGTGTTTTAATACACTATTCTACAGATTAATTTATCTGTTTTAGTTCATTTCTGAAGCGATGAAGATGAACCATATTGTTTGTTTTGAAGTTTTGGATTCCACTGTTGCTCCTTTTGATTTACACATGCATGTCATGGCAAAGAGAAACCCATAGAAAGATGATTTCTTAAAATTGAAATTTAGATGATGAGTTAAAAGAATACATAAAACCCAGAAAATAAATTGTGCCCAGAGGCTAAAGTTTTCTGGAGACGAAAAACATTATCAACTCTTTTCATTTACTTGTACACATGTGAAAAAAGATTGGTGGACCAAGAAGAGGGCACAGGAATTTTATTGTTATAAAAAATGTAAATCTAGAAACTACTTGTATGTATGAATGTGTTAATTCTATGCTTGTAGTAGTTCTAGGTTCCAGGACAACGAGGCATGGTAGATGGCGGTGGGCGGATGCTTGTTTTCTTCGTTTTACCATTCCTCACGATGAGAACAGTGTCCATTCCCCAGCTACTATGCCTCTCCAAATGGCAATGCATAAACCATACTCCTGAAAATATTGTAATTAGTTAAAACTTTGGTCGTAAGAAAGATGAGCTTCTTTTTATTTAAACAATTTTCTAATTCAATAACTTACCGGGATTGGTAGCAAAAAATCTGATGGCAACCCATCTTCTACCAGGAACATGGACAGTGTTAATGAGTGGTGGATCAACCAGATTATAAGTGCTTGGGTCTGTCTTATTGTTGAAATTTCCGAAACCTGTTCCGACCCAATAGAAGCTGAAACCGTGCAAATGGATTGGGTGACTTCCACCAGCCCCCATCTGGGTTGCTTGCAGCACCATCTCAACTCCTTCCCCATAATTTACCACTATAACCCTCGTCCCTTCCTCAACAGGGGTATTGAGATTAGTCAAGTTTCCAGTGAAATCATAGATTACTGGGGGATTCAATGGAAAATCTTCGGTGTAAACACCACTCATGTTCCTACAATTTTACCAAAAGTTTTAACAATTAGGCTGCTACGGTAGTGAAATCATGATTTAAGAATTGCTATAACCATGGATATATATAATATACCTGTTGTAGTATGCTTGGAGAATGTCAATACTTGGGGAAACATAGCTCACATTGTTCAAACTTGCAACAAGTCTGGTGCCTACAACACAGGTGTTGCAAGGCAAGTTGTTTACCGCGAGTGTAATGAACACTCGTCTTTTAATATCCTTATCTGCCGGCACATTTATCCGCGGATTCTGGGAGACTTTCGTGTTCCGAATTTGGTTTAGGAAGTTAATCATAGCATCTGTATCGTTCATTACGGGCAACGTTATCAAGGAAGCATTCAATCCACCCTCACTGTTTGTATATTGGAAAATGCCAGTAGTGATGTTGTCAACAGGTGCAGCAGAGGAATCAGAGAAAGGCCTAATAGCCATGTAATATTGGCCAACGTTACGATTGGAAGAGACCAAAACATCCATGGTTTGGCCAGGGCTTATCAATATATAGTCCCTCGTAAACCTTCGAACATAGGAGGCATCTTGTGCGACGACTGTGAGGGTGTGGTTCGCGATGGTGAAGAAAAAATGTTCGTTCATTGCAGCGTTAATTATTCGGAGAAGGTATATCTTCTCAGAATCAACTTGCATACGGAATATTGTATCTGCAACAACCAACTATAGGCTCTTAGTATAAGGGATCCAAAGGCCGACAAACTCAATCCGGTTTCGGTAATGCTAGAACATACCATTGGGGCACCCATATGTGTCTCCTACATGTCCATTGATAGCATAAGCACTTGGTTGGCGAGGAGAGACACCGGCGGCAAGTGCGTCATCAATAATTTGCTTGTAGTCCCCATCGTACCATGATTCTGTAAATCCATTCAAAAAATCAAATTAAGATGCTATAATTATACACAAGTAACACAACCGAAGAATCAAAAGATATGCTTACCAAGTATGATAGTTTGATCGGCGTCTGGCGTGAGGAACGGATAAGTTTCTTTCTTGGCCGGCAAAATGATGAAGGCTCCATGGACGGAACCGCGAGTCCAGTCACTGTGTGCGTGCCACCACAGTGTTCCTATTTCATCCGATAATACGATTTCATAGGTGAAGTTGGTCCCTGGTTGGATGGGGCACTGCGTTACGAACTCGGGACCGTCGGACCATGGATTCCTCGGTTGTTTCACGCCGTGCCTGCAGCATGTTTAATTTGATTTAACCACTTTTGATTTCATTTCTTTGGGAACTTACGATTGGAAGAATGAAAGAAAGGTTATAGTTACCAGTGAATGGTGAAGCCGTAGTTTCCTTGATTGTGGACATTAACGAAGACAGTATCACCTCTGTGAACCCGAATCTCAGGCCCTGGATAGCTGTCGTTTACGACCAGCAATGTCGTTGTGTTGCACAGCTTCGTAAAGTTTGACTCTCGCACCTGCAGTCAAATCTCAACACATATTAAACTGCCACTGCCATGATTTAAGGAGACATTTCTACCATTACTATGTAATAGTTAAAGCAAAGATGTTATCAGACCCGATCGTTTTTGGTTTAAAACAGAGAAGGGAAAAGCATTTCATAATCAGGCCAGTAAATTACGTTGGTTGAAAATGAGGTTAAAGATTATCCATTCGAAACAACTATGACATGAAAGAATATATATATGAAAAAGAGAAAAAGGGTACTCACAAAGAATTCATAGTGATGTACATCTGCACTGGAAAGGAGCAAAGTGCTTAGAAATAGAACCCCTACAAACCATGTCACTAAACCTTGCTGTAAACCCATTTTCCCCGTCTAATGTGTTCTTAGTTCTCCCCTGAATGTTCTCATCTTTGGGTCAACCATTTATAGGAAAGGAAGTAAGTGCTCCTTAGGTTTCTTTCTTTGAAAGTATACGAAAATTGCATTTTCCAGTCAAAAGTTAAACTTCAAACATGATGTTTCTAGTTTTTATTTCTATTTTTCTCATGTCGGATTATTATAGTACCTAAATATGGATTTTTAATTTTATGTCCAAGTTAGACTAGGTAAATATTAAGTTGATGTTTAAAGTTGTTTATGCAAATGCAAGGTTGGATGCCAGCATCCTCACTGCTGTGCTCGTTTTATAATATTTTAAGGTATCTAAATGAGAGAGTGATAAAGACTATCTTAAGTCGTTGGATGCCAATGTGCACACATTTTATGACGGTGAAAATTTTATATGAGATTAAATTTAAGTATTTGAAATTGTGAAATCAACGTGATGAAATTGTCAATAATTAGTGAGGTCTTATTTAATTAAAACTGGATGTACCTTTTTGTATATAATTTCAACCAATTTATTTCTCCATTTTACCATAACAACCACCTACTAAAGTATAATTTTCCAACCTTTTTTTTTAATTCAAATCCTGCGAAAATGAATATATATTCTCAATTGTTGACAAAAAACAATTCATCACAATTCACTACATTATCACCAAATTTTACTTTTAAAATAAACCATTATCAACAATTTTTAACCTTTTATATTAATTCACTATTTTTTTTTCTTATAAACCCTTGAAATTTAAAAAAAAAATATTTAATCCCTTCCAAACTTTTAGTTATCACTTATCGTTAGTACTAACATGATTAAATAGGTGCCACGTCAAAAGAATAAAAAATTCAAAAAATTATTTTTTAAATGAGTACATAATGAATCTAAACAAATGGTTATCTAAATTCATTCTAGATTTATAAAAATATAAAAAATTATAAAAATCACTAAACTTAATTAAAAATTGTAATATTATTAGAAATTAATTAAAAATCATAAAATTTATAATAAAACAATTTACTAAAAACCCTAAAAATTAAAAATAATTTATAAAAGTTATTAGAAGTTAATGAAAATCATAAAAATTTATAAAATTATTTTTCTATTTTTTTCACATGTCTATTAGTTTTACAGTTTTTATTATTGAGAAGAAATATGCTAGCTTCTAGAAAAATGGACATAACACAAATGGTCAAATAAGCATATCTCGTGTTAATCCTACTTATCCTTTTACTGTGTTCTTATATACCACAGATTCAAATTAACAAAAAAAAAAAAAAAAAAAAAAAAGACTGTCAAACACTCACTGCAATGCAAGATTCAAAGAACAGAAAGTCAATATTAAAATTTTATATATTATAAATTTTAATAAAATGAGAAAATTATTTTTTTATAAAATGCTATAAAAAATTATTTTTATAGAATTTTATGGTTTTTAATTAATTTCTAATAATTATTATAATTTTTAATAAATATTAATGGTTATTATTATTTTTATGTTTTTTTATAATTCAGGAAATGGTTTAAAATTAATTTTAAAAAATATTTTTTTATTTTTTATTTTTGTTAACGTGACATTAATCGACAATAAAGTAGCACTGTCACATAAGTATTCGGCAATGATGTAGCACTAACACATTAGCAAATAGTGTTGACGTGGCATTTGTTAATGACCATGTCAACGTTGTCGTTAATTTTTAATGGTCAACATTAGTTAAAGAGTTTATTTGATTAGTTTTATTAGTCTAGGAGTTCAATTGGGTAAAAGAATTCGGAAGAGCTTAAATGAATTTTTATTAAAAAAAATCGGTGGCATAAATTATAGAGCTGACCATGAGCAAAGCCGGGCCTAAATAAAATTTTATGCCCATTTTCTAGGCATGGCCCGACCCAGAATATGGGCCTAAAAATTATCCAAGCCCAGTCTAAAATAAAATTACTAAGTTCGAGCCCGACCCGGCCCGACCCATATTAATTTTTTTAGTTTATTTTATTAAATAAAAAATTTTAAAATATAATAAATCAAATAAATTTAAAAACATAAAAATAAATATTAAAACAATAAACAAATAAAAAATTATACTAAAACAATTCTTAAAACAATACACAAATTGAAAATATAATAAAAAGTGGTTATATTAAAATTGAAACAAGTTAGAACTAAAATAATAACAAAATTAATAATAAAATAAAAGTTCTACAATATCCAAATAATATTAAAAACGACAATAAACAACATAATAAATAGCTGCGAAAGAACAATAAAACACCACAAAAAGTAGCACCAAAAGAGCATCAAAACAACACCAAACATCATAAAAAAAAAGCACAAAAAACAGCAACAAACAGCACAAAAGACAGCATCACCAATAACACAAGAAACCTACAAAATATAATCAACTAACCAAAATATCTATACATTAACCAATCAACGTATTTAATTTTATAACAAATTATAAATTGTAAGCTAAATTAAATTGTCAACAATTAAAAATGATTAAAAATAAAATAAAATATTTAGTATATAATTCAGGTCATGCCGGGGCCAAAAAAAATCTTATCTGACGCCCGGTCTGTTTTCTAAACAGGCCTCACTTTTTTGTTCAAGCCCATTTTTCGAGTCTATACTTTTACCCGAACCTTCTCATTTTTCGGGTGAGCCTTTTGGCTCGGCCCATGATCAACTCTAGCATAAATACCATTAAGCTATTCTCTTTTTTTTTTCCTTCTAATCTCTGACCTTGTTTATTACATTAGTCATCCATTAAATCTAAAGTTAAATGGAGTTGGACTTTATCAAAGGGGTAAAGTTCTTCAGCTGTTGTTTTTAACCATACGATTTGAAAAAATTAATCATGCTTAACTCAACTTAATCATGTTTTATTTATAGTTTTATTTTTGTATGCGTCCTTGTAGTTGATATATTATATGAATTTCCTTAGTAGTTAGACCTATATTAAAATATATGAAAATTCATTCAACCAGCTTTGAATTAAACGTAATTAATGTTATTTAATTATTGGATTTGATTCCAACAATTTTGAAAAAAAAATTCATATTTTTTAGTGCCAATTGGACCTTTACAGGTAAGCAATTGGATTATTATGTAATTTAATTTGTCATATACGTTGGCATTTTTATAAAAAAAAAATTCAGTATTTTTTTATACAAATATGAGGAATTCTAACAATAATTTAATGGATTAGCACGTGAAGAAAATCAAATTAAGTAATGATTTTTTGTAATTTAATTTTCTCAATTGAAAAGATTTGAACTTTTTAGAAGACTATTCTAAAAAGATCCTTAATTATTTTGTTCCGTTATTGAAGATACATGTGAATCAAAATTTAAAGAGATATACTTTCACATAGATTATAGTTTTTACAAGCTTTGAACACCTATTTAAAGGACTTGTTTATTTCATTATATAGGGCCGTACATTGCGAGGAACTTAGTTAATTTTAGTGCAAACCATTGTAAATAAATTGTTTTAGTTTGTAACTAAGCTTAGAATGAGAAAGTCTTGGTGGGGAGAGTGATTTAGTTGATGTATAGGAGTGAGATTGTAACTTGATGAGTGAGTTAAACTCAATCACATCTTTCACTGGAAGTTCTATTTTATTCTTTCAATTGTTAAAGTGAGCTGTTACTCCATGTTCAACTATTAGATAAATTCAATCAACTCTCAAAATCAAGTGAAAGAAAATGTAATTTACAGTATATTAAACTTTAATTTAGTTAACATCATTGTTATTACATCAATTAAGAGAAGAGAATGCGAGATTTTAAATGGGCTTCCATATTATTTTTCAATTTAAAAATTTGAGGATGAAGTACACAAATTATATAAAATGAAAAACAAAATGCAAAATGTTAAAATTTCACTTAATTAAGTAATTGTATGACTAGTGGCATGGGCCCAAATTTGGTGGGTTTGTTAAAGAGAAACTAATAAAAAAATAAGATTTAGTCAAATGATTATCACTTTGAAATTATTAATTTGGAGATTATCCAGCTAGCTAGCCCGCCATGAACGACTTTGTCACTAACTTTGAATCGATTAGTTGATTGTTAAAGAGATTGCATAATGCACTTTGGCCTGCTTAACGCGTTTTCCAGAAAATGATGCAAACTTTCCGTTGCTTTCTTACAATTTTCCAGGAATATGACCCACAGTTTGAATTAGTTAACTATCCGAAATATTAAGTTTATATTCCTTTGCTTATTTTGAAACTTGTTTGTGTTTAGTTTAAATTTTTTTAAATTTTTTGTTTATGTTTATTTATTTAATGTTCTTAAACATTAAATAGACATGCAATTGAACATGTTTACGAATAACAAACAAATAATATATATATTATTTAGATATAAAATAACCAAATATAAATATGAATAATTATATTATAAAAATATATAAATTAAAATAATATTATTAATATATACTAATGAAACAATAAACGAACTTTAAATAATTTGTTATATGAGCTTTAAACGAATATAAACGAATTTATTTATGAATATAAATAAATTTTATTTGTGTTAGGTTAGTTTAATAAATGAGTTTTAAAATCTTATTTATGTTTATTTATTCAAGTTAATAAATAAGTTAATTCATGTACAATCATTGCATGAAATTTAGTTTTAGGAACATAAAACAAAATCTCTGTTTGAATATAGAATTAAATCATTTTCAGAAAATGGTCTCGTGTAGGAGAAAAGTGGCTCGTCATTTCTAACCAGATTTTGCTGATAAATCGTGCAGGAACACTGATCTTTAGCTGTCTTAATTATACATGAATTTTGCATGTTTCAATTTATTTTATTTTAATAAAATTTCAAATATGATTTACCATAAATATATTTTGTCTTTTTCCAGGTTGGAAAAGGATTCCAAGTCAAATATTCTGTCGATTTTGTCAGATTATGCGTCTAGAAAGTTGGAAATATTTGACTGCACAGAACTTAACTAACCTCCTAAGCAATTGGCTTGGATTAAAGGCTGCCTTTTTAAAAAAAAAAATTAATTAAGAAATGGATAAAAACCCAAAACATTACAAAGAAAGAAAGGGGAGACCCGAAGAACACAGATACATAGAACCAAAAAACAGAAAAACATGGGTTCTGAAAAGCAAGAGTTTATATGGTTATCAGGGCTTTTGTTTCTGAATATCCTTGTCTCATCCACAGCTGATGTCCATTATTACGAGTTTTTTGTAAGTTCCTTGCTTTCTTTCCCCCCTTCTCTGTTTGTGTTTGTGTCACTAAGAGAGAGTAGTGCTGAGTTTTGATTCTTTGCTCTGTTTAAATTAGTTGCAAGAATCCCAGTTCACTAAGCTGTGTAGCACGAAGAGCATCTTGACCGTCAATGGCAGCTTTCCAGGGCCTGAGATTCGGGTTCGCAGAGGGGACACAGTTTTTGTCAACGTCCACAATCAAGGAAACCATGCTGTATCCCTCAAGTGGTAATATATACTTAGATGTATATGATTACACACCTTGTTTATGATGAAACAATTAATCATATATATAGAGCTATGTTTGTGGGTTTTTAGGGAGGGCGTTAAGGGTTCAATTGATGGTTCGAATGAGTTAATTCAGCCAGGGAGAAATTTCACTTACAAGATAGAGTTAAAGGATGAAATAGGAACTCTATGGTGGCACGCCACCAGTGCTTGGGCCGCTGCAACCGTCCACGGTGCCTTTGTCATTTCGCCGGCAGCCAGTGAAAACTATCCTTTTCCCGCACCTACTTCTGACCAAACAATTATACTTGGTACATCTGATTAACATGTTTGATTCATATACTTTTTGTAAATTAATTGCTTATATGAGTCTTCTGGCATAATATTCCGTCAGGGCAATGGTTCAGGCAAGAGTTAACAGAAGGTGATAAAACCATAGCTCCTGGCCGAGCAGATGCTTACACTATCAATGGCCATCCCGGAGAAACTTATGGATGCAGCAACGGTACGTATCCACTATTATTATATTAGATTACAGCACATCAATATTGAAGTGAAAAAATTACATAACAAATTTATTAAAAAATTGATATAAAAATAATGTGACTTGAAATGATAATGCTATATTGATTAAAGAAAAGCAAATTACAACAGATGAGCATAAAAACAACACTTTAAACTAGAAACATGAGAGTAGACAATTGGAGGTGTTAATGGATTTAACTTAGATTTGATATTTTAAACCTCGGATGGAGTATAATTAAATTTAAATTAAAAAAAGTATTTTTAATTATTTTTCAAGCTTTTTTGGGAAGAAAATGCATAGCCTAGAAAGCTTTTTAAAACTGAACTTAAATTCGATCCTACGCATGATATAAACACCTCTACAGACAACAAAAAAGCAGCTTACACTCCTTCACCAGAAAGCCTTAAATAAGGATTTCGTATAATTCCCAACATAGAAGAAATTGCAATTAAAACCCACCACCCATCTCAAACACCACTAACTTTGCAATGGAACTGTGAGTTGCATAATTTCCAATAGGAATTTCTATAATTTCTTTCTCAACCTGTGTTAGCGTTCACTGACATATCCAATGACTCAACCAACTACAACCCATTTGTCCCTATCCAGGGAATGGTTGATTGGACATGACTCTTCAACTTCTCCATCTTCAGATGCCATACTCAATCCATCTCCTTCTTGAAGCTTCTGTTTATCTGTCAACATTGAATCACAATAGTAGTCTTCCATTCCCCCACTCTCTAATTGTAAACGTCTTCCCCATGGAGATAATCTCACTCGTCTCGTCAATTCTATCCAAATCTGCTATCATAATTACCATTGACGCTTTCCTAACAACATCAGATAACCAAGTTTCGATGTCAATCAAGTCTCCCCATAAAGACATTATCTCTCTTCTTTCAATTTTTAAAATTTTTCTTAGTCTCCGAATTCTAAAAGGACATGCTTATGCTTGCTTGATAGTTTCTTAATGTTAACATCCAGATGACTCAAATGTTTTCTTTTGACTATTCAAGATCAATCAGACCCATAGCTTCCCCTACCACACTCCATTACAAGTTGGGTTTCGCCTCCTCTCATTGATAACATATTTTATATTTTATTACTGAGTCCAAACATCTTTGATAGTTTTCATCAAAATGAATGGTAATATAGTAAAAATTCGGATTTATTAATAACATTATAAATATAAAATGATCAAATTATGTCAACAAATTAAAGTAAAGAGATTAAAACCATAACTAAACCATTAGTTTTTTCTAGAATAATATTTTTTTTCCCCTTAAGTGTAATAAATTCTAGTGTATTTACGTACCTATGAGTATGTTATGCAGAAACCTTTATTATGAGTGATAATAATCCAACAAATTTGATGTTGCAGATACAACTTTTGAGATGCAAGTAGATTACGAGGGCCTTTACCTTGTTCGCGTAATAAATGCCGTTGCCAATGAAACAATGGTGTTTGCCGTAGCATCCCACAGCTTCACCATTGTCGGACAAAATGGGGCTTACACCAAACGTTCCTTTACAAATTCTCTAACCCTAGCGCCCGCCCAAGTTGTTGACGTTTTGTTGTGTGCAAACGTAAACGTTGGCCATTATTACATCACTGCTCGACCTTCTTCCGGCACATATATTACCAATGGAATTCTACGATATCTCACCACTAGTTCTTAATTTAGTCAAAACAGTTTTTCATTGCTAAAGATTAATAATGTTGATGTTCAAATAAGAGACTCGATTAAAATATAGGTGTGAAAATTGTTGTATTATTTAAATATGTATACTATATTTTAAAATAAAATACATATTACTTATTAAAGTTTTAAGTTTTGAGGAAAGATCATTTTCTATTTTAATGCATAAAAACTAATCCTAGAAGAGAAAATGAGAGATGTTACAAGCCCAATTTGCTCGGCCCATTTTACAACTTTTAACCCAAACAAAAAAATCAATCTAAACAAATCTACCCAAAACAAAGCCCAAATTAACCCTAGCCCAAACAGAAAACAAAAAAAAAGGAAAAAAGAATAGATTTCTCCTAGGGCATTTGGCCAACTGCTCCCTGTCCCATCGTCTGCCACCGCCACCTGCTCCACTGTCTTGTCGCCCATCTGTACCTCTAAAATTAAAATGGAGAAAAGATAGAAACTATTAAAAAAATATTGTAAATGGCTTTAAAAAGTCAAAGCCGAGATCATTTTTCCTCTCTGGTTCTTTCGGCAATTTTCCATCAATACAAAAATATTGTAAAATTAAAATGGAGAAGAGACAGAAACTACTAAAAAAAATATTGTAAATGGCTTTAAAAAGCCAAAGCCGAGATCATTTTTCCTCTCTGGTTCTTTCGGCAATTTTCCATCAATACAAAAGTAGATTTTAAGCACAAACAAAAGAAGTGATCCCAGTAATATAAAAAATACAAGGATAACACCAAATCGGGCAACCAAATACCAAAATCATTACCGCGAGACTAAGGTGATTTTAGTTTTCTGTTCTCGTCTGATTTTCGAGTTTATTCACCTCTATATTCATACATGCACCAAATATAATATAAAGACAAAAAAGAATAAACACTTTTAATAAAAAAAAAGGGAAAAAAAGGGGAAATTTTACCTCGACATTGTATGCATGGTGCTTTGTGTGATTGGCGGGAAGCCTCTCACGGAGCAGAGCACTGCAGAGAGAAACAAAAGAAGAAGGGGAGTTTTTTTTAAAAAAAATAAAATGAAAAGTGAAATTTAAAAAAAAAAATCTGCCTTAAATAGCCGATCAAAACGACGTCGTTTTGGTCGGCCTTCTTAATGCCAAAACGACGTCGTTTCGCCCTGCTCTGACCCGCTCCGGCCTAGGCTCCGCGCGTTTTTGAATGGAAGGGCTAATTGCACTTTTAGCCCTTCCGCTTTTTCGTTACTTTGCAATTAAGTTTTCTTTGGGTTTTAATTTTGCCTCAGATTTGTGTTTGGATTTCAATCGGGCCCTACTCAATGCTGCGCGTTTTAGAGGGAGGGTTTATTGCCCGATCTGGTCCCTCTTCTTTGTTTGCGTGCTTGATTTAGTCCTTTTCTTCTTTTCAAATTGGCCCTAAACTTTTACTTTAAGTTCAATTTAGTCTTTTTTTTTGTTATTTTTGATATTTTAATTAAATTAATTAATCTAAGATGTTGTTATTATTATTATTATTATTATTATTATTATCTTAGCATTAAAAAATTCATATTGTTATTATATTATATATTTTTTTCTTTATGTATATATTATTATTTACATCATTGTTATTATTACATTTTTTGCTTAAAGATCTATTAACATTAGTTCTATTTTTATTACTATTATTTAATATATTATTTTTTATTTTTTTTACTACTATTTTTACTACAACTATTACTATTATTACTATATTGTTATTATTACTGTCATATTATTGTATTGTTTTACCTATTACTCCTTAAACTATCTCATTTTATTCTTATTTCTCATTCACATTACATATTATTTATTTATTTATATATCTTTTTACATCATTTCAAATTTAAAGATTCTATTCCTTGCATTATTACCATTAATATTATTATCATTACTATTACTATCTTTTTTTTAGTTTTACATAATGTTTATTTATTTGCTGCTAGTTCCTTTTAATTTCGATTATTTCTTAGCTTATTCATTATTTCCTTTTTATTCTTTTTGATCATTTATTTTATTTTTTTCTCTTATCATTATCGTTCATATTCGTGTTTATGTTTATTCCGTTATGCCTGTCAATACCGAAATTTTTTTATTTGTTATGCATTCTTTATTATTTCGTTTCATTACGAATTTATGTTTTATCCAACCCAATATTAATTCTTTCATAAAGGCAATATTTCGTATTTGAAAATTCGAGAAAATTGTGCCCTAACTTACTGGGTTTTTATTTTTCTCATTTAACCTAAATAACGGCATATTCTTTTTAAATCGCGACACGAGTTTTGAATAAAATACTTATTCTCGGAGATACGAGGTGCTGCGTCCTAACTTACTGGATATGATATCTTGTTACCTCAAGATGAGATTTTTGCAAATAAAGGCAATATTCGATATTTGGAAGTTCGAGATATCGTGCCCTAACTTACTGGGTTTTAATTTTTATCGTTTACTCTAAATAATCGAATACCCTTAAAAAAAGGGGATTAAAATACACGAATTTTAAGTAAAAGGTAAGCTCATTCTCAAAAAGTTTGAGATGTCGTGTCCTAACTTACTGGATGTGTCATTTTATCACTTTGAGACGAGGTCTTTAATATTTGAGTGTTTTCTACAAAAGAGAGATCGTATTTTAAAGTCTTTTGAGCTTTCAATTTTCGATACTAAGACACTAATTAATCAACTAGGTACCAATTTTTGGGCGTATCGAGGGTGCTAATCCCTCCTCGTGCGTAACCGACTCCCGAACTCATTTTTTTATTTTCGTAGACCAAAAATTATCGTTTTAGTAAATCTTAAATTTTATTAAAATAATTAATTTGAGGTGACCCGATCACACCTCATCAAAAAGGATCGGTGGTGACTCCCATGTTTGTTTTCATTTCCAAAACCAAAATCGACCCTGTTTTCAAAAAAATGGTTTCGACAGCTTGGCGACTCCACTAGGGACCCAAATAAGAGAGTCAAGCCACAAGTTCATTAACTTTTGTCTTCTTGTCAAAAATTAAAAATTTGGTTTTGATATACGATCCTTTCATTACATTTCATCCATTTTGTGTTACAATTTTCATCGTTTTATTTATATTTTCTTTATTGTTTCAAGTTTTTTATGCATATGTCCTCGCACATTGCATTGCATGATCATTGTGGTCACACCCTTTAAGTGGGAGTGAGAAACTATTCCTTCGTGAGGTCCTCACCTTCGTGTAGGATAGTGGATCACTTTCGGGATACATCCGTACCTATGTCTTCTTGAGATTTTTATCTCCGTGCAGCCATAGGGAAATGCATCCCCCTGAACTGAACTCGGTCTATATGAGCCTATAATGGGTGAGGATCGAGGAATCCATTAGTTCAGGTACCCTTACTTTAGAACCGAGCTGCATATAGTAAGCCGTAGGAACCCACCCTAGGTAGAGCCACTCCGAATCCCTAGTGGTCACCCAGTTAGGTACTCTATTTTGTTTATTTCTCCTGTGCTAATGTATTTTCTTTTCTTTTGATTGCATTGCATTCTCATCATAGAAAGGAGGTGTTGAGTCACATTCGATTGCTAAATAGAAAAGCTTGTCATGGAGAATGGTTTTATTGATAAAGTGGAATATAATACAGCTGTCCGAATATAGTCCGAGTAAACAATAAGAGAAGGCTGATAGTGTAACACCCCTTACCCGTATTCATAGCCGAAATAGGGTACGTGGCATTACCAGAGTTTACCAGATTAATTTTTCGTTAATACAAGTTAAATACTATTCATTTACTAAAACATGTCATGACGTCTTTTAGATGGGCCTCCAAAGCCCAAAACATATTTCGAGACCAAACCAGAATTAATCGAAACCATAGAAAATTTTTCACAAAATCCCAAATTTTTTTTTTCAATATAACCCCTTTATAAATATCTAACCTTCCCTGCAAATTTTAAAACCGAGACTAATCCAACCAACCAATTCATTTCAATCAATTTGATACCAAATTATACTTCTACTATAATCATACTATTTAACATATTTATCATTTTTTTCTTTAATGTATATTCATTAAACAAGTCTTAGCATTTATATAATCATCAAACCTTATACATGCCATACAAATCAAAAAGAAAATTTTCAAAAGCTACCGAAGATAATCTGGATAGTGTGATTCTTTGTGTTGATCCGATCCTCCGTATACTTCCACGTCAATCTACAAGAGACATTGAATACACTCAAGTAAGCTTATAGAAGCTTAGTAAGTTCATAGGCGTAAAACATAAATCTTACCAAATATTTATACACTTATACAATATACACAATTATTAAGTTCACCTGTCAACCATAGTCATTGGTGAGTTCCCTTGTATAAACTTACTACCACTTATTCATTTCCTTTAATTCTTTTGGGCCCATTTGTCACATATCATTCTTTAACCAAATTAGGAACGGTTACAGAAAATTGAGTACTTCACTTTCACTTTGCCATAGTATAACTATGGTCTTGCGTATGATCACTTATCACTTTTTGAAGTCATAGTCCTGCCACGGTCTTACACTGATCACATTTATCACTTGTCACTGATCAGATAAGTGTAGCTAAAACTATCACTTATCACTTATCACTTGTCACCGATCAGATAAGTGTAGCTAAAGCTACCACTTATCACTTATCACTTGTCGCTGATCAGATAAGTGTAGCTAAAGCTACCACTTATCACTTGTCACTTATCACTGATCAGAAGTACTCAAATCCGACGTTCCGCTCAATTTGATCATTTATTCGATTTTCGGTTGTTATTTTATTCTCTATTCATCAATAAATATATTTCATCATACATTATATAATTCATAAAATTAACATATAATCATTAAACTTCAACCATATGAACTTACCTGGGTCGATTTGCAAAATTTGTGAAAGTTCAGGGACTAATCAGCTACTTTTTCTTTTCCTCGACTTGTTTCGGGTTCTCGATCTATCATTGTAAAATCATTCACTTATCAGTATTGACTTCATCTTCAACCCGCTTATAAGTAATATTATCTATAATTTCATTATTTACTTATGTATATTCCAATGCTGTCCATCCGTGTCATAGTCACTAAATTATTTTTATATTTAGCTACAGAAATCCAAATTAAGATCCGCTAATTTTCCCTGAAACTAGACTCACATATCTTCTTACCATAAAAATTTTATAATTTTTGGTTGGGCCAATTAATACATTTTATTCATTGAAGTCTCCCCTGTTCTGCTGTTTGACAGTTCCGACCCTTCTTCACTAAAAATTAATTATCTTCTCGTACATAATTCAAATGATTTTTCCGTTTGTTTCTCTTGAAAATAGACTCATTCAGAGTTATAAACATATAAATTTAAGCCCCTAATTATTTTTATTCAATTTTTTATGATTTTTCAAAGTCAGAACAGGGGAACCCGAATTCATTCTGACATTGTCTTACAAAATCTATTATATCTCATGATTTGCAATTCCATTGCTTACACAGTTTCTTCTATAAGAAACTAGACTCAATAAGCTTTAATTTCATATTTTATTCATTCCATAATTCGATTTCTACAATTTTTGGCGATTTTTCAAATTTAGACTACTGCTGCTGTCCAAAACTGTTTTAGTGCAAATGTTGATTTCGATTTTTGCCCCAAATTTCACAGTTCATACAATTCAGTCCTTACTCAATTAACCCCTCAATGAAGATAATTTTTACAAATTAATGCTTTATCTAGAAATTATAAGTTATCTCACAATTATTTAAATTCAGAATTTTCACATAAAACCCTAACTTCAAACTCTTTCACCATTAGGTCCCAAACATTCACTTTCTATTCAATTCTTTCAATAAAATCAGCATATAAACAATTTAAAGCTCTAATTCCATGCTAAATCATCATATACTTCCATCACATATTCATAGCAACTTCCAATTTCTTTCATAAAATCAAAAACTAATGAATTCAACAAGTGGACCTAGTTGTAAAAGTCATAAAAACACAAAAATTTCAAGAAATAATCAAGAATTGAACTTACTTGCAGTAAAAATATGAAAAACCAGCTTAAGGAAACCCTTCTATGGTGTTTTTGCTGATGAGAATGCAGAAAAATAAAGAGAAATCTAGATAATTCCACTTTAGTGCTAGCTTTATTAAGTAAATTTTGTAATATTCCAATTTTGCCCTTAATTCATCAATTTTCCTGCTGATTTCATGCCCCTTGCCGTCCAGCCCAAAACATTTTGGGTCTATTTTCCTTTTAAACCCTCTTTCTTTTATCATTTAAGCCATTTAATCATTTCCCATAATTTTACATTTGTTATAATTTAGTCCTTTTTATTCAATTAACTATCGGAACTTTAAAATTTCTTGACGAAACTTTAAAACTAACTTATTAACACTCCATAAATATTTATAAAAATATTTATGGCTCGCTGTAAAATTTTTAAAGTCTCGATACCTCGTTTCTGATTCTAATTATTTTAATATTTATTTCTAGTACACTATTCGCTATTTCAAAAAATTTCTAACTTCACATTTAACTTATATTCACTAAATTAATAATATTTTCTACTCATTTGTCGGATTTAATGATCTCGAATCACTATTCCGACACCATTGAAAATTTAGGCTATTACAGATAGTCCATGAAGAGATACACAACTTTGCTTCATTGCCTGAGGATTCAAGCCAGCAAAGATTATTCGAGAGTCGTCATGTCTTAAAGAAGCTGATGAGCATCACGGGGGTAAGAGAGCAACGGGCCTCAATCTGGATCGAGTAGAAAAGAATAGGGACATCTTTTGGAAAATTTGCAAGATTTGACCATAACATCCGGATATGAAGAAAGAGATCAGTGTCTTCGCTTGAAATATAAGGGCAAGGCCGCATATGTAATCTGCTTTATGTAAAAAAAAATTGTTTTCTAGAAAAGTTGTTCTAATGGAATTGAATCCAGAATCAACGCCTCTCTTTCTTTTTGCATTCATCCCATGCATTTGCATTGCATTTCATCACATGCATTAGATTTTCACAAAAGGACCCTAATTAGGTAAAATCATTTCAGCTAACTTGGGAGCCAACAAAAGTCTACTGAACTAAGTATCACTACGGTACCCGCCGCAAGACAAAAGCAATGGACCAAAGAATGGAAAGATTAGAGCAATTACAAAGAGATATACAAGATCAACTACAGGCACAGATGCAAGAATAATTAGCCAAAATTCAACAGGATATGAGGGATCAAATGCTTGAATCCCAAAGAAGTATGATATGCCAATTGACGCAATTTTTAGTTGGAAGGCTCGAAAAAGGGAAAGACCCAGTAGTCAATGGGGAGGACGGAAATGAAGACTCTATTTATCCCCAAGGTTTTACCCCAATAAGCACCCAAGTCCAACCAAACGCGCATCTACAAGGGGCATCTGTTACTGTCAAGCACTAACAACATCAGGCCAGTACCTCGGCACCCATGAACTACCCGACGGACTTAGGTCCCAATCCGAGGAACAATCCAACCAATCATGTAGTTCCTGATCTAGACGAAATGGCAGAAATAGAAAAAGCAATGGTTGAACTGCCAAAACAACTCGAAGATCGATACAAGTGGTTGGAGGAAAAACTTAGAGCAATGGAGAATACTGATTACCATTGCGGGGTTGACGCTAAAGATCTCAGTTTGGTTCCAGATTTAGTACTCCCGCCGAAATTCAAGACTCCAGAATTTGAAAAGTATAATGGGACTAGTTGTCCTAAAGCTCACATCACGATGTTCTGTCGAAGGATGACAGGATATGTAAATAACGACCAATTGTTAATCCACTGCTTCCAAGACAGTCTGATCGGACCATTGGCTAAATGGTACAACCAACTGAGCCGTGCCAAAATTCATTCATGAAAGGACTTGGCACGGGCTTTCATGAAGCAATATGGCCATGTGACAGACATGGCTCCTGACAGAATTATACTGCAGAATATGGAAAAGAGGTAAAGTGAGAGTTTCAGGCAATATGCCCAAAGATAGAGAGAGGTAGCGACACAAATCCAGCCACTTCTTTTGGAGAAAAAAATTACGAGGCTTTTCATCAACACTCTGAAAGCTCCGTTCATTACCCATATGTTGGGAAGCGCTACCATGAGCTTCTCAGATATAGTAATGTCCGGCGAGATGATTGAAAACGCAATTAGGAGCGAGAAGATAGACGCAGGAGAAAGCGCCAAGAGGTCAACCCCAAAGAGAAATGAAAATGAAGTGAACAATATGAGTAAAGGGTATTCCAAATTGATCAACGTAGGTCAGCCGATGACTGTAACCACTAGCTATCAAGGCTCTTCAAGGCAGGAATCCAACTTGAGGTCAAATACAGAAAGGCTCCAGTTTACACATATCTCGATGTCATATAAGGAGTTGTATCAGAATCTTTTTGATGTGTATGTGGTGTCTCCGTTCTACTTGGAACCCGTGCAACCTCCGTTTCCAAAATGGTACAATGAGAATGCTCAATGCGAGTACCACGCGAGAATAACGGGACACTCAATCGAAAACTGCACTACATTTAAAAAGTTGGTCGAAAGGTTCATTGAAATGGGAATTGTGAAGTTTGATGATTCCTCAGAACCTAATCGCTCTAACAATGCAGTAAATGTGATATTTGAAAATGGGGGCAAAAGAGTTGCGATGCCTTGAACAAGTCAAAAGCCTGGAAGGAATATCGGGGAATCTGAATGATATATCCGAAGAGGGAGCTGGGGATAAAAGTTTCTAAACCCTTGCATACTTGGGAGTGTTTTGAACATTGGGATTGTGGAAGAGATCCTTGTATTTTTAGAGCTAATCTAGAGTAATATTCAAAACACGCTTGTTTCTTTAAGCCTAGAAACAATAAGAATCATTTTGTGAAATAGGTTGGTGTCCAAAATCTTTATTTCAATAAAATGCATCATTTTGAGCAAATATTTTTTATTCTTTCTATTTCATTCAGATAATTATTCTTAGACTCTTTCGTTCTTTGGATTTTATCTCAAATATTCTTTTATTCTTTATTCATGATCATACTATACAAATAATCATCCTTAGAGTCATTTATTCTTTGAAATCTGCCTTCATACCTACAATAGGTCCTTAGATATCAATGACATGAGCGGTACTGTTAATGACTGCGAGTCTCCTTTTGAGCAAGATATTTGTCAAAGCCTAGGAAAGAAGTAAAGGTCAAAGCCTAGCTCATCGCAAAGAAAAAGCGAGACATCATTGAGTTGTTCTCAATTCAAAGATGTTTTTGCATGATCGCATCAAGATATGCCTAGGCTACTAAGATGTGAGAATGCTATGGGGTGTTCGAATAACATATGATGATGTTTTTTCAATTGTCAGGCTAATAATGAGGTTCGGGTACTACTGGTCCACCATGGAAGGGGATTCTATCAGTTATACCCTAAATGCTAGATGGAGGAAGACAAGACTTATGTGCCTCCTCCGTTTCTTCACAGATTTTTATACGTGGGGCATGGATATTATGGAGCTAATCTCGTCAAAAGTTTCTGGCCAACACCGATTCATCCTTGTGGTCGTCGGTTACTTTAGTAAGAGGGTGAAGGTAGCTTCATATGCCAATATTACAAGGTCGATAATTATCAAATTCAAATTCAAATTCAAATTTAAAAAAAGAGATTGTGGAAGGCTTGTAAAGATTGGCGTAAAGAAGTTACCATTTACCCTCTATACTTATCAAGCGTCTGTCAGGACCTCTACCGGGGTAATGCATTTCTCACTGGTTTATGGAATAGAGGCAATTTCCTCAGAGTCTTGTCAAAGCCGAAGTCAAATGAAGCTGAATGGATCCAATTCTGATGTGACCAGTTTCGAAAAAATAAAGTTAAAACTTATCAATCATGGTCAAATGTACCAAAAACCAATGATACGAGCTTACAACAGAAAGGTTCATCCTAGAAAATTCCACTAGGGGGACCTAGCATTGAAGAAGATCATTTCCATACAAAAAGACTTCAGAGGAAAATGTATGTCAAACTAGGAAGGATTTTATGAGGTAAAGAAGACATTTTCTAGAGGAGCGTTGATTTTGACCGAAATGGATAGCAAGACTTTACCCTAACCCTGTGAATTCAGATTCAATCAAAAAATACTTCACCAAAAGAAAAGGAAAAAAAGGAGAGGCCGAGGCGAAAACTCGTAAAGGGCGCTTTGAGACCAAAGGGGATTTAAGTTAAAAACCCAAAAAGGGTTACTCAAATTTAGATCAAAGTGGGGCATACAACAGTCTTGCTACGCCTGAATTAACAATGAAGAAGTATCCTACGTCTTGGGACATCGACAAAGTACTCTGGATCCCCTAAACACATATTGAACTCAAAAAATGGTCTTCAAGAAGTTCCTACAGAGAAGCTCAAGCTGCGATATCTGGGGCACCTACTTTTCCATTTTACTCATTTTGAATTTGCTATCTTTAATTGCCTTATTCTTTTTAAGATACGTCCCAATAAATTTCATTCTTAATTGTATTAGTTACCCTTGATTGACTTACTTACTTCGAGCTGTGCTCCTGATTAATTTCCTTCCGGTCCATTGTTATGATCTTTTTCAAGCATTTTGCATTGAAATAACGATTAGTGGACTAATAATACTTTCATAAAAGGAGTTTCGCATATTACTTTGGAAGCTTCTAAATAATACAATAACCTGAAACAGGACTATTGTTTAGAACTCACCAAGCCTAAGGGCTGGAAATATTGGAGAAAGATGATTATCTCTTTGGACTTTTATTGGTTGAACAAAAAGATAAGGCATTTTGTTGGTGATACAACCTCGACAAATAACGATATTTCAAACCAAATGTAAAAGGGGATTTTTCTCGAAAAAAGAAGAATGCAAATATCAGACATATACATATGGTCATTACACCCAAGGAATGGTGTAACAGATCAAATTGATTGAAGATGATACAAATCCCATACCTCTAAAGTTTTCACTGGGAAGTACAAACTTTATGTCCCAGAAGGTATAGTAGAAGGGACTCTGCAATTACAGTATGGCAAGCTTGCTGAACAGAATGTGATTGTTACTTAGGGTTTTTCGTCAAGAATACCAGTTGAATAAAATGGCAGCGTAATATGTCAGTGATAAGACCCTGACGAATAACGAGCAATGATACCTTAAGCCTTCTAAAAAGGATCATTCACATTTTTTGCATTTATATATCATTCATAACACATCTAGTTAGGAGCATATGATTCATTTCGATCATAGCATCCTAATTATTTGATATAAGCATCACATCTAGTTAGGAGCATTTGATTCATTTCAATCATCGTATCCTAATTATTTGGCATAAGCATATATACATGAAACTGATCCTACAGGTCATGTCCTTAGATTGGTGAATTTACTAGGCTTAACCCCCTAAGCAGTAGGGTAACAAGCTGAATTACAGATCTTGTCTCCTTAAGCAGTAGTGGAACGGATCGAAGATGGTGAGCCTTAACCTCCTAAGCAGTAGGGTAACAGGCTGAAAATTACAGATCTTGTCTCCCTAAGCAGTAGTGGAGTAGATTTAAATCAACAATTCGTATCTCCTTGAAGTTTCAGCTGAGTAGATCGAAGCTACAAATCTCTTATCCCTGAAATGGCACTGGAGAGGCTCAAAGCCACCATTCGTATCTCCTTGAAGTTCCAGCGGAGTAGATCGAAGCTACAAATCTCTTCTCCCTGAAATGGCGCTGGAGAGGCTCGAAGCCACCATTCGTATCTCCTTGAAGTTCCAGCAGAGTAGATCGAAGCTGCAAATCTCTTCTCCCTGAAATGGCACTGGAGAGGCTCAAAGCCACCATTCGTATCTCCTTGAAGTTCCAGCGGAGGCTCGAAGCCACCATTCGTATCTCCTTGAATTTCCAGCTGAGTAGATCGAAGCTACAAATCTCTTCTTCCTGAAATGGCACTGGAGAGGCTCGAAGCCACCATTCGTATCTCCTTGAAGTTTCAGCAGAGTAGATCGAAGCCACAAATCTCTTCTTCCTGAAATGACACTAGAGAGGCTCAAAGCCACCGTTCGTATCTTTTTGAAGTTCCAGCAGAGTAGATCGAAGCTACAAATCTCTTCTCCTTGAAATGGCACTGGAGAGGCTCGAAACCATCATTCGTATCTCCTTAAAGTTCCATCGGAGTAGATTGAAGCTACAAATCTCTTCTCCCTGAAATGGCACTGGAGAGGCTCGAAGCCACCGTTCGTATCTCCTTGAAGTTCCAGCGGAGTAGATCGAAGCTAGAAATGTCTTCTCCCTGAAATGACATTGGAGCGATTGAAGTCATTAGTCTTATCCCCCTGAAGTTGCAGTGGAGCAGACTGAAGATAGCGAATCTTATTTCCCTAAAGTTGTAGTGGAACAGATTGAAGCTATAAATAAACAAATCTTATCTCTCTGAAGTTGCAGTAGAGTAGATCAAAACAAACATTATCTCACTGAAGTTGCAGTGGAGCAGGTTGAAGTCACTAGTCTTATCTCCCTGAAGTTGCAGTGGAGCAGACTGAAGATAGCGAATCTTATTTCCCTAAAGTTGTAGTGGAACAGATTGAAGCTATAAATCACAGATCTTATCTCTCTGAATTTGCAGTAGAGTAGATCAAAACAAACCTTATATCCCTGAAGTTGCAGTGGATCAGGTTAAGGTTACTAGTCTTATCTCCCTGAAGTTGCAGTGGAGCAGACTGAAGATAGCGAATCTTATTTCCCTGAAGCTGCAGTGGAACAGATTGAAGCTATAAATCACAGAACTTATCTCTCTGAAGTTGCAGTAGAGCAGATCAAAACAAACCTTATCTCTCTTAAGTTGTAGTGGAGCAGACTGAAGATTGCAGATCTTATCTCCTTGAAGTTGCAATAGAACAGACAAGTTATAATTGCAGAAGAACAGATTAAAGCCACAAACCTCATCTACCTGAAGTTGCAGTGGAATAGGTTAAATTTATAAAGTAGTCACAGTGGAGCAGGCTAAAAACTACAAACCTTATCTCTCTGAAGATGCAGTGGACTGGAATGAGACTACCTGAAAAAGAGGAACACTAAAGAAGTCAGGATTCAGCGAGACCGGGCAAAATTGATCCTTCTTAAAAGTCTTTGCTCTATTCTCGTTACACGACGACGAGCAAAGAGGGGCAGCTGTTACAAGCCCAATTTCCCCGGATCATTTTACAACTTTTAACCTAAACAAAAAACTAATCTAAACAAACCTACCCAAAACAAAGCCCAAATTAACCCTAGCCCAAACAGAAAACAAAAAAAAAGGGAAAAATTAGATTTCTCAAACCCTAGGTGCACTGCACCTAGGGCATTAGGCCAACTGCTCCCTGTCCCATCGTCTACCACCGTCACCTGCTCCACCGCCTTGTCGCCCATCTGCACCTGTAAAATTAAAATGGAGAAGAGACAGAAACTACTAAAAAAATATTGTAAATGGCTTTAAAAAGCCAAAGCCGAGATCATTTTTCCTCTCTGGTTCTTTCCGAAATTTTCCATCAATACAAAAGTAGATTTTAAGCACAAACAAAAGAAGTGATCCCAGTGATATAAAAAATACAAGGATAACACCAAATCGGGCAACCAAATACCAAAATCATTACCGCGAGACTAAGGTGATTTTAGTTTTTCCGTTCTCATCTTATTTTCGAGTTTATTCACCTCTATATTCATACATGCACCAAATATAATATAAAGACAAAAAAGAATAAACACTTTTAATAAAAAAAAGGGAAAAAAAGGGGAAATTTTACCTCGGCGGCGATCGATGGCGGCGATTGGCCGGAAGCCCTCGTCGGAGCGGGCACCTGCAGAGAGAAACAAAAGAAGAAGGGGAGTTTTTTTTAAAAAAATAAAATGAAAAGTGAAATTTTTAAAAAAAAATCTGCCTTAAATAGCCGATCAAAACGACGTCGTTTTGGTCGGCCTTCTTAATGCCAAAACGACGTCGTTTCGCCCTGCTCTGACCCGCTCCGGCCTAGGTTCCGCGCGTTTTTGAATGGAATGGCTAATTGCACTTTTAGCCCTTCCGCTTTTTCGTTACTTTGCAATTAAGTTTTCTTTGGGTTTTAATTTCGCCTCAGATTTGTGTTTGGATTTCAATCGGGTCCTACTCAATGCTGTGCGTTTTAGAGGGAGGGTTTATTGCCCGATCTGGTCCCTCTTCTTTGTTTGCGTGCTTGATTTAGTCCTTTTCTTCTTTTCAAATTGGCCCCAAACTTTTACTTTATGTTCAATTTAGTCTTTTTTTGTTATTTTTGATATTTTAATTAAATTAATTAATCTAAGATGTTATTATTATTATTATTATTATTATTATTATTATTATTATTATTATTATTATTATTACCACCATTTTTATTTTTATTACTATCCTCATTATCTTAGCATTAAAAAATTCATATTGTTATTATATTATATATTTTTTTCTTTATGTATATATTATTATTTACATCATTGTTATTATTACATTTTTTGCTTAAAGATCTATTAACATTAGTTCTATTTTTATTACTATTATTTAATATATTATTTTTTATTTTTTATTACTACAATTATTACTACAATTATTACTATTATTACTATATTGTTATTATTATTGTTATATTATTGTATTGTTTTACCTATTACTCCTTAAACTATCTCATTTTATTCTTATTCCTCATTCACATTACATATTATTTATTTATTTATATATCTTTTTACATCATTTCAAATTTAAAGATTTTATTCCTTGCATTATTACCATTAATATTATTATCATTACTATTACTATCTTTTTTTTTAGTTTTACATAATGTTTATTTATTTGCTGCTAGTTCCTTTTAATTTCGATTATTTCTTAGCTTATTCATTATTTCCTTTTTATTCTTTTTGATCATTTATTTTATTTTTTGCTCTTATCATCATTATCGTTCATATTCGTGTTTATGTTTATTCTGTTATGCCTGTCAATACCGAAATTTTTTTATTTGTTATGCATTCTTTATTATCTCGTTTCATTACGAATTTATGTTTTATCCAACCCAATATTAATTCTTTCATAAAGGCAATATTTCGTATTTGGAAATTCGAGAAAATCGTGCCCTAACTTACTGGGTTTTGATTTTTCTCATTTAACCTAAATAACGGCATATTCTTTTTAAATCGCGACATGAGTTTTGAATAAAATACTTATTCTCGGAGATACGAGGTGTTGTGTCCTAACTTACTGGATATGATATCTTGTTACCTCAAGATGAGATTTTTGCAAATACAGGCAATATTCGGTATTTGGAAGTTCGAGATATCGTGCCCTAACTTACTGGGTTTTAATTTTTCTCGTTTACTCTAAATAATCGAATACCCTTAAAAAAAGGGGATTAAAATACACGAATTTTAAGTAAAAGGTAAGCTCATTCTCAAAAAGTTTGAGATATCGTGTCCTAACTTACTGGATGTGACATTTTATCACTTTGAGACGAGGTCTTTAACATTTGAGTGTTTTCTACAAAAGAGGGATCGTATTTCAAAATCTTTTGAGCTTTCAATTTTCGACACTAAGACACTAATTAATCAACTAGGTACCAATTTTTAGGCGTATCGAGGGTGCTAATCCTTCCTCGTGCGTAACCGACTCCCGAACTCATTTTTTTTATTTTCGTAGACCAAAAATTATAGTTTTAGTAAATCTTAACTTTTATTAAAATGATTAACTTGAGGTGACCCGATCACAACTCATCAAAAAAGATTGGTGGCGACTCTCATGTTTGTTTTCATTTCCAAAACCAAAGTCGACCCTGTTTTCAAAAAAATGGTTTCGACAAGAGATATTTGTGTGTTAGGCTGTTTTGTTTCACTGAAAACAACTTCTGAAAAATAATTTTTAGAAAATTGATTGATTTTCTAGAAAATTTGATTCCTTCTGGTGTTTGAATGATTTTGCCTAAAATATTTTTCGTTGTTTGGTAAATTTTCCTGAAATATTTTTTAAAAGTTATTCTTAGTGAAACGAACACTACATAAATATATTTGTTATGAAATATTATAGTACAATTCCTTTTGATAATTAAATTTTATTTTATAATAAGATAATATTTTGTAATAATCAATATCCAATATAAACTTAATAATAAATAATGCCTAATAAAAACTCAATTTAAATTAAATGTATTACAAATATGAGAGTGTATATTGACACATTAGAGTTACAATTAGAGGTGTTCATGGGCCGGGCCGGGTTCGGGTCGGGCTCAACTAAAAAATCATGCCCATTTATTGGGCTCGGGCCGGGCCAGGCCCAAAAAATGGGCCTAAAACTTTGCCCAAGCCCGACCCAGATAAAAATACTAAAACTCGAGCCCGGCCCGCCAGTATTAATTTTTTATATTATTTTATTATTATTTTTAAATATATATAATACATCAAAAATACTAAAAATATCAAAATAAATATTTCCCAACAAATTGAAAATAAATTTTGAAAAGTATGTAGACGTAAATAACACTAAGATAAATGCAACTTAACAAGCAATTGCTTTTAAAATAATAAAAAAAATTAACAAATGCCTTGAAAATAATAAGAAAATTAACAATAAAATAAATTTTATACAATATCCAAACAATAACAACAAAATAATACCAACATAATAGTAAAATGGTAGTAAAATATGGAGAAAACAACAAGAAAATAACATTCAAAAATAAAAAAAATATGCAGATTTTTTTTGTCCTTTAGTGAATTCGGGCCGGGCCGGGCCGGGCTCGGGCTAAAAATATCTTACCGGAGGCCCGACCTATTTTTTAAACGGGCCTTATTTTTTTGTCCAAGCCCATTTTTCGGGCCTATATTTTTGCCCAAACCCTCCCACATTTCGGGCGGGCCTTCAGGCCGGGCCGGGTAGCCCGGCCCATGCACACCTCTAGTTACAATGGATAAATGAATCTAAACATTATTTAAACAATTACTCATTTATATAATTAAAATATTCATATTTTATACTAGGTTAAAATATGTCATAAGTCCTTGTACTCTTTATAAATTTGAAATTTAGTCCTTGTACTTTTATTTTTAAAAATTTAGTCCTACTTTTTGGATTTCAAAATTCAAGTCTAGCGGTTAATACTATTAAAAGTATTTTGTTAAATTCAGGTTCATTGCAACGTTATTTTTTAGTTACATGGCTATCAAGTGAATATTTTTATTTAAAAATTTCACATCAACAAAATTGACAAAAACATTTAACAGTATTAACAATTAGACTTGAATTCTCAAATATGAAAAGTAGAGAGACTAAATTCCTGAAAATAAAAACATAGGGACTAAATTCCAAATCTGTAAAGAGTACATGGACTTATGGCATATTTTAACCTTTATACTATAAAACATTTATTATTAATATACTTATAATTGTAATATATATTTATTATTAAAATAAAATTGTAATATCAAATAATTTATTAAAACAACAAATTATATCAATAATTTATTATATTATTAAATATAAATAATTAGATATGTATGTTTAATAATATTGTAAATTATAGCATTTGGTATTAATATTTTTAAAATTAAAATTAAAAAATTATTATTAATATAATATTATTAAGCTTTATTTAAGTTAGCTTTTATATAAAAATAAAATTACTCATAAATAATCTCTTTTTTGGAAAATTTAAATGGGTAAGTCATTTTCTAGGACAAAAAGGCTCATTTTCAATGAAACAAACATAAAAAAATATAAAAAATATTTTCCGTAAGTCATTTTCTATAAAACAAACATAAAAATATATAATACATAAAAATACTAAAAACATTAAACTAAATATTTTCTGACCAATTGAAAATATATTTTAAAAATACGTATACTTAAATAAGACTAAGATAGATGCAACTTAACAATCAAATGCCTCTAAAATAATAACAAAATTAATAATAAAACAAGTGTTATACAATATCCAAACAATAACAACAAAATAGTAGTAACATAATAGTAAAATTGTAGGAAAATAGAGAGAAAACAACAAGAAAATAACAGATTTTTTTTGTCCTTTTGTGAATTTGGGCTAGGCTAGGCCAAAAATGCCTTACCTGAGGCCTGACCTGTTTTTTAAATGAGCCTTATTTTTTTATATTTTTACCTAAACCCTCATACTTTTCGGGCGGGCCTTCGAGCCCCATGAGCAGGTCTAGCATCGGTCGCTCTCTTCTCTTTAATTTTTGGCATAATATGCTTGAGATTTCACCTCAACTTTTGACTGTTGTGATGAGGGTGGGTTGACCCGCTACCGCTATGTGGGTCTCCACACTTTTGTGTGATGCTCTCTATTTTTTTCTTTTGTTTATTTTTCTTTTTTCAAGCTTTGCATTCTCTTTATTAAGCCTCTAATCCTCTTAGCGTCATCGCTGCTTGGGCTTTTTCCAAACCAGAGTTTCAAGTTCTTAGATTTTGTCACATCAAACACTCATGTTAGGTGGTGGGAGCCACTTTATGGCTAAAGGACACAAGTGATGGTTGTAGCCGCCTAACTTCTTGCTTCCTTGGTATCCTATGACATTTACTTTCTCTCCTCCTTAGGTGACGACAATAGTGGAGTCTTTTAGGGGCTAAGGTTTTAGGCAAAGTTGTTTAAATTGGATTGGATTAGACTACCCAACTAAATTAAGAATCGACCAGGGTATCAATCCGAAGAAGGGTATTGAACTAGTTAATTCAGGAACCTTTACAAACAAGTTGAACTTGGCAAAATAAAACTGTTAAACCAGATTTTTAATATTTTTATTTTTATGAATTCTCTAATAATTTATTTAATTGAACCAAATGAACCGATCAAACTGGTCAAATCAATTGAATTAATGTACTAATGATCTAACTGATTTAACTATCGATCTGACTTTTAAATTATTGATTTAAGATGATAAATAAAGCTAGACTTGGGCTTTTTGGTTTTTTTGGTCCCTTTATTTTTTAAAGTTGTATCTTCTTTTAGGTTTTTGGGCTTTATTATACATGTGCTCATTCTATTGATCAATAGTTTATGTTTACCAAAATAAGACTCCCAAAAACAGAACATTAGTTTGCTTGTGTTATAGTTGCCTTGGCTCTGTATTCTCATGTTATTTTTATTCAAAATTTAAAAAAATTAATAAATTTAGCCCTCAACATTTACAAAATGATAAATTTTGATTTGTTAAAACTTTAGTCAGAAATGGTGGTTTGGAGGGGAAAGGAAGAAAAGGGAAGATGGGCATGGTTTTAGATTGAAGGCTGCCATGGCAATTGGCAAACAAGTTCAAAATTTGGGCATTAAGGGTGTTTATTTCACCCACCCATTTGCATTCTGACTGTTTTTATGCTTATTCCTATCATTTCTGAATGGATCTCAAACGACTACCTCATAATAAACATGATACTTCCTTTTTCACAATTTAAACATTGCTCAAAAAATCTATTAAATTTATTTAACCTTTTACTCACATTTTAAAACATTAACATTTAAATCCATTATATTACAAATTATTTGCAAAATTGGCAACAGACACTTCTTTTTCTGACAAATGTCAGACTTCTTCAACCAACACATATGCATTGAATTTGATTAAAACTCCATTTTATGCTTTAATTGCTCAAATTAAAATTCATAAATGGAAAAATGAAATAATCACAACTAAATGTCCTTTTGGAAAGCTTTTTTTTTTTCTTAAAAAAATAAAAAATTTATGTGGTGACCATAATTTTCTTAATTGGAAAGATTTTCAATAAAGCAAAAAATTCTCTAAGAAAAAAACTTTTAAGAATTAAAGTACCACCAATATGCAATTTCTGCACATAAAAAATTTAGACATTTATAATTTTCTTTATATTTAATCTACACCCTTTTATATTCACCACCTCTTTTATTGGGATCAACCTGTATAAACAACAAACAAGAAAAATAACGAAGAAATTGAAAAGATCGAACACAAAAATTTTACGTGGAAAACCCTCAAAGAGGAAAAAAATCACAAGAAAAGTTTCACTAAATGAGTAAACAAACAAGAGTACAATATGAAGAAAATAACCTAACCGTACAACCTGTTCATTACCCAGAATCTCAAATACAAATCTCAAAATTTCAAAGAGCAAGTCAGTAAATAAAACCCTAAATCTCATAGGACACTCACAAAAGGGATATAAATACTCTTCATAATTACCACAAAACTCTTACCAAAACTCATATGCGACTACATCTTGTTGTTTTAAAGAAAAGTCATTGCTGATTGGCATAACAAAACAGGGATTAGAATTCTAACTAGAAGAAGAATTCTTACTTGAAGTCTAAAAGCTGCTACCAAATAGGAGAACATGTTGTGACGTCACAATGTCCCATTCTCCTCATCACGACGTCGTCCCGAAGAGTCGACGCTCCTTGTCCCGATACCGGGCTTGTTTTTACCCTTCTTCAGTTGCTAGTCGATTCTCGTCTACAATGTGTCCGATAAATAAAAGACACACCCCACATCTTTTTATATTGTTTTACATCTATGCTTTTTTTTTTTTAAAATTTCTTTTGCAAGCATTTTTATTTTCTTATCATCTTTCCTTCACCTTTCTTACTTTTATTCTCATAATATCAAATTACCTTTTTTTTAAAAAAAAATTGTAATTCGTGTATTTCATATTTATACTTCATACAAATCCTTTCATAATATTCTCTTTTTCTGCCAAGCATTGAAAAAAAAAGGTATGTAATTCACTTTTCCTAACTATTTCAATATATATATATATATATATATATTTGAAGGGAATATGTTTTATTTTTACTCATGCATAAAATAATTACATGTTAATTAAATTGGCTAAAGATGTTAATCAAACAAAACGTTAAATATATATAAATTAATGGGTGTGGTTGCGGTGTAATATCTTGGCTTTTCTTCCATTTGATAAAAAGAGAAAAATTCTAACATTATTCCTATTCATGTTGTTGTCTATGGTTATTACATATTTAAACATTCTTTAATACAATCTTAATATTTCACATATTGATTAAGACTGTTAACAGATTATGGAGTTAGATCCGTATATCATACCTAAATCTTAATTTGTTTAAATGGATGCCGTTTTATTGTATACAAAATTCATTTTAATTAATTATTTAATTTTTCGTCTTTTTTAGCCCTTAAATTTACATTGATCATCAAATCATTCCAAAATGAAAGGAAAAAAATTAATGTATGTTAACTTTGTTAACGTGACATCCACATTAATTTTTTTAAAATTTAAAAAATTAATTAATTGTTATTGTAGCATCCACGTGATAATTCATGTGTATGCCAAGTTAGCAAAGTTAACAGACGTTAACATTTTCATTTATTTTAACGTGATCTGACAAACAATACAAATTTGAGAGCTAAAAAACCGAAAATTAAATGGAGTGATAAAATAATCTTTTCTTTTTGGTAAAGTTAGAGGGTCCAATAAGTCATTTTACATTTTTGAAAGAACTCCACATTTAAACAACTAATTGATTATACAAATTTACAATTAATCATAAATAACTGGATCTTAACTTGTATTGATCAATAGTTAAAATTTTTGTGAGACATTTGTTTAACACGAGTTCAAGCTGTGTTACCTCTACCTCTAAACCCTAATATTGTATCAAAAAAAGGGGAGGGACCATCACATTTTGGCCAAAAAAAATGCTTCTACAAAGTTTGATAGTGTTTATAACTATCAAAAAGTGCTTTTAATTTACCTTCTTAAAAGTAAAAGCACTCCCATCCTATCAAACAATTTGAACTTCGTATTTTTCATAAACTTAGAATTAGTTTTTCCACTTTTGATTTTAGGAATTTAGTTTTTTTATTTTTCAAATTTTAAAATTTAGATTCAATTGTTTTATTTTGTTAAAATTATGTTTATTATAACGCCATTTTTTTAATTAAATGACCATCAATTGAGTATTTTTTATTTAAAATTGTAACATTAACAAAATTAACAATTGAACTTGAATTTTAAAATCTGAAAGCATATAAGGACTAAATTTCTTTAAATAAAAATACAGAAACTAAATTATAAATGTTTGAAAAGTATGTAATATTTTCCTTTAATATCCCTCCGTGTTTTCATTTATATATAAGGAATTTCACCTTTATTACAAAACATATGTTCCCATATTTCACAAGTTTCTATTGAAGTCCTCAAATTCAGTTTCCTTTTATTTATTTTTGTCTATATATATACAACCTCAAATCACAGTTTCAATTGACCGTAAATGGGCCAATTATAAATCACTCTTTCTGTGTGTTTACTTCTTTTTAAGGACCGCCGCTTTTTAAATTTACACTTCCAGTCCCTCATGTTTTTTCTAAATTAGGTTCTTCCGTATTTCACTTTTCCACCCATTTATTACAAAGCAGAAAACGCATTAATGCATCTAATTGTAGTTCCAAGGTTAATTTATATTTTATTAATTAAGAAAAGGGAAAGGTTGCCTAATAGATTGTGTTGATTTTGGTTGAAATTGGTAAAGAAATTAAGATTTCTTAGGGTTGCAAGTAAATCCGTTTATTCCTGTACAATTGTATTTCTTTTTCTTTCATAAGTTATAACGTCAATATTATAAATATATTTCTTATTTATTTTCTTTTTATTTTTTGCATGCTTCTATCTACCATGCTAACTATTATTCATTTCTCCATAATTCTTAAACAATTTACACCTAAAAAATTAAGGATACTATTATTCAAACGGGCAACACATTTAATTTTTTTAAATAAACTTCAATTTATCATCATATTTTTCTATTTAAATATTTATATTAATTATAGTACATATTTTAATCACATACATCACACACGAATATCCACACTAGTACATTTTAAAAAAATTTTTGTGGCTACACAAAATTCACTAGTAATTGAATTACAATAGTTTGAAGAATAATGTGATAGTTAAAACTAGTTAATTGTGAATTACTAATAAAAGTTTAGTTTAAATAAAATGTTATAGGTCCAATTTTGTGAATAAAACTGATAATCTATCTTGTTTTCAATAATAAATTCATATATGATTTAGACATTCTAAAATAAAATTAAGAGAAAATTTAAAAATTTTTCTTAATGAATATATAACTTTTTTACAACAATGATTTAAATATGAAAAGATAGTCGCAAACTTAAATTCTTAATAAATATTTATTTTAAAATTATGAAATTAAAATCTTATTACAGTTACGTGCTATGCACGTGTTAATCCACTTTATTCAATGCTTGTACTAGGTCTACGTTCCAGGACAACGAGGCATGGTAGATGGCGGTGGGCGCATGCTGGTTTCGGTGGTGGTTCCATTCCTCACAATCAAAACAGTGCTCATTCCCCAGCTATTATGCCTTTCGAAATGGCAATGCATATACCACACCCCTGAAAACATTATATTATATATAAATATCATTTACTTAATAACTTTGGTAGTTAGAAAGATGGACGACAATGAGCTCTGTTTTTTCTAATTGAAAAACTTACCGGGGTTGTTTGCAAAAAACCTGAGGGCAACCCATCCTGCAGCAGGACTGTGGACAGTGTTAATAAGTGGCGGATCAACCAGGTTATATGTGCTTGGGTCAGTCTCATTGTTGAAATTTCCGGTACCAATTCCTACCCAATAGAAGCTGAAACCGTGCAAATGAATTGGGTGACTTCCACCAGCCCCCAACCGGCTCGTTTGCAGCACCATCTCCACTGCATCCCCATAATTTACCACAATAGCCCTCGTCCCTTCCCCAGCTTCAGTATTGAAATCAGTCAAGTTTCCAGTGAAATCATAGAATACTGGTGGATTAAACGGAAAATCTTGGGTGAAAACACCAGTGATGTTCCTGCAATATTACCAAAACTTTAAGAATTAGCTACAGTAATCAAATTATTTTTTCTTTTCTTTTCTAGCGGTACTAGAATTGCTATACATATATACACACACCTGTAGTATGCTTGGAGAATGTCAATACGTGGGGAAACAAAGCTGACATTGTTCAGACTTGCAGCGAATCTGTTATCTGAAACACATTCTGATGTGTTGCATGGCAAGGTGTTTGTGGCGATTGCAATGTACATTCGTCTATTGATATCTGTATCCGCCGGTACATTTATGGTCGGGTTTTGGGAGACATTGGGGTACCGAATTTGGCTGATGAAGTTTAGCATAGCATCTGTATCGTTCATTGCGGGCAGCGGTATCAAGGAAGCATTCAATCCACCCTCATTGTTTGTATATTGAAAAACGCCAGTAGTAATGAAGTCACTAGGTTGAGCAGCGGAATCAGAGAAAGGCCTAATAGCCATGTAATATTGGCCGGCGTTTTGATCGGCAATGACCAAAACATCCATGGTTTGGCCAGGGCTTATCATTATATAGTCTGTGGTGAACATTCGAACGTAGGACGCATCTTGTGCGACGACAATGAGGGTGTGGTTTGTAATGGTGAAGAATTGCTCTTCGTTCATTGCAGCATTGATTATGCGGAGAAGGTATATATTCTCAGAATCAACTTCCATGAGGAATATTGTATCTGCAACACCCAATTATAGACTCTTAGTGTAAGTAAGGATCCCTAGGCATAGAAACTCGATTCCGGTTTCTGTAATGCGGAGAACGTACCGTTGGGGCATCCATATGTGTCTCCTAAATGTCCATTGATGGCATAAGCATCTGCTGTGCGAGGAGCAACACCAGCTGCGAGTGCATCATCGATAATTTGCTTGTAATCCCCATTGTACCACGATTCTGTATATACAGACAAGAATCAAACTAAGATTCATATAATTATACACAAGTAACACAACCGAAAAATCAAAAGACATACTTACGAAGTATGATTGTTTGATCGGCGTTTGGAGTGGGGAAAGGATAAGTTTCATTCTTAGCTGGTAAAATGATGAAAGCTCCATGGACAGAACCGCGAGTCCAGTCACTGTGTGCATGCCACCACAGGGTTCCTATTTCATCCGATAATATGATTTCATGGGTGAAGTTGGTCCCTGGTTGAATCGGGCACTGCGTTATGAACTCGGGACCGTCGAACCATGGATTCCTTGGTTGTTTTACGCCGTGCCTGCAACATGTTTAATTTATCTTAATCACTAATGAATTCAATTCTTAGGGAAATTATCATTGGAAGAATGAAAGAAAGGTTATAGTTACCAGTGAATGGTGAAGCCATAGTTTCCTTGATTGTGGACATTAACGAAGACAGTGTCACCTTTGTGAACCCGAATCTCAGGCCCCGGGTAACTGTCGTTTACGACCAGCAATGTCGTTGTGTTGCACAGTTTCGTAAAGTTTGACTCTCGCACCTGCAATAAAAAAACTATGGTTTCACTTATTTTATAAAAAAAAAGGTAATCATTTCGCTGTCCAAGCAGCTGTGATGATTCTGTTGTCTTCACTCTCGGACAGACGCTTAGCCATCATGTTTTTAGGACATATTTTAATAAGAAGTCTTAAGATTAATAAACTTAAAAAATTCCAAAATATGTAGACGAAACGACTGTGACATGTAAGAATATATAAGAAAAGGGAACTCACAAAGAACTCATAGTGATGTACATCAGCACTGCAAAGGAGCAAAGTGCTTAGAAATAGAACCCCTACAAACCATGAGACCATATCTCGCTGTAAACCTTTTTTTTTTTTTTTTTTTTCTCACTACTGTGTTCTTAGTTCGCCCCTGAATTTTCTCATCTTTGGCCATAAAATTCAACCATTTATAGGAAAGGAAGCTCCTGCTCCTTTGGTTTCTTTCTTTGCAACTATACTTTGTACACATTGACTTGGGGGAAAAAACAAACGTTCCCAAATATATATTAAAAAAAAAACGGAAAATGGAAATTATGTATTACGTGTATACATTGACTCGTGGAAAAACACAAACGTTGCAAAATAAAATACCCTTGGGGGTTAACAATAACATCAAGCCACCTGTCCACTACATTTTTGAAAACGTTTTTTCAATTTATTTCAAGTTTTTATATCTTATGTTAAACATTATTTTATTTTTAAACTTTTGCTTTTTAAAGAAATCCACTGCCATGTAATTCAAATTTCATATTTAATCCGATTATTTTATTAATTTTTATTTTTAAAATTTGTATTTAAATTAATATATGGGTGTTTTCTAACTTGCTACTAGTTTTGGTATTTATTTTTGAACCACTTAGGAAAAAATATTTAAACATATTTTTTATTATTTAATTATAAATGATATATTTTTTTAATACTAGTATATCATGTTATGTGTTGCATGGAATTTTATGCGTTTATTTTAATTTATTAAATAGTATATTTTTATAATATCAAAAAATATTTTTTTATTTAAATGAGGATTTGTTTTAATTTTTTAAAATAATTTATAAAATAAAATACCATTTTAAAAGTAATAAAAAAAATGAAAACAACCTATAGTAAAATAGTAAGTAATTAAATAAAAGAATTTAAATCAAGCATAAAATCAGTACTGAAATAAAAATTAATTAAACATTAAATTAATAGATACATCTATTAAAATAATAAATATATTTGAAACTATATAAGAAAGTACATGATAATAATAAATTGAAAAAAGAACAAGAAAATAGTCAAGCATCACTTATATTAATAGTTCATGACAAATATGAACACATTTAATAATAATTATAATATAATTTTTAAAATTTGAATTTCTTTTCAAATTAAATAAATACTGGATAGATAAAAAACACTTTTATTATCAACTTTCAATGGTGGTAGAAAAAGATGTATTTCTTATTATTAACGTTGATGATTGCTTATGTTTTGAATACTCCTAGATCCGAAGAGAATGAGAATGAATCTGTTGTTGCAACCCAAAAAAGGTAAAAATGAACAATGTTAATTACATGTGCATAACCGCATATTGAATGGTTTATCTGATGGTTTGTTAAATGCCTACCAGAATGAGACCACAATCTAGGAGTTGTGGGATAAATTGAAGACAAGATACATGATCGAATATGCTATAAGCAAGAAATTTCTTACTAGTTGTTTCAATAATTATCACATAATTGATGGTAGTTCTGTTATGAAATAATTTTGTGAAATTGAAAAAATATTGAATTCATTTATGCAAAATAACATGACAATAGATGAAGTGATTGTTGTATCCTCTATTGTAGATAAACTTTCTCTATCTTGGAAAGACTTTAAAAGAAGTCTAAAACATAAGAAATATGATATATTTCTCGAGGCTTTGAGAAATCATCTTTTCAAATTGAAGAAAAATATAGAAAGCAATACCATCCAAGAGAAAGTTTGAACCATGTTACATACTAAAATTATACATGAATTTTGATATAATTCGTAATGTTATACATCAACTTTAATTTGGTGCATTTGTATACATCAAATTTTAATTTTGGTTCAATTTTCACATTTCACAAACCTTATTATTTATGTAACACAATTTTTCATGAAGTCGTGTATAATTTGCTGGCATGTCATTTTATTAGGTTAAAAAAGATAAATTTAAATTATTTCTTCCTAGATTAAAAAAATCTTGACAAAGAAAAAAATATTTTCCCAAGTGTGTTTATTTTTTTAATCTAGGTGAAAATAATTTAATTTTTTGTTTGTTTTTAATCTAATAAAATGTCATGTTAGCAATTTACACATAGCTTAATGAAAAATTATGCCACATAGATAACATGTTAGTGAAATGTGAAAATTGAACCAAAATTAAAGTTTGATGTATACAAATGTACCAAATTAAAATTGATATATAACATTGCAAATTGTATCAAAACTCATATATAATTTTGATATTTATCTCATAGAATTAAAATATTCTATCAATAGTGCATCTAATACTAGCATAAAGTAAAATTAGTAATGCGTTGGGCCAGATAAATCTCAAAATTATACATGAACTTTGATTCAATGTGCAATTTGATACATGAACTTTGATATGGCGCAATTATACACATGAAATTGTAGTTCAAATATATACATAAAACTTTAGTTTGATTCAGTTATACACATTTAAAGAAATAAATACATCAAATTATTTTATATTGAATAAATATAATTATTTTTGTATGCAATATGTAAACATAAAATGATGTTATATCGATAATTATGTTAATAATTTGTAAGAATTGTATCAAATCAAAATTTTATGAATAAAATTGCACAAAATCAAAATTTATATATAAAATTGCATATTAGGCTAAAATTTATATATAATTTTGAAATTTATTCCTAATGTGTTTAATGTGGACTATTAGAAATTACTAATATGTTGGTTAAATGTTGACAAAAAGAATTATTAAACTTTGAAACTTCAAACTATATTTAGTTATTTATCATTCAACCTAACATGTATCGGTATTCCGCTAGTAATTATTATCTTTTGCTTAGTTTTAGAGGTAGAGTTGACATGGTATATGAATTTCCTTAGTAGTTTGAGCTAAGAAATCATTAAACAAAGCGTGAATCATGTTAGAATTTCAAATAATATCTAATATAAAATTAGAATTGTAAATTAGAATCTGAAATGTCAAATTATTAAGAATAAATCAATAACAGAATTAGATACAGAAATGAACCAAAATCCATGAATTCCTTGAAATTTTCTGGATCTTGAGGCTTTGATATTCTAAATTAACACATAAGAAATTTAGAGAATATTTGCTCTTTCTTTCCTAAGGATGAGATATTAGAAAAGATATGTTGTGTACAATTTGAGGACCATAACCCTAATATATAACTTTGACACACTAATTCTTAATTAGCCCATAATTAATTAGAAATTGATTAGAACTGAATTACTAGATACTTTATTTAATAATTAAAGCCCAATAAACCTTAACCAAATTAGATCACTTTTAATTTGGGTTAACCTATCATGATAGTAAATAATAACATGTAATTACCCTTATTATATATGTGATGTCCATATTTTCTAACAAATCAAACGTGAATCATGATTTTCTCCTTATACATCAATCAAAACAAGAGGAAGAAAATGTAAAATGACCAAATGCAACTAATGTACAAAATTTCACCAAATAAAGTAAAATGCACGAGGTAACTATAGCAAAGAATCATAAAACTATATGTGAAAATAAAATAAAATAAAATAAAGAACACACAGATTTTTACATGGAAACCTTTTCGGGAAAAAACCACGGGCAGAGGAGAAAAAATTCACTATGTCGAATTCGAATTTAATTACAAGAAGAATAGACTATGTCTATTTATAAGCTTGTAAAGCCATATTCTAGTAAGACTGAAACACCTTATTCTAATCAATATCAAATAGATGGAATTTAATAAGGTTTAAAAAACCTTATTCTAAAATAAAATAAAAGAAGTGTAATTCTATATGGATTCTTCTTTTATTTTATTTTACCACTGTATTTTATTTAAATAAGGATTCAGGTCACTTAATTCTAACAATCTCCACCTTGACACGAATTCTCAATGAGCAAGTTCTTCATCGCGAACTCTCAACGAACAAGTTCTCCACTTCTTCCATAAAACCCCTTAAGGGTTTAACTTAAACAATAAACACCAACCAAGTCTAAGCAATACTCAAACTTGGTTATAGGAAGTGACTTAGTCATCATATCTGCAGGGTTTTCATGAGTACTAATTTTGCTCACAATAATATCACCATGAGCAATAATATCACGAACAAAACCATACCGAACATTAATGTGTTTTGTTCTCTTATGAAAGATTTGATCTTTTGTAAGAAAGATGACACTCTGACTGTCACAAAATACTGTGCTGATTTGAAGGTCTTCATTGAGTTCACTAAAGAGTCCCTTCAACCAAATAGCTTCTTTACAAGCCTCGATGAATCGCAATGTACTCGGCTTGATGAGAGTAGACAAAGCGATGTAGTTTGCAAAGTAGCTTTCCAACCGATTGCACAACCTCTCGATCAGTAAAGACATAACCTGTGAGAGATCTTTTTCTATCAATGTCTCCAGCAAAATCAGCATCAACATACCCAATGACTCCATCTCTAGTTCTTCCAAACTGTAAGCAAACATCAGTAGTACCTCGTAAGTATCTCAAAATCCACTGAACTGCTTTCCAATGTTCTTTTCCAGGATTTGCCATATATCTGCTAACTGCACTAACTGCATATCATAAATCTAGACGTGAACAAACCATAGCATACATGAGAGATCCCACTACACTAGAGTATAAAACATGTGACATGTACTCAATCTCATCATTTGATTGTGGAGACAAAGCCGATGAACGTATGAAATGGGCTGCTAAAGGATTACTAACAGGTTAGCACTCTGCATATTGAACTTGCAAAGAACTTTTGTAACATCCCGGAATAGGGCCTAGTCAGAATAGTGGTTTCGGGACCATAAATCTGACATTAAAGTATTTATTTTATAATTATTATGAGGTCTAGAATATGAGAATATGCATGTGTTAAGATTTCATGAAGAAATTCTTTAAGTAATGTGTCCAATTGGAAATTCGGGACTAAATTGAATAACTTGCAAAACTTGGGTTCTAGAAGAAATTTGTATGAAATTGCTTTAGATTATAAATTAGAAGGTCTTAGAGAGAAATTTGACCAATTTCTAAGTTTTTGGACAAAAATAGGCTTGCATGGATGAAATTTTAAAGAAAGGACTTAATTACATTTTGGTCATTTGGCATTTTAATGAAATAAAATGGGAAAAATGAACCAAAATCAGCTCATTTCTCTTCTCCATGCTACCGAAACTTCAAGGGACTCCATAGCTAGGGTTTTCAACATTTTCAAGCTCAATAGTAAGTGCACCCAAGCCCCGTTTTTAATGTTTTTTGTATTTTTGAAATCCCGGTAGCTTACTCTCTCCATTTCTACCCATATTTCATGCTAGGGTTCATATTTAAAAATTTACCCATGCATGAGTTGCTTGTATTTTGATGGTTTGTGGAGGAATATGAAAGTTGAAGGTGTGTTAAAAATCTTTTCCTAGGTGATTTTCATGAAAAACCCCTAAAGGGACATTTTTGCAAAAGTTGTTAAATATGAGGTAGAAATGTTAAAATAATGGAAAATGTGGGCTATCATAAGAGAGAAAAGTGTTCGGCTAGGCTTGGGTAAGATAGAAATTGCATATGCTTCATTATACGAGCTTATGAACTAAATCGTAAAAATATGAAAGGTTAGGAACAAAATGGTCATTTGGATCGGGGGTGAAATTTAGGCTCAAATATTACAATGTGAGATGTTAATGATTTAATTTTATTATTATAGACCCCAAGGAACAAATTTCGGAGGTCGAACGAGGAAAATGAAAGGTTTCAGAATAACCGAAACACATCACCGAAACAAGTACCAGGTAAGTTCGGATAACTTAAAGTAAACTCATAATATACATAATTGTATGATTTATAAATGCATGATGATTGCATTGTTGATGGCATGAAAATGCATGGAATGCATCCTTGATAAAGATTTGTTGGGAAATGTCTCAGTTGAGGTTAGAAAGAGAATTCGATGGATAAACCATGATTAATATGTGACTTGAGATCCTACATGTGTTGCAGAAAGGATTTAGCCCAGACGGGTAATTCGATGATCTCAAGTATGAAAATGATCTAGCCCGGACGGGTGTTCCTTGAATGATCGAGCCTCCCGAAGAATATGTATGCATTGTAGATTTAGCGCGAACGAGTAATCCAATTATGGTCTGAATTTAGCCTGGACTGGTAATTCAGATCCGAGCTCATTAATGGTGTTTGTCATTGTAAGGGATTTAGCCTGAACTGGTAATCCTAACATCACCTTATAAGTTTATGTTATGGGGGATTTAGCCTGGACTGGTAATCTCGCCGTAAGATGTGAGGTTCGCGGGAGTGCATATTTGGAATGATCATTTGTATGAATTGACGGAGACTGGATAATCCATCGAGATTTCTTGAAAACTCAACGAGGCTAACATGAGGTATATGAACAAATGACATGTTGAATGATAAGTTCATCTAAGATATATTACATGGTGTTTTGTTATGTGACTAATTCCTTGAATGAGTGCATGTGATAGGGAAACCATTTTCACATTCGTTGGTTTCGTTATTTAGCAAGGATGTATGCTAAATAATCGGTAAGTTTACTTTCCAGTTATTCGAGCTTACTAAGCATGTAAATGCTTACCCCTCTCTTTCTCCTATCTTACAAAGCTTGAGAACTCGTAAATATTAGAAGACGGTTGGAGAATCAACACACTATCAACTAATTTCAGCTTTGGTATATAGACACTTATGTTTTGTTCAATAGCATGTATAGAACTTTGAATAATTGGTTATATGTGTCATTTGATTTGCCAAGATGAAGGCATGTAAAATTATACTTATCTTTTTGTATATGGCCATGGAAATTGGCTTATTTGAAGTAGGCTATGACCTACAAATCTATGCATGTTTATTTTCACATATGATAGCTGGTTTATAATTGGAAATGAGTTATAAAAATGAGCCAATCTTAAATATGTCAAGTAGACATGGAAATCTTTAAATGCAAGATGGGAATTAACTTAGCATGTATGAAACCAATGACATGAGGTTTACATGCAATGAGGATAATCAAAGTTTTATATATATATATATATATATATTTATAAGTGTATAATTCGACCTTATCATGTATAAAAGTAACCCATAAGTATAGAGGGTGATCAAAGGCTTGGAAAATGGCTTAATAAGGTTCACACGGGTAGACAAACGAGCATGTGTGACACACGGCTCACCCCTATAGGTGTGTGGTATAGCCGTGTGTCCCCTACACTTGAAATTTAAAGTCAGTATAGAACACGGGCTAAGCACATGGGCGTGTGTCTTGGCCGTGTGCCTTTAACATAATAATGACATGTCACACTTCAAAGTAAGGAAAAATTTTTTAAAGTGCCCAAAGTTTATCGACTATTTTCGGTTGTGTCCCGTACTGCCCCTAAGTGTGTTTTAGGCCTCGAAGGCCTGTATAAGGGACGAGAGGTGCATGTTTGAAAGGTTTTAAATTTGGGCGAAGTTCGGTGACCTGATTTAATAAGTTTGGAAAGGCAAATTACCGGTAACGCCTCGAACCCTATCCTGATGTCTGATACAGGTGTGGGGTGTTACATTTAGTGATATCAGAGCTACGATTTAGTCAGTTTTAGGACTATCATAAAGGGTATTGAGGTTCGCTATACATGCCATTATACGAACGTTGATAGTGTGATATCTCCTAACTGTTTAAATTGTTTTTGAATATCGAAAATGTTTTCCAATCATGCACAAGATGAGTCTGAGGGAGCCGAGAGCCATGCTCCAGCTTTCATACAATAAGCTGTATCTAGTAGTAGCAGAAGGGTTATGTCTGAAGGCTGGGAAGAGGCCCGAGCCGCCTTCTTTAACATGATGGATGAGTGGTTTGGAGATTATCTGAGGAATCGCCCCAACATACCACGACCACCCCCACCTCCTAACCAACCTGATGAGGAATTTCCACGAGGTATGGCACCAGTAAGAACTAGTAAAGCCCCCGTAGATAAGCTTAGAAAGTATGGGGCCGAGGAATTTAGAGCTAAAATTGAGGATGATGCTAAGAGAGTCGAGTTCTGGCTTGAGAATATCACACGGGTTTTAGATGACTTATTGTGCACACCTGAAGAGTGCTTGAAGTGTATCGTGTCTCTCTTGAAGGACATTGCGTACTACTGATGGAAGACCGTCTCTTCGGTGGTGCCAAAGGAAAATATCACTTAGGAATTCTTCCAAGCAGAGTTTAGGAAGAAGTATATCAGTCAAATGTTCTTAGACTCAAAGCAAAAGGAGTTCTTGAAACTCAAATAAGGGAATAAGACTATGGCTAAATACGAAAGGGAGTTTGTAAGATTAAGTCAGTACGCAACTGAATGGGTTCAAACCGAGTCTGAAATGTGTAAACGCTTCGAGGAAGGTTTAAATGAGGACATCAAGTTATTGATTGAGATTCTTGAAATACTTGAGTTCGCCGCATTAGCTGATCGGGCCAAGAAGGCCGAGGAACTCAATAATGAAAGAAAGCAAGCAAAGAGAGAGGCTCGAGTTGCGAGCAAGAGATCCAGCGGTAAGATGCTCCCCTTTTCCACAAAGAAATCAAGGAGCCAACATGAACGCTCCACTTCATCTGTAGGATATTCGAGTAGAATGAGAAACTTTAAACGACGAGATCAAAAGTCTTCCTCCCCGATGGTGACTAGTGTGGGGAGTGTAGATGACTAAAAATCGAAGTGTAAGAGTTGCAACAAATTTCACTTCGGAGAGTGTCGAGTAAAAAGGGGTGCATGTTTCAAATATGGTTCTCTCGACCACTTTTTAAGGGATTGCCCAGAGCGAATTGAAAGAGAAGTGGAAGTAACTTCGAAGTCGAGTGCTCCCATGGCACGAGGTAAACCTCCGAGATACCCTGGTAGTGCTAGTGGTAGTCGAGTTGCGGCGAAAGATGCTGCAAAATCAGAGGCTCAAGCCCCGACAAGAACATATGCAATTCGCTCTCGAGAGGAAGCCTCTGCTCCCGACGTTATTATATGTACTTTTTCTCTTTTCAATACATGTGTTATTGCCTTGATTTACCTGGGATCGACACATTCATATATTTGCATGAGATTGGTGTCTAGTTTGAACATACCCGTTGAACCTACGGAATTTGTTGTTAAAGTGTCGAACCCACTAGGCAAATCAGTTCTGGTCGATAAAGTTTGTAGGAATTGTCCTTTGACAATTTATGGTCAATGTTTTCCGGCTAAACTTATGTTGTTACCTTTTGACGAGTTTGATGTAATACTTGGTATGGATTGGTTAGCCTTGCATGATGTAATTGTAAATTGTGGTAGCAAGCATATTAAATTGAAATGCCCAGATGGTAAGATTCTTCGGGTTGATTCAAAAGAGTTGGGCACATCGCCAGCTGTAATCACGGCAATGGTTGCTCAGAGATATATGAGAAAAGGGTACGAAGCCTACCTTGCTTTTGTGTTGAACACGAAAGAAATGGAGTTGAAGATTGAGACCGTGCCAATAGAACAGCTCCTATTTCTATTGCTCCGTACAGAATGACGCCAACCGAGCTAAAAGAATTAAAAGCACAGTTGCAAGAGCTGACGGATAAAGGTTTTGCTAGGCCAAACTTTTTACCTTGGGGTGCCCCCGTATTGTTTGTAAAGAAGAAAGATGGTTCAATGAGATTATGTATAGATTATCGACAACTGAACAAGGTAACTATCAAGAATAAGTATCATTTGCCAAGGATCGATGGTCTATTCGACCAGTTAAGAGGAGTCACTGTGTTCTCTAAGACAGACTTGAGGTCTGGCTACTATTAGTTACTTGTTAAGGAATCAGATGTGCCAAAGACAGGTTTTAGAACCAGATACGGTTATTATGAATTTTTGGTTATGCCATTTGGATTGACAAACTCACCGGTAGTATTCATGGACCTAATGAATAGGATCTTTCGGCTATACTTGGATAAGTTTGTCGTTGTGTTCATTGACGACATCTTAATTTATTCTAAAGATGAGTCAGAGCATGCGAAGCACCTGAGAACTGTGTTTTAGACCTTACGGGAAAAACAACTGTATCCTAAGTTTAGCAAGAGTGAATTTTGGCTTTAAGAAGTTGGATTTTTGGGTCATATTGTTTCGGGTGAAGGCATCCAAATTGATCCAAGTAAAATCTCTGCTATTGTTGAATGGAAACCGCCTAAAAATATGACCGAGGTTAGAAGCTTTTTAGGCTTAGCCAGTTACTACCGAAGATTTGTGAAAGAATTCTCTATGATAGAAACTCCAATGACGAGGTTGCTATAGAAAGATGTTAAGTTTGAATGGACAGAAAAGTGTCAGCAGAGTTTCGAGAAGTTAAAGACATTGCTGACTGAAACTCCTGTTTTAGTATTACCTGAGCTGGGAAAATTGTTTGTGGTCTACAGTGATGCATCCTTGAACGGACTGGGTTGTATACTTATACAAGATGGCAAGGTGATAGCCTACGCTTCACGGCAGTTGAAGCCACACGAGAAGAACTATCTGACACATGACTTAGAGCTCACCGCCATTGTCTTTGCCTTAAAAATTGGAGGCATTACTTATATGGTGAGACTTGTCTTGTATTTACTGATCACAAGAGTTTGAAATATTTGATGACTCAAAAAGAGTTGAACCTGAGACAACGGAGGGAGTTGGAATTAATAAAAAATTATGAGCTAATCATTGACTATCACCCGGGAAAGGTAAATGTGGTCGCAGACGCGTTAAGCAGAAAATCTTTGTTTGCACTGAGAGCCATGGACGCTCAGTTAGCATTGCTTGAATATGGCCGACATTTCATCTGGAAATCTATAATGTTCAGATTAATGATAGAGACCTGTAGGCTAAAAGGACTCAATGTGAGTCAGGCATTGAATCAGATTTTCAGATTTGTCCTGATGGATATATGATGTTCAGGGATAGAGTTTGTATACCCAAAGATGATAAACTTATTCGGAAAATCTTGCAAGAAGCGCATAACAGCTGTTTGTCTATTCACCTGAGAAGTACCAAGATGTACAATAATTTGAAGAAAATGTACTGGTGGAACGGCATGAAAAGAAACATTTATGAATTTGTATCAAAATATCTGACATGTCAGCAAGTTAAGGCTAAACACCAAGTGCCTTCAGGTTTGTTACAGCCTGTAATGGTCCCTAAATGGAAGTGGGACAAAGTTACTATGAATTTTATGACAGGATTACCATTGACTCCGAAAAAAAATGCTATATGGGTTGTGGTGGATAAATTGACGAAGTCGGCTCATTTCATTCCAGTACTAACAGATTACTCTCTTGATAGATTGACCAACTTGTACATATCTGAGATTATGAGATTACATGGGGTGCCACTATCGATTATTTCGGACAGAGACCCGAGATTCACTTCGAGATTCGGGAAGAAGTTACAAGAAGCCCTGGGTAAAAAGTTGAGTTTTAGTACTACTTTTTCACCCTCAGACCGATGGTCAGTCTGAGCGGATGATTCAGATTCTTGAGGATATATTGCGATGTTGCATTCTCGAATTTTAGGGTAGCTGGTAAAAGTATTTGCCATTGGTAGAATTTGCCTACAATAACAGTTTTCAAACAAGTTTGAAGATGGCGCCTTATGAGGCATTGTATGGCAGAAAGTGCCGAACTCTATTATAATGGACAAAACTCAAGGAAAGTCAAATTCATGGGACTGATCTGATTAAGAAAACTGAATAAAAAGTTCAAGTAATACGAGACTATTTAAAAGCGGCATCGGATAGGCAAAAGTGAGATGCTGATCTTAAAATAAAAGAGATTGGATTTCAAGTCGGAGATAGAGTATTCTTGAAAGTATCCTCATGGAAAAAGATGTTGAGATTTGGTCGGAAAGACAAATTGAGCCCGCGATTTATCGGACTGTACGAAATCACTGAAAGAGTTGAACCATTAGCCTATTGTTTGGCATTGCCACCCGAATTAGAAAAGATTCATGATGTGTTTCACGTATCTATGTTAAGGCGTTATCGATCAGACCCCTCTCATGTGATTTCACCAACAGAGATTGAGATTAGACCAAACATGACCTACGAAGAGGAACCGGTCAAGATTTTGGCTCGTGAGGTTAAACAGTTGAGAAATAAAAATGTAGCTTTAGTAAAGGTTTTATGGCATCGACATGGTGTAGAAGAGGCTACATGGGAACCAGAAGAAACCATGAGAAACCAATATCCGAACCTGTTTACTGGTAAGACTTTCGAGGACGAAAGTCCCTAAGGGGGGAGAAATGTAACATCCCGAAATAGGGCCTAGTCGAAATAGTGGTTTCGGGACCATAAATCTGACATTAATATATTTATTTTATAATTATTATGAGGTCTAGAATATGAGAATATGCATGTGTTAAGATTTCATGAAGAAATTCTTTAAGTAAGGTGTCCAATTGGAAATTCGGGACTAAATTGAATAACTTGGAAAACTTGGATTCTAGAAGCAATTTGTATGAAATTGCTTTATATTATAAATTAGAAGGTCTTAGAGAGAAATTTGCTCAATTTCTAAGTTTTTAGACAAAAATAGGCTTGCATGGATGAAATTTTAAAGAAAGGACTTAATTACATTTTGGTCATTTGGCATTTTAATGAAATAAAATGAGAAAAATAAACCAAAATCAGCTCATGTCTCTTCTCCATGCTGCCGAAACTTCAAGGGACTCCATAGCTAGGGTTTTTAACGTTTTCAAGCTCAATAGTAAGTGCACCCAAGCCCCGTTTTTAATGTTCTTTGTATTTTTAAAATCTTGGTAGCTTACTCTCTCCATTTCTACCCATATTTCATGCTAGGGTTCATGTTTAAAAATTTACCCATGTATGAGTTGCTTGTATTTTGATGTTTTATGGAGGAATATGAAAGTTGAAGGTGTGTTAAACATATTTTTCTAGGTGATTTTCATGAAAAATCCCTAAAGGGACCTTTTGCAAAAGTTGTTAAATATGCTGTAGAAATGTAAAAATAATGGAAAATGTGGGATTCCATAAGAGAGAAAAGTGTTCAGCTAGGCTTGGGTAAGATAGAAATTGCATGTGCTTCATTATACGAGCCTATGAACTAAATCGTAAAAATATGAAAGGTTAGGGGCAAAATGGTCATTTGGATCGGGGGTGAAATTTAGGCTCAAATAGTACAATGTGAGGTGTTAATAATTTAATTTTATTATTATAGACCCCGAGGAACAAATTCTGGAGGTCGATCGAAGAAAACGAAAGGTTTCAAAATAACTGAAACACATCATCGAAATAAGTACCAGGTAAGTTCGGATAACTTAAATTAAACTCATAATATGCATAATTGTTTGATTTATAAATGCATGGTGATTGCATTGTTGATGGCATGAAAATGCATGGAATGCACCCTTGATAATGATTTGTTGAGAAATGTCTTGGTTGAGGTTAGAAAGGGAATTCGATGGATAAACCATAATTGACATGTGACTTGAGATCCTGCATGTGTTGCAGAAAGGATTTAGCCTGAACGGATAATCCGATGATCTCAAGTATAAAAAGGAACTAGCCTGGACGGGTGTTCCTTGAATGATCGAGCCTCCCGAAGAATATGTGTGCATTATGGATTTAGCCCGGACAGGTAATCTGATTAGGGTCTGAATTTAGCCTGGACTGGTAATTCCAATTCGAGCTCATTAAGGGTGTTTGTTGTTGTAAGGGATTTAGCCTAGACTGGTAATCCCGACATCACTTTATGAGTTTATGTTACGGGGGATTTAGCCTGGACTGGTAATCCCGCCGTAAGATGTGAGGTTCGCGGAAGTGCATACTTGGAATGATCATTCGTATGAATTGACAGAGATTGGATAATCCATCGAGATTTCCTGAAAACTCAACGGGGCTAACATGAGGTATATTAACAAATGACATGTTGAATGATGAGCTCATCTAAAATATATTACATGGTGTTTTGTTATGTGACTAACTCCTTGATTGAGTACATGTGATAGGGAAACCATTTTCACATTCGTTGGATTCATTATTTAATAAGGATATATGCTAAATAATCAGTAAGTTTAGTTTCCAATTATTCGAGCTTACTAAGCATGTAAACGCTTACCCCCTCTCTTTCCCCTGTCTTACAGAGCTCGAGGACTCGTAAAGATTGGAAGATGGTTGGAGAATCAACACACTATCAACTAATAGCTTTGGTATATAGACACTTATGTTTTATTCAATGGCATGTGTAGAACTTTGAATAATTGGTTATATGTGTCATTTGATTTGCCAAGATGAAGGCATGTAAAATTATACTTATCTTTTTGTATATGGCCAAAGAAATTGGCTTGTTTGAAGTAGGCTATGACCTACAAATCTATACATATTTATGTTTACATATGATGGCTGGTTTATAATTGGCAATGAGTTATAAAAACGAGCCAATCTTAAATATGTCAAGTAGATATGGAAATCCTTAAATGCAAGATGAGAATTAACTTAGCATGTATGAAACCAATGACATGAGGTTTACATGCAATGAGGTTAATCAAACTTTTATATATATATATATAAGTGTATAATTTGGCCTTATCATGTGTAAAAGTAACCCATAAGTATGGAAGGTGATCAAAGGCTTGGAAAATAGCTTAATAAGGTCCACATGGGTAGACACACGAGCGTGTGTCTAGGCCGTGTATGACACATGGCTCACCCCTATGGGTGTGTGGTATAGCCGTGTGTCCCCTGCACTTGAAATTTGAAGTCAGTATAGAACACGGGCTAAGCACACGGCCGTGTGCCTTTAACAGAATGATGAGGTTGAAGTCAGTGTTGTACACGGGTGTGTCCCAAGCCACACAGGCGTGTGTGACCACATGGCCCCATCACACGGGCGTGTGTGACCACACGGCCCCATCACACGGGCCTGTCACACTTTAAAGTAAGAGAAAATTTTCTAAAGTGCCCAAAGTTTATCGAATGTTTTCGATTGTGTCCCGTACTGCTCCTAGGTGTGTTTTAGACCTCGAAGGCCTGTATAAGGGACGAGAGGTAAATGTTTGAAAGGTTTTAAATTTAGGCAAAGTTCGGTGACCCGATTTAATAAGTTTGGAAAGGCAAATTACCGATAACGCCTCGAACCCTATCCCGGCGTTGGATACTGGTGAGGGGTGTTACAACTTTCTCAATGTACCGTTTTTGACTTAGGTACAATTTACTTGCTTTTCTATCTCTAAGATTATCCATACCAAGTATCTTCTTTACTGGTCCCAAATCTTTCATCTCAAATTCTTTACTTAGTTGAGCTTTGACCTTTCTTATCTCTCATTTATCTTTTGCTGCTATCAACATGTCATCAACATAAAGGAGTAGAGACACAAAAGAACCATCACTGTTTTTCTTAAAGTAAACACAACTATCAAAACTACTTCTTTTGAAATCATGAGAAGTTATAAAGGAATCAAACCTCTTGTACCACTACCTTGGCGACTGTTTCAAACCGTAAAGGGACTTTTTCAGCAAGCAAACATGTCCTCTTTTTATGAGACTGTAAAACCCTCTGGTTGTTGCATGTAAATATCCTCTTCAAGTTCTCCATCCAAAAATGCAGTTTTTACGTCTAACTGCTCAAGCTTCAGTTGTAACAGCCGAATTTTTCAATGGTGTCAGAAACAGTGATTCGAGATAATTAAATCTGACGAGTAAGTTTAGAAATTTTAACAAATAATAATTATAGGCCAAGCGCGAACTTAAAATAATTATTTTTAATTAGTGAATTTTGCGATTTTAAAAGAATTAATCGAGTAAATTTGGTTGAAAACGAGGTATCGAGACCTCGGATTTATAAACCGAGCCATAAATATTTTTATAAATATTTATGGAGTGTTATTAAGTTAGTATTAAAGTTTCAAGTAGAAAATTTTAACGTTTGGTTAGTCAATTAATTAAAAGGACTAAATTGAAAATAGTGTGAAATTTATTAAATTATGATTAAATAGTTTAAGTGATTAAAAAGGAGGGATTTAAAAGGCAATTGGACCCAAATTGTATGGGCTGGACGGTTGGGCAAGAAAATCAGCAAAAAAAGACAAGGAGAAACAAGGGCAAAATGGGAAATTTTGCAAATTAAACATATAAAACAAGACAAATTTGAAAAATCTAGAGATATCATCATTTTTCTTCAGCAAAAACCCCATGGGAGGTCTGAAAGCTGCTGGTTTTTCATACTTTGACATATGTGAGTTCAATTCTTGCCCTTTTCTTTGAGATTTTTATGTTTTTGTGACATTTACAATTAGGTCCAAGTGTTTAATTCATTAGTTTTTGATTTTATGAACAAAATTAAAAGCTATCATTGATAAGTGTTAGCTGGTTATGATGAAATAAAATGAATTTGAAGCTTTGATTTTGTTGTTTGATGATTTTATCAAGTAATTTCAATAGAAATTGATTTTAGGACCTGATTGTGAAAAAGTTGTGAATTAAGGTTTAGTGTTAAAATTCTGATTTTCAAAGATTGTGTAATAGTTTAGAATGATGGAATAAAATTTTAATTGAGAAGAATTAGCTTAATAGATGGGCTAATTGAGCAAGGACTGAATTGTATAACCTTTGAAATTTAGAGGAAAAATGGTAATAAACATCTTGAGCTAAAACAATATTGGACAGCAGCAGTAGACTGACTTTGAAAAATCACCATAAATTGTATAAATCGAATTAGAAGATGAATAAAATATTAAATTAAAGCTTATTGAGTCTAGTTTTTCATAGAAGAAACAGTGTAAGAAATGGATTTGTAAATTATGAGATATAATGAATTTTGTGAGACAAGGTTAGAATAAATTCGGGTTCCCCTGTTTTGACTTTGGAAAATCACCAAAAATTGGATAAATTTAATTAGAGTTTCAAATTTATATGCTTAGAATCCTTAATGAGTCTATTTTCAATAGAAATCAATGGAAACATTATCCAAGTTTTGTATTGTGATATAATTAATTTTTAGTGAAGAGAGGTCAGAACTGTTGGATAGCGAAACAGGGGAAACTTAAATGAATAAACTGTACTAATTGGATAAACCAAAAATTCTTAAAATTTTATGGTGGAATGATATGTGAGTCTAGTTTTAGGAAAAATTTACGGATCTTAATTTTGAGCTCTGTAGCTCGAATTATAAATAATTGAGTGACTATGACTCGTGTGAACAGCTTGATGTGAGCATTAATAAGTAAATTGTGAAATCGTACTTACAAAAATGTTATATACATTAAGGATGTGGAATGGAGAGGAGGAGGAGGAAAAATATATATATGAATATTTAGTTAGCATGGCTAATTTGCATGTTTTAAGCTCATGGACTAAATTGAATAAAAGTAAAACTTTAGGGGCAATTTTGTAAAAATGTCAAAATGACTAAATTGAAGGTAATAAATTGTTTTATTATCTAAATTAATAAATTGAATGAAATTATCAATTTAAGATTGGGTGAAATTTGGGAAAATGGTAAATTACCAATATGCCCCTAAATCTTGGTATTTCTGCAATTTAGTCAGGTAGGTTCGGATACCCTGAATGAGCATGTAAATATAACAATTTAAGTATTGTATCATATTTCATATGATATTTTGAATTGAATATATGAAAAGGATGTTACATGAAACATGAAAATGAATACTAAATAACATAAATTAATTGAAATTATTCTGAAAATTTCGGTAATGCCTCGTATCCTATCCCAGTCTCAGGTACGGGTATGGGGTATTACATCATATCACGCATGGCCACAATACCAAGCAAAGCTCGAATCGAACTATGCTTCACAACTGGGGAGAACACGTCTTTGAAGTCCACTCTTGGAATTTGACTGTAACTCTTTGCAACAAGCCTTGTTTTATATCTGGGTTCTTCAACTCCTGGAGTCCCTCCTTTGTAACGCCTCACGCCCGAGACCGTCGCCGGAGTCGAGCTTGAGGTGTCACCGAACATAATTTATCAAATTAAGAACTTCGAATCATTTGTTTCTACATTCACAGATTTCTAGCTACCTACGTCACAGTTACAAGAAAAATCATATCTCGAGTTACGAAACTCGAAATCAAGATCCGTAAATTTTCCCTAAATCTAGACTCATATATTTATTCAATAAATTTTTTCTAGAATTTTTGGTACGGCCAATTAGTACAGTTTATTAGTTAAATTTACCCCTTTTTCAGGACTTGACTGGACTGACCTCTGTTTACTACAAACCATATTTCTCTTTGTGAAAAATTTATATGACTATTCCATTTGTTTATCCTGAAACTAGAATCAATATAAAATACACCACCTAATTATTTTTGTACAATTTATGGTGAATTTCTAAAGTTGGAACAGGGGATCCAGAAATCGCTCTGGCCCTGTTTCACTAAAATTCAAATATCTTCTAACGTATAATTTCTTTACCTGTTTCGTTTGTTTTATGTGAAACTATACATATTAGGCTTCAATTTCATATTTAATCCATCACCAAATTCGATTTCTATGATTTTTCATAAATTTTCAAACTCACGTCAGTGTTGCTGCAATGTTCTGTTTAAGGCAAATGTCATCTTTTCATGAGTTTTTATGGACTAGATAACCTATTAACCTTCCATGACATCAAACATGATCTAAATTAGCCATTTCCATGACTTATCATTATCAAGCATTTTCTCAACCAAATCACCGCCATATCACAAAATTATTTACACAAAGTAGGTATATCGCTATACATGCCATACTTAAGTTTTACAAGCCATTTACCAAAATAAAAGTCCTTCGGATAGTGTGATCGCACCTTCGACCTATCCCGATTCTCGAGCTGGCTTGTTCAAAACTACAGTGAATAAGAAGGAGGGAGTAAGCATAAATGCTTAGTAAGTTCATATGCAAATAACAAGTAACATAACAATACAATTATACCAAACAACCTTAGCATGGTATCACCAAAACATATATCACATTTCTAAACATCATTCATCATCTTACCATCTTATCGTTGTAGTATCTATTTTCAACCCGAGGGTTAAGTACATACCTGTCCAAAGTGTCCATTTCACAACACTTACCAAAACGTCACATTCATTTTAAGTGTTCTTCCATTTCACTATAAATTTTACCCGTTGAACACATCAGAATATAACTCGGATACATGGATAATTTGCACATAAGTGCCACATATGTAATCAAGCAATCATGTAACCCGCCCCTAAGTGAACTCGGACTCAACTCAATGAGTTCGGGCGTTCGCATCTATAAGTGAACTCAGACTCAACTCAACGAGTTCGGATGCCTAGTTACATCTCACGAACTCGGACTCAACTCATCGAGTTCAAACATTCGCATACATAAGTGAATTCGGACTCAACTCAACGAGTTCGGATGCTCAACCATCCTAGTGACATGTCACTTGTATCCTAATCTATTCCTAAGGTTCAAACGGGATTTTCCTCAGACACATATCCTTGCCATCTTCCGTAAAATACTGAAACCAATACTCGGTAGTACTTTATATTTAACAAATAATACACATAATTTGCATTTTATTCGAAAATAACCACAAAGCATATATTTCATGATAAAAATCAGCATATAATATAATTAACATCAATAACTTAAAAATAACAATTATGCTACATTATTTACACATGAACTTACCTTGGTACCAAAATATAAAGATTTTGCAATTTAGTCCACAATCTTTTCTTTTCCTCGATTGGGATCGATTCAACGTCTTTCTTGATTATGAAGCTTGAAAGTTGAAGAAACCCTAGCTATGGAGAGAGGGAGCATTCGGCAGCAACTAAGGAAGATGATAACCAATTTGTGTTATTTTTCCCTTTTTATTTCATTTAATATCCAAATGACCAAAATGCCCCTCCTTACTAAACTTTCAAAAATTCCTTCCATGTCCAAATTTTGTCCATGAACTTAAAATTGGTCAAAGTACCATTTAAGGCCTCCTAATTAATATTTCAAAGCAATTTCATACTAAAAACTTCTAGAATGCAAGTTTTGCAACTTATTTGATTTAATCCCTAACTTTAAATTAAACTCGTTATGCCAAAAATTTCTTCACGAAATCTTCACACAATTATGCAATCATATCATAAACCTCAAAATAATTATAAAATAATTATTTCTATCTCGATTTGTGGTCACGAAACCACTATTCCGATTAAGCCTTAATTCGGGATATTACAACTCTCCTTTTAAAGATTTTCGTCCTCGAAAATCTTACCAATAAATGTGATGTGGGTATTGATTCTTCATAGTTTCTTCTGGTTCCCATGTAGCTTCTTCTACTCCATGCTTTTGCCACAACACTTTCACAAGTGCAATACTTTTGTTCCTTAGTTGTTTGACCTCTCGAGCTAAAATCTTAATCGGGCTTCTCTTCATAGGTCATGTCCGGTTGTAGTTCAATTTACGCTTATGAAACCACATGTGAAGGATCCGAACGATACCAACGTAACATAGACACATGGAATATATTATGAATCTTCTTCAATTGAGATGGCAATGCTAACCGATAGGCTACCGGTCCAACTCTTTCAATTATTTCATACGGCCCGATAAAACGCGGACTTAATTTGCCCTTCCGTCCAAATCTGAGAACTTTCTTCCACGGAGACACTTCTAAAAATACTTTATCACCAACTTGAAATTCAATGTCTTTTCGTTTTAAATCTGCATAAGATTTCTGTCTATTTGAAGCAACTTTCAAACAATCTCGAATTACCTTCACTTTTTCTTCGGTCTCTTTTATTAGATCAATTCTATAGATCAAATTTTCCTTGAGTTCAGTCCAATACAAAGGCGTTCGACACTTACGACCATACAATGCTTCATAAGGTGCCATTTTTAAGCTTGTCTGATAACTATTATTGTAAGCAAACTACCAATGGTAAATATCTTTCCCAACTTCCTTGAAATTCCAATACACAACATCTAAGCATATCTTCAAGAATCTGAATTACTCTCTCTGATTGCCCATCAGTTTGTGGATGAAAAGCAGTACTGAAATTTAACTTCGTACCTAACGCGTCTTGCAACTTTTTCCAAAACCGCGAGGTAAACCTCGGATCTCTATCCGAAATAATCGACAATGGTATTCCGTGTAGTCTAACAATTTCTCTAACATACAGTTCAGCTAACTTGTTAAGAGAATAATCCATACGTACCGGGATAAAATGAGCCGACATAGTTAATCTGTCAACTACTACCCAGATGGCATCTTTCTTTCCTGGAGTCAATGGCAACCCTAAAACAAAATCCATAGTAATCCGATCCCATTTCCATTCAGGAACCATAATAGGCTGAAGTAATCCCGAAGGCACTTGGTGTTGCTGTTGACAAATTAAACACTTTGACACAAACTCGGAAATATCTCTTTTCATTCCACTCCACCAGTACATTTTCTTCAAGTCATTATACATTTTCGTATTGCCCGGATGAACCGCCAAACAGCCATTATGTGCTTCATGCAAAATCTTTTGAATCAACTCCTCATTTTTCGGTACACAAATCTGATTTTTAAACATCAAGCAACCATCAGAACCGATTCTAAAATCTGATCCCGTATCAGCTTCACGCTATTTTCTCTTGGCTAGCAAATCTTGATCATTTTTCTGAGCTTTAGAAATCTCTTGTAAAAACATCGGTCTTGCTCTTAACTCTTCTAAAATCGAACCATCACCTGACATTTTCAAATGAGTGTTCATAACTCTCAAAGCAAATAACAACTTTCTGCTTAAAGCATCGGCAACCACATTCGCTATTCCCGGATGATAATCAATAACAAGCTCGTAATCTTTCAATAACTCCAACCATCTTTGCTGTCTCAAATTCAATTCTTTTTGTGACATCAAGTACTTAAGACTTTTGTGGTTGGTATATACCCGCCACTTTTCACCATACAAATAATGTCGCCAAATCTTCAAAGCAAACACCACCGTAGCCAATTCCAAATCGTGAGTAGGATAATTCCTCTCATGAGGTTTTAACTGCCTCGAAACATAAGCCACCACTTTTCCTTCTTGCATGAGTACACACCCCAAACCGTTTAGAGAAGCATCACTATACACCACAAATTCTTTACCTGATTCGGGCTGTACTAACACTAGTGCCTCTATTAATAACTTTTTCAATTCTTCAAAACTCTGTTGACATTCTTCCGTCCATTCAAATTTAACATTCTTTCGGAGTAGTCTAGTCATAGGAGCAGCAATTATAGAAAATCCATTTACAAACCGCCGATAATACCCAGCTAGCCCCAAGAAAATTCTAACTTCACACATTTTTCTGGTTTTCCAATCAACAATGGCTGAAATTTTACTAGGATCAACCCGTATACCATCACCTCAAAACAATATGACCCAAAAATCCAACTTCCCGAGCCAAAATTCACTTTTACTAAACTTAGCATACAACTGCTTATTTCTCAAAGTTTGCAAAACTATCCTCAAATGCTCAGCATGCTCTGTCTCATCTTTTGAATAAATTAAAATATTATCTATAACACCACAACAAATTTGTCCAAGTATGGTCGAAATATGTGATTTATTAAATCCATAAACACAGCAGGATCATTTGTCAACCCGAATGGCATAACTAAAAATTCATAATGACCGTACCTTGTTCTAAAAGTAGTTTTAGGCACATCCGACTCTTTTACTCGCAGCTGGTAATACCCAGATCTCAAGTCAATCTTTGAAAACCATGTCGCTCCTTTTAGCTGATCAAACAAATCATCAATTCTTGGCAACGGATACTTGTTTTTGATTGTTGCCTTATTTAACTGCCGATAATCAACACACAACCTCATAGAACCATCCTTCTTTTTCACAAATAATACAGGAGCACCCCAAGGTGAAAAACTCTTGGTCTCACAAAGCCTTTATCACCAACTCTTGCAATCTGCGACTTTAACTCTTTTAACTCTGTTGGTGCCATTCTATATGGAGCAATCGAGATCGGAGTTGTTCCCTGTATCAAATCAATACCAAATTCTACTTCCCGATCGAGGCAAACCCAAAGAATTTTTCCGGAAATACGTCCGCAAATTCACACATAACCTAAGACTCGATTCAACTTTCTTTTCAACTTCTTTTGTATTAATTACATACGCCAAATAAGCTTCATAACCCTTTCTCAAATATCTTTGAGCCGACATTGAAGAAATCACACTAGACAATGCCTCGATTTATCTCGATTCAACTCATGAGTTTCACCATTTACACACTTTAATTCTATAACTTTTTCTTTGCAATTTATTATAGCATCATGCAATGTCAACCAATCCATACCCAAAATAACATCAAACTCATCAAATGGCAACAACATCAAGTCGTAGAAAGTAATGACCCCGAATCATTAAAGGACATTTCTTGCATACTTTATCAACTATCACACATTTGCCTAACTGGATTCGACACTCTAATCATAAATTACGTGTTCTCAACAGGTATATTCATACTAGGCACCAGCCATGCACACATATGAATGAGTAGAATCGGGATCAATCAAAGCAATAACATTAACATCATAAAGAGAAAATATACCGTAATAATCACATCGGGTGAGGAAACATCTTCACGCACTTTAATAGCATAAGTTCTAGCCGAGCCCTTCCTTCGAGTCTAATCACGCATCTCTCAGTTACATTCTTACTTTGCTTGCTTCATCCCACTTTTCTTGGATACCTTCCCCTCGAATCCGCACTCACTTGCTTTTGTATACTGAAATTTTTCTTTCTCACTCTCTCTCTCAGCGCTCTCTAATAAAATGATCTCGAGAACCACATCAAAAACATTCATTTGCTCAGACGGACCAAAATGATTTCTACCACACCGCTGCACTCGGGTTTAACAAATTTCGAGTTCCCTACACTGGCTGTCGAAGTAGTCTGGGACTTAGGACCCACATTTTGTTTCTTACAATTCCCATATGATTGCCCAGCTGAAACTTGGGAACGAGGATTTATATTTCTTGACTTTCCGGGTTGCTGTGAGGGTGCATTACTCATTGGTCTTTTCTTCCAATTTCGTGTCTCAGATTCTACCTTTTTCTTTTCCTTAAGTAGTTCTTCAGCCTTGCAAGCTCGATTGAAAAGTACCACCATTTCTTTTAGTTCAAGGATCCCAACAAATACCTTGATGTCTTCGTTGAGCCCGTCTTCAAATCGTCGGCACATCTTGGCCTCTGTAGGAACATATTCTCTGGCATACTTACTCAATCGAACAAACTCTCTTTCATATTCTGTGACTGTCATATTATCTTGCTTCAGCTCAAGAAACTCTTTACGTTTTTGATCAATAAATCTTTCACTAATATATTTCTTCTGAAACTCTTATTGAAAGAATTCCTAGGTTACCCTCTCTTTCGGTACCATCGAAATCAAAGTCTTCCACCAATTATAGGTTGAATCCCTCAACAAAGATATAACACATTTCAAACATTCTTCAGGTGTACAAGATAATTCATCAAATACCCGGATAGAATTTTTAAGCCGAGAACTCGCTTTCTCAGCATCATCATCAATATTTGCCCTAAATTCTTCTACCCTTGTTTACTAATTCACAATTGGAGTTCTGTGAAATTTTATCATATCCACACCCTGAGGCATCGGGGGTATAGGTTGGGGATTGGGGGAGGTGGGGGAGGTCGTACATTTGGGTTCGTACGAACGAACTCAGTGTACCATGCACTCATCATTTGGAGAAAAGCTTCCCGATCCCTTTCTCCTCCTCCCTGACCAACAGTAGGAGGTGGATTTTTAGTCGGCGCTGCCCCTTCAGCCGGAGCTGGCGCATTACTCTCTACTTCATCTGCCACAGCTGGATCGGGATCAATTTACTATATAAAAAATCATTTAAAAAGGTCAGAAGTCGTCACACTATCACAATTTATACATATGGCATGTATAGCAAAATCCGTACATACAACATGTAGTCCGAGAACCGACTAAACCTGCTTTAATACCACTAAATGTAACGCCCCCACACCCGAGACCGTCGCCGGAGTCGAGCTTGAGGTGTTACCGAACATAATTTATCAAATTAAGAATTTCGAATCATTTGTTTCTACATTCATAGCTTTCTAGCTACCTGCATCACAGTTACAAGAAAAATCATATCTCAAGTTACGAAACTCGAAATCAAGATCCGTAAATTTTTCCTAAATCTAGACTCATATATATATTCACTAAATTTTTTCTAGAATTTTTGGTTGGGCCAATTAGTACAGTTTATTAGTTAAAGTTACCCCTATTTCAGGACTTGACTGGACTGACCTCTGTTTACTATGAACCATATTTCTCTCTGTGAAAAATTTACATGACTATGCCGTTTATTTATCATAAAACTAGACTAAATAAGGATTCCAAGAATATAAAATACACCACCTAATTATTTTTTTACAATTTATGGTGAATTTCTAAAATTAGAACAGGGGATCTAGAAATCGCTCTAGCCCTGTTTCACTAAAATTCAAATATCTTCTAACATATAATTTCTTTACCTGTTTCGTTTGTTTTATGTGAAACTATACATATTAGGCTTCAATTTCATATTTAATCCATCACTAAATTCGATTTCTATGATTTTTAGTAAATTTTCAAACTCACGTCAGTGTTGCTACAATGTTCTGTTTAAGGCAAATTTCATCTTTTCATGAGTTTTTATGGACTAGATAACCTATTAACCTTCCATGACATCAAACATGATCTAAATTAGCCATTTCCATGACTTATCATTGTCAAGCATTTTCTCAACCAAATCACCGCCATATCACAAAATTATTTACATAAAGTAGGTATATTGCTATACATGCCATACTTAAGTTTTACAAGCCATTTACCAAAATAAAAGTCCTTCGGATAGTGTGATCGCACCTTCGACCTATACCGATTCCCGAGCCGACTTGTTCAAAACTACAGTGAATAAAAAGGAGGGAGTAAGCATAAATGCTTAGTAAGTTCATATGCAAATAACAAGTAACATAACAATACAATTATACCAAACAACCTTAGCATGGTATCACCAAAACATATATCACATTTCTAAACATCATTCATCATCTTACCACCTTATCATTGTAGTATCTATTTTCAACCCGAGGGTTAAGTACATACCTGTCCAAAGTGTCCATTTCACAACACTTACCAAAACGTCACTTGCATTTTAAGTGTTCTTCCATTTCACTAGAAATTTTACCCGTTGAACACATCCGAATATAACTCGAATACATGGATAATTTGCACATAAGTGCCACATATGTAATCAAGAAATCATGTAACCCGCCCCTAAGTGAACTCGGACTCAACTCAACGAGTTCGGACGTTCGCATCCATAAGTGAACTCGGACTCAACTCAACGAGTTCGGATGCCTAGTTACATCTCACGAACTCGGACTCAACTCAACGAGTTCGGACATTCGCATCCATAAGTGAACTCGGACTCAACTCAACGAGTTCGGATGCTCAACCATCCTAGTGACATGTCACTTGTATCCTAATCTATTCCTAAGGTTCAAACGGGATTTTCCTTGAACACATATCCTTGCCATCTTCCGTAAAATACTAAAACCAATACTCGGTAGCACTTTATATTTAACAAATAATACACATAATTTGCATTTTATTCGAAAACAACCACAAAGCATATATTTCATGATAAAAATCAGCATATCATATAATTAACATCAATAACTTAAAAATAACAATTATGCTACATTATTTACACATGAACTTACCTTGGTACCAAAATATAAAGATTTTGCAATTTAGTCCACAATCTTTTCTTTTCCTCGATTGGGGTCGATTCCACGTCTTTCTTGATTATGAAGCTTGAAAGTTGAAGAAACCCTAGCTATGGAGAGAGGGAGCATTCGGCAGTAGCTAAGGAAGATGATAACCAATTTTGTGTTATTTTTCCCTTTTTATTTCATTTAATATCCAAATGACCAAAATGCCCCTCCTTACTAAACTTTCAAAAATTCCTTCCATGTCTAAATTTTGTCCATGAACTTAAAATTGGTCAAAGTACCATTTAAGACCTCCTAATTAATATTTCAAAGCAATTTCATACTAAAAACTTCTAGAATGCAACTTTTGCAACTTATTCGATTTAATCCCTAACTTTAAATTAAACTCGTTATGCCAAAAATTTCTTCACGAAATCTTCACACAATTATGCAATCATATCATAAACCTCAAAATAATTATAAAATAATTATTTCTATCTCGGATTTGTGGTCACGAAACCACTATTCCGATTAGGCCTTAATTCGGGATATTACATTCTTTCTTTTTAAACACCGATTTACAACGAACAACCTTTTTACCTTTAGGAAGTTTTACAAGTTCCCATGTTCTGTTTTTGTGGAGTGATTCCATCTTCTCTTGCATAGCAAACATCTACTTTTCTGAATTTTCATAGCTAACTGCCTCAGAGTAATTAGATGGCTCTCGGTTTGCATTTATATCTTCAGCCACATTAAAGCATAAGCAACTAGATCAACCTTAGCATACTTCTTTGGAGGTTTAATTTCTCTTCTAGTTCTGTTTTTGGCAATAGAGTATTGTGGTGAAGAAGTAGCTCTATTATCAATTTTTTTACTAGCTCGAAGAGTCGACTCTGTATTAATCTGATGCTCCACCTACTTTTAATTATCTTTATTGGAAGAGTCTTTAAGAGATAAGTTAGGTAGCATAGCAGTTTCATAAAAAACGACATCTCTGCTAATCAGAACTTTTCTATTTTCAGGACACCATAACTTATACCCTTTTATACCGACTTTATAACCAAGAAAAACATATTTAATAGATCTCGGTTCCAATTTTCCATTATCAATGTGAGCATACGCAAGACACCAAAGATCTTTAAGTCAGAATAATTAGCAGGATTACCAGACCATACCTCTTGTGGAGTCTTTTTCTCAATGGCAATGGATGGAGATCGGTTGATCAAAAAACATGCAGTAGAGGCTGTTTCTATCTAAAACGACTTTGGTAAGTTGGCATTTGACAACATACATCGAACCTTCTCCATAATTGTTCTGCTCATTCGTTCTGTAACGCCTTTTTGCTGTGGAGTATGACAAACTGTCAAGTGTCTCACGATACCTTTTGACTTGCACAGTCTATTAAACTCATTAGAATAGAACTCTAAGCCATTGTCTGTACGGATGTATTTTATTTATTTTCCCAACTATTTTTCAATCATAATTTTCCAAGACTTAAATGCGAAAAACACGTCGCTTTTCTGCTTTAGGAAGAATGCCCAAACTTTTCTGAAAAATCATCAATAAAAGTTAGCATATAATTAGCTCCACCTCTCGAAGGCAATCTGGATGGCCTCCACAGATCAGAATGAATATACTTCAATGTTCCCTTCGTGTTATGGATTCCTCTGGTGAATCGAACTCTCTTTTATTTTCCAGAAACATAGTGCTCACAGAACTTCAATTTTTAAATTCCTTGCCAATCAAGAAGTCCTCTTTTGCTCAATTCTATCATGCCATTCTCACTCATATGCCCTAGGTGCATATGCCAAAGTTTAGTAATATCATCATTTGACAAGGAAGAGGAAGCGGCAAATGCATCATCACGATATGATAGAGAACCACGCAAAACATATAAATTGACAGTCTTTCTCTGCCCTTTCATCACAACAAGAGAACCTTTGGAAATCTTTAAAACCCCACTTTTAACTGCGTATTTGTACCCTTTTGAATCAAGAGTACTCAACGAAATTAAATTTCTCTTTAATTCTAGAACATGTCGTACGTCACTAAGAGTTCTGACAACTCCATCAAACATCTTAACTTTAATTGTTCCAACACCTCCGGTTTTACATGAAGCATTATTTCCTATCAAAACAACACCTTCAGACACTGTTTCGTAAGTTGTAAACCAATCCCCATTGGGACTCATGTGGAAGGTGCAACTTGAATCAAGTATCCACTCCTAGCTCACTTTAGAATTGTTACAGAAGTGACTAGAAGTTCACCATCGCTGTAGTCTTCTACAACATCAGCTTCACCAGAATTTTCTGTTTGTTTTCCCTTTTGATTCGTAGCCTCTCTTTTGATCTTGTTCTGTAGCTTATAGCACTCAGATTTAATGTGCCCTTTCTTCTTACAGAAGTTACAAGTTTTACTTCTGTTTGAAGACTTTGATCTACCCTTAGATTTACCGCGAGGATTCCGTTCCTGTGTCCTTCCACGATCATCATCAACATTTCGATCTTGTCTCCCATAAACAATTAGACCCTCTCCTTGAAAGTCGAGTTTAACCACAATACGCTTCATCTTATCATACTAGGTTAAAGAATCATAAACCTCATCAACTGTGAGAGACTCGCGGCTATATAAAATTATGTCTCTAAAGGTTGAATAAGACGGGGGCAACGAACAAATTAGAATCAACTCTAGATCTTCCTTATCATACTGAACCTCCATGGCCTCTAAGTTTGAGAGAATTTCTTTAAACACTATTAAGTGTTCGTGTACATACGCACCTTCCTCCAAACGATGAGCATAAAGACGCTGCTTCATATGCAACTTGCTTGTTAGAGTTTTTGACATACATATTTGTTCTAGCCTCTTCCATAATGTAGCGACGGTCTTCTCCTTCATCACATCCTGCAAAATTTCGTTGGACAAATGCAAATGTAATTGTGTTAATGCCTTTCGATCCTTATGCTTATTCTCTTCATCTATTAATGTCGAAGGCATCTTATCTATCCCTAGCAGGGCATCCTCCAGATCCATCTGCGCAAGAACTGCTTGCATCTTAATCTGCCACAACGAAAATCTGGTGTTGCAATCCAACAACGAAATTTCATACATCAAAGACGCCATTACCGTAATCGAGATGAACAACCCGGAAGCTCGGATATCAATTTGTGAAAATAAAATAAAATAAAGAATACACAGATTTTTACGTGGAAACCCTTTCGGGAAAAAACCAAGGGCAGAGGAGAAGAAAATTCACTATTTCGAATTTGAATTTAATTACAAGAGGAATAGACTATGTCTATTTATAGGCTTGTAAAGTCATATTCTAGTAAGACTGAAACACCTTATTCTAATCAATATCAAATAGATGAAATTTAATAAGGTATAAAAAACCTTATTCTAAAATAAAATAAAAGAAGTGTAATTCTATATGGATTCTTCTTTTATTTTATTTTACCACTATATTTTATTTAAATAAGGATTCGAGTCACTTAATTCTAACACTGTAATACAAGAATAACATTTTTTTGAAAAGCAAAACTAACAGATTAATGGTTATCCTAAATGAAAATAACAAGGATTTTTACACATGTCAATAAGATCAACTAACGGTAATCACTATTATAAATCGTTTTAATTGAATCTTAACAACACTACTGATCTAATACTCTAACAATGATCCCATCAGATAAGATTATATATCTATTTCAAAGACAAAATTAAGTTGGAGATTATCCAGCTGCCATCTACGACTTTGTTTGTAACTTTGAATAAATTACTTACGGGAAAAGACATCAAAAATAATTAAAACATTGCATGCATGCATGCAGTTTAGTCTGTATAGAAAATAATCCATGTTTAAAATGTTTTAACAAGTTTTTCCTGGGGAGGACTTAATTTACATTACGTGTATGGTGGTCTTAAAGATTATCGAAATGAGAAAATTTCCAGAAAATAGGGACATGTAGGAGAAGACATAATGGCTCACAATTTCTGACTCTACATTCTGCTCATAACTATCCACATATATTTAACACTCACTGTATCTTTATCTCTTGTATTATACACCAATTTTTATCTTGTTACTGACTTTTCGCATGTTTCAATTTTTTTTTTCATTTGTTTTTTATATAAACATATTTAATAAAATTTCAAAAATTATTTAGCATAAATGTATTTTAATATACATTTTTTTATTATTTAGCATGGTTGCAGGATTTTTTTTATTTAATATAAATATAATTGTGATATTCTGATCGGTATTTTACAATTTTGATTTTTTTTTTCCATAGGCAATGTTCATTCAATTGGGGTGCAAATGATTTACCTAAGGTCAAGGGGTCATGACTCTAAACTAAATGTATATGAATTTCTTTTAACTTCTAAATAAATTTATTTTGTTATACTTTTTTTAAAATTATTAAAATATATTTTTACAATTAAATTTGCAATAAGCTGTGTTAAATTTTAAAACATATATATAATGGTGGTTTTAATAAAGTTAAGGTTTTTTTTTTTTCAGACAATTCAGTGTCCAATAGTTATATAAGACTTTTACTTAATGCATCCTTTAGTCACTAAGTCACTAAAGTATATATACCGTTTTCCTAATTTTTATCTTTAAAGTTTTCTTTTTCCATTTTAATCCTCTTTCAGTTTAATCCTTCCATATACTAGTATGTATCGTATTATGACATCATAGTGACATCATCTCCCAAAAAACTTTAAAAGATCTTTTAAAAATAAAAATTATTAAAAATTACAAAAGAAAATTTATAAAATATAAAAGTTTTTTACTAAAAATTACTATTTTTTTAAAACTAAATTATAAATTATAAATTATAATATTTTATAAACGACATTTACTAGAGCTTAAATATAAGATCATTACCTTTTGAAAGGATACCAAGTAAGAAAATTGTTTTATAACTTAATTAATCAAAATTTATACATGGTCGATCTTTTAAGAGACAAATTTGGATGAATTTTTAAAATTTATTAAAATAATGAAAAATAATATTATTTCAATTCAAATAATAATGCAAGTATTCAAATATGTCATCCTTCTCCCTATGTCCACCATTATTATCGAGTGTTTAATACAAAATAAAGAGAGCATTGACACAATGATGGAAGGAAGAAGTTTACGCCAGAAACATCGGAAAAGTCTAAAAGTTAATGTATTTTAAAATAATAAAATTTTGATATAAAAAAGTGTTAATTTTTATTAAAATAGTTTTAAAATACAATTTTTATAAAAATTGATTGTATTTTTAATTAAATACAACTTTTATATCAAATTTTAATATTTTAAATGTGATTAGCCAATCACTATTCTAAGATGCAATAATTTTTACTTTTTTTTTTTTAGTTTTAGAACTTTATACAATTTCTAATAATTTTTTATAATTTTAATATTTTACAATTTCTAATAACTTTTATAATTTTATAGAGATTTTATATATTTGTTTAAAAATTTTAAAATATTCTAACATATTTTTAAAAATGTTAAAAATGTGTGGTAACATTAGGGATTGAACTGAAAACGTCTAATAATATTAGGGATTGAGATAAGTCAAAAAAACCTTTACTATCAAAGTGGAAAAAAGGTACAGTAGTTTAGGAGTTAAAGTATGCACTAAGCCATTTCACTTGAACTAGATTTGAAGTTGAATCAAGTCAAATTTTTAAATGAGAGATAAAATTCTCTCAGCATTATTTTTTTCATTTATAAAACTTGAATTCAAAACCCAAAATAAAATATATTAAACTCTTTTATCTATAATTTTTTTATTTTCTTTATGTCCATTTTAATGCAATATCATATCTAAAATTTAAACTTGCATCTTTTGGTAAAAGTATAATATACCTGCTTATTAAAAACTCATTTTTAACTACTTAATTCAATAGAAATGGGTTAAGTTTGATATGACGGTAAATACGGGAGGAGGGACTTGACATCATTGGAATAATCATGGGTCGTTAGTAATGTTTTCCTTTGCTGAATTTATTTAGATTTGGAAGCTCTTAAAATGGGCAAATTAATTAGAGTTGTAGTGGCATATGATTTTTCCCTTAATTAATTTTCACATACACTGCCAAAAACTAGGTAGGCAGTGGCATAATCTCTTGCAATCCCACATATTATCTCTTACTTTGTGATTGAATGAATTCTCCCTTTTTTTTTTAAATAAAAAAGATACCATTAGCCATGAAAATGAATGAAAAGACTTGATGATTTTCTATCAAAATTGCTGAACTTGGAATGGTAAAAAGAAAAAGAATCTCCGTCATCTCCTTTCCATGTTGATTTGATCTTTCCGTTTCCGCCCATGTGGGAAATGAAAAAGTCGTTTTGCATGTAACTTGTCTCTACACCTTTCCATACCACAAATTATAATACGTAATACATAAAAACCAAATGGCTGTTTTCAAACTTTAACTCACCTCCTTTGAAAAATGGTTGTTTCTTCTTCTTCTTCTTCTTCTTCTTCTTCTTTTATATATAAATAATTAAGAAATGGATGAAACCAAAAACATTACATAAAGGAAGGGGAGAACTGAAGAACACATATACATAGAACCAAAAACAAAAAAGAACATGGGTTCTGAAAAGCAATGGTTTATATGGTTATCAGGGCTTTTGTTTCTGAATATCTTTGTCTTATCCACAGCCGATGTCCACTATTACGAGTTTTCTGTAAGTTCCTTGCATCTTCCCCCTTTTCTGTTTGTGTTAATAAGAGAGAGCAGTGCTGAATTTTGATTTTGGGTTTTATTTAAATTAGTTGCAAGAATCCCCGTTCACAAAGCTGTGTAGCACGAAGATCATCTTGACCGTCAATGGCAGCTTTCCAGGGCCTGAGATTCGGGTTCGCAGAGGGGACACAGTTGTTGTCAATGTCCACAATCAAGCAAACTATGCTGTTTCCCTCGACTGGTAATACTAATATATACATATATGTATATGCTTACACTCCTAGTTTACGATGAAACACTTAAATCATATATATAGATATATGTTTGTGGGTTTGTAGGGAGGGCGTTGAGGATACAATTGATGGTTCGAATAATACAATTCAGCCAGGGAAAAACTTCACTTACAATATAGAGTTAGGGGATGAAATAGGGACTCTGAGGTGGCAAGCTACCAGTGCTTGGGCTGCTGCAACCGTCCACGGTGCCTTTGTCATTTTGCCAGTAGCCAATGAAGACTATCCTTTCCCTGCACCTACTTCTGATCAGACAATTATACTTGGTACATCTGATTAACATGTTTGATTCATATATTTTGCAAATTAATTGCTTATATGAATGTTTTGGCATAATATTCCTTTAGGGGAATGGTTCAGGGAAGAGTTAACGGAAGCTAATCAAACCATAGCTCCTGGCTCAGCAGATGCTTACACTATCAATGGCTATCCCGGAGAAACATATGGATGCAGCAACGGTACGTATCCGCTATTGTTTAGACTTTTTCTTTTTCTGGTATCTGATATCTGGTAATGACTTAGGCCTCACTGTTTCCAAGTTAAGTCAAGTCGGATATTCATAAGACTAAAATCCGAGATGTTGGACCCGTCAAATCTTTTTTTTTTTTTTTTATAACTCTATTTTATACTTTTAATACGTAAGTTTGCATCACATGAATTAAGCATCCTCTTCCCTAGGCCATGCAGCATGAAATGAAAACTGATAACAGATTAACTTTTATGCAGAAACCTTTACTATGAATGCTAATAATCCAACAATTTTGATGTTGTAGATACAACTTTTGAGATGCAAGTAGATTACCAGGGCCTTTACCTTGTTCGCGTGATAAATGCTGTTGCCAATGAAACGATGGTGTTTGACATCGAAAAACACAGATTGACCATTGTCGGACAAAATGGGACCTATACCAATCGTTCCTTTACAAGTTCTTTAACCCTAGCCCCAGGCCAAGTTATTGACGTCTTGCTGTGTCCAAACCAAAATGTTGGCCATTATTACATCACTGCTCGATCTTCCTCCGGCACACATATTACCAATGGAATTCTGCGATATAGCACCACTACCACTAGTTTTTAATATAGGTAAATAGTTTCCGTTGCTAAGAAATAATAATAAGGTTAATGTTGAAATAAGAGATCAAATATAATGTGTATGATCTTTTATAATTTGTTGTGGTCGTTGTTGGTTGTTTGAACGATGAGTTTTCAATGTTGTAATGGGAAGATGTTGTTTAACTAAAATGTACAATGTGATATTTATTCATTATTGTAAGACCCGATTAGAGATCCAACCAGTTGGATCTTTCGTTCCAATTCAATCACTTCAAAAAAATAAATTAAAAATACTTACAATTGCAAAAGTATAATTTAAAATTATTAAGAATTAAGAAATCATATTTTTCTTTAAAAAAAAATAAAATTGAAAAAAAATCAATTATTGTAAAAAATAATGAAATTTTTTACAAAGAGAAAGAAGGTAGTTGAAAAATTTATCGACCCATATTATATCACCCCGCCTGTTAAAAAAAGGTAGTTGTTGTTTCTTCAATGCTTGCTCCAACGAATTTTGCTGAGCGTTGTCCTACCTTTTTCCTACTGGTTACAGTCATGGTTGCCGCCAATTCTAAACAACTTATATTTTCTTTAATATAATAACTTCCACCTTGTAGAGTTAGCATCCAGTTATTGGTTTGCTACAGTAATATTTTCGAGCCTTCACTACAATAAAATAAGCCTACGTGCTATCCTAACGCTTTATATGCTACATTTCTCTTCTTTTTTGTTGTTAATTTAAGTGGCAGTTACCCATTTAACCCCAAAATTTAACATTGTTTGTCTAAAAAATATTGTCCAACATAAGCTGCCAGATCACCTAGTCAGCTGTATTTTTAAAAATTATATGAATTAAAAAAAAACCTGGGACTATAATTTAAAAAATAAAAAAGTTAAAATATGATTTTACTCCTTCAGTTTTTCTTTTTACCCTTTCTTCAACCTTATATATCCCTCTCCCTCACGATAGAAGCTTGGGATTTTTTTTCTCTCAAAATTTTTCTTCAATTTCCTGAACCTGCAGATGAATTATTTTCAAGATCCGACTTCATTTCAGAGATGTCAAGTGGAAGCTCAAAACATCATATTAGTTCAAGGGGAGTGCAATCTTATTGCGGCAAAAAGGCACCGATTTCACAGACTGTAAAATCTTACTTTGTTTACAAAATCCATGGATCAAAGTGGACAAAGTTACTGCATCAGGTTCAACACCTAACTTCAGCATCTTCCCCAAAACAGAAAACCCAAAATCAATTTCATTTAACTGACAAAAGGAATTAATCAAGATGTTCGAAGAATACACGTTATGGAAAACTCCTAATAATTGCATTTGGCTATACATAGAAACAACAACGGCATAATGTTTCATTCTAACAATGGCTGCTAATAGTTTAGTGAATTCCATAATCCAAGGCTTTGGGTACTTCTCAATTACATTATTAAACAAAGTCAAAGCATCATCAACATTATTGAAGCGGTCATACTTTTTTCGGTTTCCCCTTACTGACATTGAAGTTTTACTAAAAAGCTTCGATTTGGGTAACAATGGTGTTAAAAGAACAAGAAAAAGAAAGAGTGTAATTGGAAAGATTCCTTCCACCATTAACAATTGAACGAAGAAATAATGAAGAATTGAGCTTACCCATATCTAGAAATCCAGCAAAATGAAAGAAAAAAGAACTACCATATTCAACAGTGCACAAAGACAAGAGAACCAGAGAGGGGGAATAGCTTTAGAGGAAGATCTCAAAACAAACAAATCAAACTATGAACATGAAAACCTAAACCCAAACGATAATGGAAGATTACGATCCTAGAAAGAAAATGAAAAGTTTGGTTTTGATTATCGAAAGGAAACAAATGGTAAAAGTTACGATTTGGGTTGGCTTCTTTTGGGTAAAAAAAAAAAAAAAAAAAAAAAAAATAAATTACACCATCAGTCACTTAACTTTGGGGTAGTTGACAAAATAGTCACCTAAGTTTCATTTCAGTTACTTAATTTTCAAAAAGTTACAAAACAGTCACCAATGTTATAAAAAAGCGACAAAATAGTCACTGATTAACGGTTACCGTTAGGGTGTTAACGGGATTGCTGATGTGGCAAGTTAACCAACTGATGTGGCAAGTTAACTTGCCACGTTGGCAACGGCTGATGGATGCTTGGTTTGGGGCGGGTTTAGGGAAAAAATTGAAGGGTTATGAGTTAATGTTTTAGGGTTAGAAACAGATTAGGTTTAAAGGGATTTGGGGGGGAAAGGAAAATCGATTTGGGAAATTTCGATCGTGATTTGAGGGGTTTTAGGGTTTAAACTGAATTGGGAATTGATTAAGAAGGGTTTAGGGTTAGAAATCGGTTCAATAATCGATTAATAGGGTATAAGGTTTAGGGTACGACTGTCTATTTTGTTTGGGGAGAAAAGAAGACGAACTAGAAACCATTCAGTGTTTTTGATTGTCAGCGACAATGGGCAATAGAAGAGAAGCTACCAGTGTTGTTACATCCACTTTAATAAGTAAGTTGTTGCATTTAGTTTTAATTTTTTTAGATTTCAATGCTGTTATTTCCATTTAGAGTTAATTAGGGTTATTTCGGTTTAAATTTTAATTCCGATTTTGATTTTGATTTTGATTTCTATTTCTATTTTGATTTTGATTTCGATTTCGATTTTGATTTTGATTACAATTTTGAAACACTCATTGATTCTGATTTAGATTTTGATTTCAATTTTGATTTCGATCTCGATTTAGAATTAGAATTTGATTTTGATTTTGATTTTGATTTTGATTTCAATTTAGGGTTATTTTGATTTTGATTGTATTTGTTATTAATGTGCATGATAGATTAGGGTTTGGTTTTTAAAGTGTATGACATATAATGTGTATTGTATGTCATGTGCATGATGTTTATTATTTGTATCTGCCATTTTACGAATGCCATTAACAAACTGATGTTTATTGTGTATATCTGCCATTGTTTGTATCTACCATTGTATGAATGCCATTATCAAACTGATGTTTATTGTGTATATCTGCCATTGTTTGTATCCAAGCTCCTATTGTATGTGGCAAAATCAAAATTTGTTATTTACCTTCTTTATTGTACTGGTTATTGCCTATTATTGTCTGCCATGTGCATGAGAAAAATGGTTGTATTTGATTAAATTAATTTTTGCATTGGTTGTTGTCTGCCATGTGCATGACAGAAGTGTTTGTATTAAATTATTGGGTATTTTGTATTTGTTATTGTCTGACAGAAATGGTTAAAGTGTTTGCCTATGTTGTCTGCCTTTATTGATGAGTACTTTGTTTGGCAGGTTTAATTGATGACAATTTTAATGAGAATGAAGAAAACATGTCTGGTAGTGATGTGTCTGGTAGTGATAGTGATGCATCTGAAAGAGTTAATTTAGATGGTTTAAACATGGATAGTATAGAAGTAGATGAATTGTGTGATAGTGATGATTCTGGGAGGTTAGATAGTGCACATGGATCTGACTCAGATGGCCAAAATTGGCCTGAGTTCAACCTAGAGAATGACATGAGTAATCGTAAACTTAAGGTTGGAATGTTATTTAAGTCTAAAGACAGTCTAAAAGAAGCTGCCAAGCAGTATGGTAGGTTGAATAGTTATTTTATTAATGTAACGCCCCCTAACCCCAAACCGTCACCATAATAAGGTTACGAGGCATTACCAGACTTATACACTAGCATTTATACAAAACCGAGTCATAAATTTGCAATCTAAATCAAAACTTTTCAAATTTCACCTTAAAGTCCCTAATATGGGCTTACGGGGCCCAATATATATTTTAAAAGTGGTTTGGGACTAAACTGGTAACTTTGGAAATTTTTCCTTGAAAATAGGGGCACACGCCCGTGTGGCCTGAGATATGGCCGTGTGGCCAGCTCGTGGGCAGATTTGACTTGTAAATTTTTAAGTATCAGAGGAGCACACGGCCTGGGCACACGCCCATATGGCTAGGCCGTGTGGTAATCTGATTTTTCACTATTTTTAGGCCATTTTCACATTATTTTGACACATGACCATGCTCAAAATCTGTGTCCTTCACACGGCCAAGACACACGGTCGTGTCTTTTGCCCGTGTACTATCCTGACTTCACATTTAAGGATGCAAGGGACACACGGTCTATCAACTTGCCCATGTGCAAGCCGTGTGTCTCACACGGTCTGATCACAGGCCTGTGTGACAAGCCGTGTGGACTCAAAATGAACTTTATAGTTCAAGTTTACCAACCTTGCAAACCTTGAATAACAAGCAATTTAAATACAATATTTCAACCAGTCCTAAACATGATTTAAACATATTTAATACACATATTTCAACCAGTCCTAAACAAGAAACTTCAAATTTATACTTAGGAAGCATTCAAATTAGTTCAAAATAAACTATGTTATATCATTCACTTTACATCTATGAATTAGCTATTAAACATTCCTTACTAACATCTTTTATATTCAAAATAACATCAAAGACAACTTAGGTACATGTCATTCCTAAGGATAAAATACATCACCAAGTATTTGAGTTCGGGAGTTGGCTTGAATACTGAAACGTTAATCACTTTGTACCTAACCTGCGCACGGAAACAAACTGTACGCTGAGTATACACTCAGCGGTATTTCTACAAACCAATACTTAAATGTATTTAAAACATAACTATAAATTCTAACAATAAGAACTTTATAAATTATCATTCAATTATCCTTAAATCACATTAACACTTATCAATAAAATCGTATTCAATAAGAACATACAGTAACAACAGTACCTTTCAGTGTTCAGTACAGTAGTTTACCCCTATTAACATAACTCGGACCTGGATGGACACGCGGATCCAACCCACACACCGGGATATTATATTGTGTTTCATCGGTCGGAGCCGGAATATATTGTAACAGTAACAGTAACAGTAGCGGTACACAGAGTACCTCATCAGAACGAATCCGGAACAATAATAGTAAAGCGACACTTATAGTGTCTCATCGACAAAATGTCGGAATATCCCTGAATACTTCCAATCCTATGGCATGCCAATTATATCCGACTAGCCCGACACTGTTAATAGGGTTTCCGGTTCACTTTGTTAATTCATCATCAACAATCAATATACATCTCAATTCAACTATTCATAAATCAACACAATACCACAATATCAATACTTACCTTAAATTCAATAGTCATACATAATATCAATCATATGTATCAAAATAACTATTAAGTTTGGTTACAGAAATACAAACCGTGGTTCTCGAGTTTACTCGTAATCTTCGCTTACTTTCTCTTTTCCTTTCTTTGACGATGTTTCTGGCACTACGTTAGCTACGAGAAATTAAACAATTTAAAAATTATCAATATACTATATCACATTACACATTTCAATTTCTACACAACTTTTGTTTAAATTCCAATTTAGTCCTATCACCATAACCATTCTTTCTCTTCAAAACAAATCCTATATTTTCACTCAATTATCACTTTAAACCATTCCAACTCTTAAATTTTATAACATAAAACATTAATTATAGAATCCTCTCAATTCAATCCCTAATATTACAAAAGTTATATTTTCTTTTACAATTTAATCCTTTTTCCCACTTCTAACTTAAATTTCCATTAAATTAACACTTAATTCTTCGATTTATTCAACTTAATCAACATCTAAAAATTCAATAACTTTTTAAATTTCAACATAAATCAAATAATATTTCTTCCTAAGATTCCATAGACACTAAAATTACAAGAAAATGGATTAAATTGACTTACCACTTAAGCTTCAAACCTCAAAACCCTATTTTTCCTTTCTTTTTCTTTCCCTTTTTCTTTCTTTCTTTCCCTGTTCAATTTCGTCCCCTTTTTCTTTCTTTATTCTATTTATTTTATTTTATTTACTTTTAATTATTATATTATATTATTATATTTTAGTTATTATTATATTTTACTTAAATAATAAGTAAATACATATATATATACATATATTTGTACCAATTAAAATACTACACATGTATTTATACTTACCACACACTTGTCATATAAGGTTTATTTGCTAATCTAGTCCCTTGACTTTTCTATAGTTTATAATTAAATTTTCACACTTTATTTAATTTAATCCTTATAACTAATTAATCTTAATTAAGCTAAATTAACTTAATTAAAATCTAATTAACCTCTCACTTAAATTTGTAAATATTTCTAATAAATATTTACGAATCTAATTTTCAGAATCGAAGACCCAAAAAATCACTTTTCTGATGACCTTAAAATTTGGGTCGTTACAATTAAGTTTCCCAAAAATGATTTAAAAAGGTTAAAGGCAGTCTGCAGTGAAAAATGTTCTTGGTTCATATGGGTTTCTAGGCTAAACCTTAATGACCCTACTGACCAGACTTGGCAAATTAGGAGTGCAAATCCTAACCATACTTGTTCTAAAGTCTATAAAAATAGGAATGTAACCTCAGCTTGGATAGGTGAACATTATAAAGAAAAATTCATTGCTGATCCTGATTATTCTCTGAAATCATTACAACGAGATGTGAAAAGAGATTTTTGTTTCTTAGTCTCACTAACCAAATGTAGGAGGGCTAAACTTAGGGCATTCGAATTAATTGAAGGAGCTCATAAGGCTCAATATGAGAAGATTTATGAGTATTTGTCGGAGGTTAGGACCCAAAATGAGGGAACAACAACAATCTATTATTTGGATAACAGGTTGTTTCAAAGGATGTATGTCTGTCTACAGGCATGCAAAGATGGCTATAAGGCTGGTTGTAAGAGGATAGTAGGTTTAGATGGATGTTTCTTGAAGGGATACTATGGTGGTTACTTGCTTGCAGCTGTTGGGATAGATGCAAATAATAGCATCTATCCTCTTGTATATGTTGTTGTCGATAGTGAAAACCAAGCATCATGGCTTTGGTTCTTAGAGTTGCTTGCAATAGACTTGGAAATTGTGAGTTCGTACCAGATATTTTTCATGTCTGACAAATAAAAGGTAAAACTCCATTTATTTATTCTTTTATGTTGTTTCTATTAGGGTTTGTCAAAGAATTAAACTATTTTTTCCTAATTACAGGGACTTGTAGAAGCAATATGTATGGTGTTTTCTAATGCAGAAACAAGACACTGTTTTAGGCACCTACATGCCAATTTCAAGAAGGCTGGTTTTCGAACAAAGAAATTGAAAGATTTACTTTGGAAAGCTGTCAGAGCAAGCACTACAAGGGAGTTTGAGGATGCCATGGATGAACTGAGGAAAACCAATCAGCATGCTTATGATTAGTTGAAGGAAAAGAACCTTACTCACTGGTAAAGGTCTCACTTCTCAATTAGGAGTCATTCTGACATGTTGGTGAATAATCTTTTCGAATCATTTAATAAGGTAAATCCCTATGTTTTATGTTTCTTACAATCATTAGCAATTCACTAATCATTTATGTTGTTTACTGACAGATGATACTGGAAGCAAGAGGAAAACCTATTCTGACCATTATAGAAACAATAAGGACCAATATTATGTTGCTTATTGTCAAGAAGAAAAAAGAAGCTGACAAATGGAAAGGAATGTTGTGCCCAAAAATCAAGAAAAAGGTGGATGCAAATATAAAAGACTCATTGAGGTAAAGATTCTTTCTGATGCCTATATTCTAACTTCATGTTGCTAATCACATGCTATTTTAGTGAATTTTTTTATATGCATGCACTGATTGTTGGTGAGATAACTATTTTTTAATATGCATGTAGTGATTGTTGGTGTGTTGCCTATTTTTTAATATGCATGCAGTGAGTATTCTTTTTATAATATGCATGTTGGTGGGGCTGTTTTTTTAAGGATGTGTGTATCATTGTCAGTAGGGTTGTTTTTTTAGGGGTGTGTGTATCATTGTTGGTGGGGCTGTTCACAATGTTGTTTAGTGATTATGTTTTAAACAAGCATGCTGATTGTTTTTTAGGTGTGTTCCATCACATGCCGGTGGCGACAAGTATCAGGTTGAATGTGGTCCAGGCAGCCAGCATGTGGTGGACTTAGTTGAGAATTCCTACTCCTGCAGGAATTGGGATCTCACTGGCATCCCTTGCATGCATGCATTAGATGTCATTCATTTAAAAGAAGAGCTCTCAAAGACCTATGTACAAACCTGGTATACCAAGCAAACCCAACTTCATATTTACTCCAACTTTGTAAGTCCAGTAAGGGGTCCTAAACAATAAGCCTATTACCTCAAAATACAAATCACTAGCCATTCCAACGTTTAACTTGTGAACAAACATGTTAAATCACCATTTGGCCTCATTATCCTATACATGTCATTATATCAAAATGAGTTTGTCGTTTATACCAAAAGTTAAGGAGTTGATAGTGTGATGATAGCTCCGACCCAATCCAACCCTCACGAGCTTTGAGCACTATAAAATAGGAAAAATAAACCTAGTAAACATTATTACTTAGTAAGTTCATATAACTAAAATACACTTACCATTCATAAATAACAAATAAATCACACATAAGGCAATTTATCCATCAATTTAGCAAACTAACAATATGATATATACACAATCATTCAACCAAATTGGCTAGTACAAAAACATTAATATGCATAGATGGCTCATCATGTCGTTTCTTCTTATTTCACTTGTTAATACATTTTCGTTGAATCTTTGAAATTTCGATGGACTTTTTCTTTTCTAATTGTACACCCGAGGTGCACATTCCCTTTTCAAGTGGTACACATGAAGTGTACATACCCTTTTCAATTTGTACACACAGAGTGCACATAACCTTTTCAAGTGTACACACATAGTGTACCTTTCCTTTTCAAGTGGTATACACAAAGTATACCTTTCGAGTGTACACACAAAGTGTACATAGCCTTTTCATGTAGTATACACAAAGTATACCTTTCCTTTTCACATACGATAGTCGAAGTTATCCCTTTTCACATTCGATAGCCGAAGCTATCAATTTTCACATGGTACACACAAGGTGTACATAGCCTTTTCAAGTATTACCCTTTCGGGATACATTTCCTTTTCATAACTAGATCAAAAGATTATCCTTTAGAGACAACCTTTATTGCAACATATGCAAGATCTCATATTCTCGGTAATCACCTGTCCAATCGAAAATCAATATTCAAACGGATTCATGTATCATTTCATCATTTATATAAGTCTCAAATCAATAATTGTTTATTACATGTACTTACAGAATACAAGACATGATGCACATATTTTAAACAATCAATTCAACACATTTACATGCTTAATTTAGTTATGCGAACTTACCTTGACTATTGTTCGTATCTACTAATCCGAGACTTTTTCTTTCCCTCGATCTTTTTCTTTGTTCGTCCCTAAACTCGAAAATTGAAATTCATGCATTTTACTCCTTATTTCAAGCTTATTAAAAATTCCAATATAACTTTTACAACACATATATTTCATAAATTTCAGAATTTTTATAAGAATTTCACTACTTTGGAATTTAGTCCCTACACATGCTTTCACTAAAAATCACTTTGTAAAATTAATTTATCTATCAATAATCTTTTATTTTCTATTAAAAACTTTCAATTTATAGCATATTCATCCATGGTAATTTTATAAACTTTGATTTTCTTTCAATTTAATCACCTAAATAAAGAAATTAAGCTTTCTCGATCTCAAAAATATAAAAATTACTAAAAACATGAGATAGAACTTTTCAATTCAAGCTTGAAAATTTTATTTTCTCTCACCTAGGGTTTCCATGTATTTTATGGAGAATATGATGACAAAATGATATCTTTTTCTTTTAATTTAATTAATATCATTTAACTTTTCCACTTTCCAATTTAGTCTTTTACCTTTTTTCATTTTTCCATGGATGACTCAATAAAAATATCTACATATTTTTCTTCAATGGTCTAATTGTCATATAAGGACCTCACATTTTGAATTCTCTAACCATATAATCCCTATAGCTATTAGTATACAACTTTAACATTTTATTCAATTCAGTCCTTTTTTGCAATTAGACACATAATTGATAAAATTTTTCTATAAAAAAATTTCATGCAATATTCCTATCATAATACCTATCATTTTATGAAATTTAAATAATTTTATTTTTCGAACTCGGATTTGTGGTCCCAAAATCACTATTCTAATTTCACTGAAATTGGGCTATTACAATTCTCTACCTTAAGAATTTTCGTCCTTGAAAATCTTACCAGTGAAGAGATTCGAGTACTGCCTTTTTATGATATCTTCAGGTTCCCAAGTAGCTTCTTCAATTCCATGTTTCTGCCAAATAACCTTTACCAATGCTATCTTTTTATTTCTCAACTCTTTTGTTTCACGTGCTAAGATCTTAATTGATTCCTCACTATATGTCATGTCGGGATAAATTTCCACTTCTTTTGGAGAAATAACATGTGATGGATCCGATCAATGCCGTCTTAACATTGACACATGAAAAACATTGTGAATTCTTTCAAGTTCTGGAGGTAATGCTAACCGATAAGCTACCGATCCAATTCTTTCAATGACCTCATATGGTCCAATAAATCGAGGACTTAATTTTCTTTTAGGGCCAAACCGGAGAACTTTCTCTCAAGGTAACACTTTTAAAAATACTTTATCATTAACCTCAAACACAATTTCTTTTCTTTTAAGATCAGCATAAGACTTTTGTTTGTCTGAAACTGCTTTCAAGCTGTCTTGTATCACCTTTACTTTTTTTTTCAGTTTCTCGAATTAAATCAATGCCATGAATCTTCTTTTCACTGAGCTTTGTCTAATACAATGGTGTTTTACACTTTCGACCATATAAAGCTTCATACAGTGCTATTTTAATACTGGATTGGTTAGCTATTATTATAGGCAAATTCAATTAGAGGCAAGTACATTTCCCAATTACCATCAAATTCAAGCACACAACACCGTAACATGTCTTCTAAAATCTGAATCACCCGTTCTGACTGACCATCAGTTTGGGGATGAAATGCAGTACTAAAATGCAACTATTTCCCCAGTGCTTCTTGCAATTTATACCAAAATCGGGACGTAAACTGAGGATCTCTATTAGAAATAATAGAAACGGTACACCATGCAATCTAACAATTTCAGAGACATACAATTCAGCTAATTTATCCAATGAAAAGTCCATACGTACCAGTATGAAATGTACCGACTTTGTTAACCGGTTAACAACAACCCAAATGGCATCTTTTTTTCTCGAAGTCATAGGTAATCCCATTACAAAATCTATGGTAATTCTTTCCCATTTCCACTCTGGTATATTGATTGGCTGTGATAACCCTAAAGGCACCTGATGCTCAGCTTTTACTTGTTGACATATTAAACATTTGGATACAAATTCAGAAATATCATTTTTCATTCCCGGCCACTAATATATATTTTTCAAATCATTATACATTTTATTACTACCGGGATGAACTGACATTGTACCATTATGAGCTTTATACAAAATCTTTTGTACCAGCTCTGAGTTCTTCGGAACACATATTCTGTTTTTAAACAACAAGCAATCATCAGACCAAATTTGAAACTCTGAATCAGAATTCTTTTGACATTGCTCCCATTTAACTTGCAACTCATTGTCACTCTTCTGTGCTTCATAGATTTATTGTATAAATGTCGGTCTAGCCTTCAATTCAGCTACAACCAAACCATCATCTGACAAAGATAATCGAGTGTTCATTACTCTTAAAGTAAACAAATATTTCCTGCTTAATGCATCCGCCACAACATTGGCATTTCTCGGATGATAATCGATAATCAAATCATAATCCTTTATTAACTCGAGCCACCTGTGTTGCCTCAAATTTAAGTTTTTTTGTGTCATTAAATACTTCAGACTTTTATGGTCAGTGTAAATATGACATTTTTCATCATATAAATAATGCCGCCATATTTTCAATGCAAACACTATGGCTGTCAGTTCAAGATCATGTATCGGGTAATTTCTTTCATGTGATTTAAGTTGTCTTGAAGCATGAGCAACCACTTTACATTTTTACATCTAAACACATCCTAAACCATTTAAAGATGCATCACTATAAATTAAAAATTTCTTACCCGATTCAGGTTATACCAATACAGGTGCTTCAGTCAACAAAGTCTTCAGTCTATCAAAACTCTGCTGACATTTATCATTCCACTCGAATTTTACATCTTTCTGCAACAAACGAGTTATCAGAAAAGCAATCATTGAAAATTCTTTAACAAACCTCTGATAATTTCTGGCTAAGCCCAAAAAACTTCTTACCTCTGACACGTTCTTTGATGGACTCCAATTAATAATTGCTAAAATTTTGGTCGGGTCAACCCTAATGCCTTCAGCAGATACAATGTGACCAAGAAAGCTAACTTCTCGTAGCCAAAATTCACATTTACTAAACTTGGCATACAATTATTTTTCCCGTAAAGTTTTCAACACAATTCTCAAACGCTCAGCCTGTTCATCTTCACTTCGAGAATAAACTAAAATATCATCTATAAATACCACGACAAACCTATCTTGGTACGGTTTGAAAATTCTGTTCATTAAATCCATAAACACTGTTGGTGCATTTGTTAATCCAAATGACATCACCAAGAATTCGTAATGACCATATCTAGTTCTAAAAGCTATTTTTGGAACATCTGAATCCTTCATCCGAAGCTAGTAACAACCTGAACGAAGGTCAATCTTTGAAAATACAGTAGCTCCCTTCAACTGATCAAATAAGTCATCAATTCGAGGCAGTGGATATTTATTCTTTATAGTGACTATGTTGAGTTGCCGATAATCAATACACAACCTCAAATATCTGTCTTTCTTCTTTACAAATAACACAAGAGCACCCCATGGTGAGAAACTAGGTCGAGCAAAACCCCTATCAATTAATTCCTGTAACTGCACCTTCAACTCTTTCAACTCGACAGGAGCCATTCGATAAGGTGCTATCGATGTTGGTGTTGTTTCCGGAATTAGATATATAAAGAATTCCACTTTTCTAACAGGTGGTAAACCAGGTAATTCTTCTGGAACACGTCTGGAAACTCATATACAACTAGCACAGATTGAATCTTTGACTCGATTACTTTAGTATCCAACACATAAACAAGATAAGCATCATACCCCTTCCTCATACATTTATGTGTTGCTATTGCTAAAATCATATTAAATAATCCATCTAGCTTGTCAGATTCAACATGAAGTAATTTACCATCTTGACATTTTAACACAATATACTTCTACTTACAATTAACCACTGCATTATGCTGGGTTAACCAATCCATTCCCAATATCACATCGAATTCATCAAAAGACAGCAGCATTAAATCAACCAAGAAACATTTACCCTTTACCATAAGTGGACAGTTTTTACAAACTTTATTCACCTTTACACATTGACCCAAAGGATTTGAAACTTCTACCACAAATTCAGTGAATTCAACATGTAAATTTTTAACATTTACTAAATTTGTGCATATATACGAGTGTGTGGAACCAGGATCAATTAATGCAGTAATATCAGTATTTAATAAAGAAAAAATACCAGTAATGACATCTGGCGATGAAGCATCTTCTCGGGCTCATATGGCATATGTTCTTGCAGAAGCTCAAGCCTCAGATTTAGCATTTGAATCTTTTGTAGCGCTTCGGCTACCACTAACATTTTCGGGCTATCTAGATGGTCTGCCCCTTGAAGCAGTGCTACCTAGTTTTGAAGTCTGTTTAGAATCTCTTTCAACTATTTCCGGACAATCCTTCAAAAAGTGATAAAATGAACCACATTTATAACATGTACCGATTTTCATTCGACATTCACCATAATGAAATTTGTTACAGTATTTACATTTTGGCTTCATGTTTCCCACACTTCCAACACTAGTCACTGACGGTGAAGATGACCTGGGATTAGAGCGTTGAAAACCACGCTCTTTACTGGAATACCCAGCTGAAGTAGTAAATCCTTCTTGGTACCTCTTTGATTTCTTTGAAGAAAATGATTGAGACCTACCAATAGGTCTTTTCCCAGATGATTGGGCTTCTCTGTTTGCCTTCTTCTTTTCTTTACTGAGCTCTTCAGCTTTCTTTCCACAATCAGCAAGTGCTGCAAACTCTCTTATTTCCAAAATACCAATCAATAACTTTATGTTTTCATTTAACCCTTCCTCGAAACGTTTACACATTTCTACCTCTGTTTGGACCCATTCACTAGCATAATGGCTTAACTGTATAAACTCCCTTTTGTATTTCGTAATGGTCTTGTTCCCCTATTTTAATTCTAGAAATTCTTTCCTTTTCTGATCTAGGAACCTTTGACTAATATATTTCTTTCTCAATTCAGATTGAAAGAATTCTCAAGTAATATTTTCTTTTGGAACCACTGAACTTACTGTTTTCCACCAGTGATAAGCCGTGTCCTTTAACAAAGATACAACATATTTCAAGCATTCAGCTGGAGTACATGATAATTCATCCAACACTCGAGTAGTATGTTCCAGCCAGAATTTAGCTTTTTCTGGATCATCATCAATTATAGCTCTAAATCTCTCAGCTCCATATTTTCTAAGTTCATCCACTGGAGTCTTACCAATTCTAATAGTTTCAGTACCCGATGGTCTCTCAAGAATAGTCTGAGTATTCGGTATGGGAGGTTGTGGTTGGAAAGTAGCAGAATTTCTTCTCAAATATTCAGGAAACTATTTATCCAACATTTCAAAGAAAACCTCTTTAGCATATTCACTTCGGCCCTCTGATTTGGACCTTCTACTACTACTACTACTACCATTTATAGCTCGTCATACGGAAGCTTAAGAAGTACTCTCAGCTTCCTCGGATTCTTCTCTTACTCGGTTGGAAGACATTTACTATATGAAAAATACATTTAAAATAGTCAGGAGATATCACACTATCATCAATTATATAATGACATGTATAGAAATGTATAGCTAAATTCACACTTGCTACGTTAGTCTGGGAATCGACTAAACCATAGTTCTGATACCAATAAATGTAATACCCTTAACCTGTATCTGTTACCGAAGCAGGGTTATTAGGAATTACCAAACATATACACTAGCATTTGTACAAAATCGAGTCATAAATTTTCATTTTAAATTAAAACTTTACATATTTCATCATAAAGTCCCTAATATGGGCCTACGGGGCCCAATACATGGTTTGGAAATGATTCGGGACTAAACAGGTAACTTTAGAAATTTTACCTTGAAGATAGGGGCACACGCCCGTATGGCCGAGGACATGGCCGTGTGGCTAGCCCGTGGGGATCCCATGGCCGTGTGGCCAGCCCGTCTAGAATTCTGACTTCTAATTTCTTAAGCATCAGAGGGGCACACGGCTTGGGCACACGCCCATGTGGCTAGGCCGTGTGGTACACTAATTTTTCACCATTTTTAAGCCATTTTCACACGGTTTTGACACACGACCATGCTTAAAACCCGTGTCCTTCACACGACCAAACACACGACCGTGTCTTTTACCCGTGTACTATCCTAACTCTATATTTAAGGATATAGGGGACACACGGACATTTCACACTCCCGTGGGCTATCCGTGTATCACACACGGCCTAGACACACGCCCGTGTGGACAAAATATGGCCATTTCCTAGCCCTATTTCTCACCCAAACTTAACCATTTTCCTGCATAAAAACTTACAAGTATATACCAACGATTTCAACCAATTTCCACCATTCAATCTAACATTTCCAACTCTTAATCATTCCTTGAAGTTTACTTTTACATTGATTTGTAAATCATTTTTATGAAAGATGGTTTATATATTGTTGAACATGAACATACCATATTACCTCAAAATACAAATTACTAGCCATTCCAACGTTTAACTTGTGAACAAACATGTTAAATCACCATTTGGCCTCATTATCCTATACATGCCATTATATCAAAATGAGTTTGTCGTTTATACCTAAAGTTAAGGAGTTGATAGTGTGATGATAGCTCCGACCCAATCCAACCCTCATGAGCTCTGAGCACTATAAAATAGGAAAAATAAACCTAGTAAACATTATTGCTTAGTAAGTTAATATAACTAAAATGCACTTACCATTAATATATAACAAATAAATCACACATAAGGCAATTTATCCATCAATTTAGCAAACTAACAAATATGACCTATACGCAATCATTCAACCAAATTGGTTAGTACAAAAACATTAATATGCATAGATGAGTTCATCATGTCATTTCTTCTTATTTCACTTGTTAATACATTTCCGTTGAATTTTTGAATTTTCGATGGAATTTTTCTTTTCTAATTGTACACCCGAGGTGCATATTCCTTTTTCAAGTGGTACACATGAAGTGTACATACCCTTTTCATTTTGTACACACAGTGCACATAACCTTTTCAAGTGTTCACACATAGTGTACCTTTCCTTTTCAAGTGGTATACACAAAGTATACCTTTCGAGTGTATACACAAAGTGTACATAGCCTTTTCATGTGGTATACACAAAGTATACCTTTCCTTTTCACATACGATAGCCGAAGCTATCCCTTTTCACATTCGATAGCTGAAGCTATCCCTTTTCACGTGGTACACACAAGGTGTACATAACCTTTCCAGGTATTACCATTTTGGGATACATTTCCTTTTCATAATTAGATCAAAAGATTATCCTTTAGGGATAACCTTTATTACAACATATGCAAGATCTCATATTCTCGGTAATCACCTGTCCAATCGAAAATCAATATTCAAACGGATTCATGTATCATTTCATCATTTATATAAGTCTCAAATCAATAATTGTTTATTACATGTACTTACCAAATACAAGACATGATGCACATAGTTTAAACAATCAATTCAACACATTTACATGCTTAATTTAATTATACGAACTTACCTTGACAATTGTTCGTATCTACTAATCCGAGACTTTTTCTTTCCCTCAATCTTTTTCTTTGTTCGACACTTCCGGATCTATATAAATAAATTTAATCATCAATTCTATGATTTTTACATTCAAATAAGCCCATTTGACATTTTAGGCAAAAGTACCATTTTGCCCCTAAACTTTTAATTAATTCCAATTATGTCCCTAAGCTCGGAAATTGAAATTCATGCGATTTACTCCTTATTTCAAGCTTATTCAAAATTCCAATATAACTTTTACAGCACATATATTTCATAAATTTTAGAATTTTTCCATAAATTTCACTACTTTGCAATTTAGTCCCTACACATGCTTTCACTAAAAATCACTTTGTAAAATTGATTTATCTATCAATAATCTTTCATTTTCTATCAAAAACTTTCAATTTACAGCATATTCATCCGTGGGTAATTTTCTAAATTTTGATTTTCTTTCAATTTAATCACCCAAATAAAGAAATTAAGCTTTTCTGATCTCAAAAATATAAAAATTACTAAAAACGGGACATAGAACTTACCAATTCAAGCTTGAGAAATTTCCTTTCTCTCACCTAGGGTTTCCATGTATTTTATGGAGAAGAAGATGATAAAATGATATCTTTTTCTTTTAATTTAATTAATATCATTTAACTTTTCCACTTTCCAATTTAGTCCTTTACCTTTTTCCATTTTCTCATGGATAACTCATTAAAAATATCTACATGTTTTTATTCAATGGTCTAATTTCCATATAAGGACCTCACATTTTGAATTCTCTAATCATATAATCCCTATAGTTATTAGTATACAACTTTAACATTTTATTCAATTCAGTCATTTATGCAATTAAACAAATAATGGATAAAATTTTTCTATAAAAAATTTTCATGCAATCTTCCTTTCATAATACCTATCATTTTGTGAAATTTAAATAATTTTATTTTTCAGACTCGAATTTGTGGTCCCGAAACCACTATTCCGATTTCACTGAAATTGGGCTGTTACAAAATTTGCCTGCTACTGATTTATTAACTTGGTAGATAATTTTTTTGTAAATTTGCCTATAATTGCTACTGTTGATAAACTTAGGCATAGTCACTAAAATTTTTTGTAAATTTCCCTACAATTCAATCTGTTCAATTGTGGTGAATTGTAAGAAAATTTGGCAATATCTTGCCCCTCATTCCTTTTGTAAACAGTTTGACGTTTTCACCTTAATATATGAGCATTGATTCATGCTATTTGTTATTTCTTCTTTTCTAGCATATGTTTCTTTTTTCCATCTGTTATATTTTCTAACAACTGTGTGACTATTGAAAAATGTGTGAGAATTGAGAATTGAGAACTGAGAAATACATATGTTTTTTTCATCTGTTATCTCTTCTAACGTGAAAAATTGACAAATGCATAGGTTTTTTTCCATCTATTATCTTTTTCTGATATATGAGTATTGAGAAATACAAATGAAATGAGCTAATTAGCCATGTATACCAGCAACCATGTATAATACTTGTTCTAGCAATTTGTAAACAAGAACATGAGCTGATTAGCTATGTATACCAGCAGTCATGTATAACATATGTTAAGCAACAAAAATATTCCAAAATAATTTGTAATCAACAAAAATATCTAATTTCAAGTCTTTCAAGTGTTTGTAAACAACCACATGAGCTGGTTAGCCATGTACACCAGCAGCCATGTATCACATATGTTAAGCAACAATATACCAGCAGCCATGTATACTAACATAAGCAACGATTTACCAGCAACAAAATTACAAAACATAAGCTGGTTTTCAATGAACATAAGATGATTTTTAAGCTTTTAAAAACAACAAAACAGTTACAATTACAAGCACCAATAATCAAGTTACTTTTTGTCTCACGCTATAGTATCGCTACAATATCTAATCTCACCGCCACCGCTATTTTTACACTAACCGTAGATAATAAAATTAAAATTTATCCATTAATTCAATTACTTACATAAATAAACCTGGATCATTATAAATTACACAAAAATTAAAATAAAAGTATAGCAACTGTATGCAGCAGCAATAATTCCAGAGGCTGATAGCAGAAATTCACAAGGAAAAAAACACATAAATACAACAACAGGAAAAGGCACCAAGAATACAAATTGGTAGCTGAAACTTTAAATTGATTTTACATTATCAATCTTCCAATAACCTCGGGTCTTTACATTCTCACTCGACCATACAAAATTATGAACATAAGACGAATGCTAGTTGAAACTATCCCCACAAATTTGCTAAAAATTGCATTATAATGGGGTTGGGTATATATATACACAGAGCATTTTTCAACTGGCTATAAAAAATGAGGGCTGATTCAAAGAATAAATGGGAAACAAGGAATACAAGAACTAGGCAGAAATACCATTTAGGGACTCCGGTTGAGACGAGGCATCATTTGGAGTGCCACACAGTTGGCAAGGGTCAGAGGATCCCTGTGAACACCAGTGATCAGGGACACTCAAAAAGTAAGTTGACATGAACTTTCTGAATCTTTTCTTATATTCCTTGGGAGAAATCACAGTTGGCAACAAATTCTTAGGAACAACCAATGAAGACTTAACCCATGTTTCAAGTTGTTTGTCCCAAGTATACTGCCTGAGATAATCAATGATCCCACATACAAGCTCCCGCCGCTCCGTATCCACCCCAACAAGTAAAGAATAATCCATTACATTGATTGACTGCAAAAGAGAACACAACTCAGTCAACACCTCATTCCAAATTTGAGGAATATAACATACAAAGGAAATATATAGATGATATATGGGGTTGAGGGAGGGGTTTGGGATGTTGGGGTTGATGGGGAGTGCTGAATACTATAAGGGCAAAATTTATTCAAGAAAAGAAAGAAGCATCTAGTCCGAGCAAGGAAAAGTCCAGTAGAAAGAAATTAAAGCTCACATTGAGGAAGGTTGTGTCATTCCATACAGCTCGTTGCAAGAGACGCTTGGCTTGATTACTAACATATAATGGAGAGGAATTCATGTCATTGACAAAGTTCTGATCCAAAAGAACATCTCCAGAACCCTCAGCAGCTGAATTGAATCGAGCATGCAAGGCCCCTTTAAGATCATACTGGCGAGTAATATTTCTACCGAAGGTAAGATTCTCCATCACCATAAGATCATGTCTTGTCTCTTTCCCTGTTTTAGGCTGTCTTACTATTACCTGCAAAATGTTTAAATGTTAAAAAAAAAGAGCAAAGAATAAAGCAATCGCATATTTTTTAAAATGAAAAGGAAAGCAAACCTGATAAATCCCAAGAACTTTAGCAAGGCAAGTTTGGCTTCCAGACTCAAATGATTGGTTCATGTACTTGAAATAATGTAAAGCAAACTTCTCAAATGATTCATATTCTGTCTTCTTGATTTCTTTTATAATAAACCTATCATCAAGTGTTTTAGCAAAAAAGGACTTGCTCTTCCCTCCTTTGGCATCCCAATTTCTGCATCGGCTAAGGGAAGCAATATAATCAAGCTCTGAAGGGCAGCACCGCTCTCGAAGATCACGGAACTGGTTAGCATATAAACAAAATACCGAGTATTTACCCTTCCCAAGTGATTTTGAAACCCCTAGAGAAACCTCTATGTTATGCGCATCAGGAGGAACTAGAGAATCCAACAAGCTTAACCCATCAAAACTGGAGAAGCGCGACTCTTCTGAAGAAATACTCAGACTAGAGACAGACTCTGAATCGGAGGAACCACTGGACGACCAATGCAGGGATGTTAAAGTAGGAACACGACTTAGGCTTCGTAAACTTTCAACTAGTCTATCTCTCCTCCCATCCTCATTGGACACTTCAGTTCCAGCAGGCAGATCTTTCAGCAATGCCAATGCACAAGCAATTATACTCGAGAGTTCACCTTCATAATCTGACACAATATAATCATTAGTTCCTAGAGGTATGCGTAGCCTTGATGCTTCCTCCCTGATTAATTGACAGCCTGTGGGTATTTGTGATGGAGTATAACTACTGATGGATTCAAACTTGGGGACATTTCCTCTTTGAAGGTCCTTCATGTATATCTGTCTGATTTCAGAAAAAGGCATCCAGAACCATCCATTTACATTTTCTAAACTGAATAGTAAGGAATGCGGAGATCCATCAATCTTTGATTCATTTGAATCAATCATAGAATCATTGTCATCAAGATCAGTGGAAATTGGGATTGTTCTATCCACTTGTAAAGGACCTGATATAGGTGCATCCTCTGCTTGATAGTTATCACCAAAATGGGAACAAACAGAAATATCATGTGCCACAACGGACTCTGGTTTGGATGATTTTGTAACAACATCTACTTTTGGCTTTTCAATGTTTTCAACCTCAGTAACACTCCCTTGTATGCTGTCACATCCTTCAGATTTTTTAACAGGAATATTTGAAGATAATTCATCACCAGGAAATTCATTAACTCCAACCAAAGAACCTGAATAAGCTTTCATATTTCCAGTATTTTCAGAACCTTTATCACCATCTATAGGTTTACTTTCTCTACCACTGTCCTCTCCATCAGCACTATCAGTATGCAACTTCAGTTGCTCCACCACTGCTTTGTTGTTGGCACCAGCAACTACTACTGTCGGATCAGGCAACAGCAGAGAATGCAGGCGTCGATCCCAAATGCATGCTTCCAAAAGAAGGTCCCACCTTAGTCTGTTCAAGCTGAGGAGTTTGTGAGAACCCAAGTTTGCATTCCCATTATTTGCAACAGCATTCTGAATGTTTAGCTGCAATTTTTTCCCAATGGAACATATGAAAAAAAAGTAAAAGCAACAGCACCCAACAACTTATCAGAAAGACGAAGAGAAACCAACCTCAAATTCAGAAGCTTCCAGTTCCAGCATCTCTTCAACATCAGAGAATACTTTTAAGGAATCTTTAAGGTTTAAGGTTGAGCCCGCAAACTGAGACCTTATCTGAACCAAAAAGGTTGCAACCTCTCTGAACATTACCATTCCTTTTGTGTAAACCTGAAGAAAATAACACCAATTCAAACATATTAACATGCTTGTGTTAATAGTTTACCACATAATAAACATTAGGTCATAAATCAAAGCACAGTGAGAACAGAATATCCACATACATTCTCGGATTCTTCCTTCAGCCAATCTGGTCTGATTGACATGCTAAACTCCAGCTGTTGTGGAGGCATGGACACGGTATAAGTGGTAACTGAAGAAAAACTAAACATTGCAACCATAGGGCCTAACCTGCAGTTACATTAAATTACAATAAATAAGGGAAACAAGCCTCTTAGCATAAGAAAATATAAACCTCCCCAACCCCTAGCCAATAAATATAGTCACAAGTTATTACTACAAAACATAAAGTGCCCAAGTCTCAAACAGAGAGGACAAAATTTCCTGCTCAATAATACATTTGAAAGTAGTTCATTGTTAAATAAAAACGGAAAGAGTTATCCATACCCAAAGAAATATAGAAAGTCCTTGTGTGGAGAATGGCCACAGCTGGATAATCCACAGGATGTATTGTGTTCAGAAAAGCTGAGCTCCAAGAACTTTCCAAATGAGAGAAAACGTGCAGCAGTTGAAATTAGCACTCTTTTCGTAGATTTTGACATTCCATTCTCAGATTGACACTTGCCACAGCGACTCCACATCCAGAGTTTTCCCTCAGCTTCCCCAGGTAAATGCTTAGGAAGCCGTTTAACTTGTATTGTTAGCTGCTTATTATGATGTGCATAATAGTAGAAGTGAGCTTCTGGGAGTTCACCGCATATAGAACATTGGCTTCTCTGCAAAAAGCAAAAGTTTCTATCAGCGGAAACTGGAAAACTCAACAGTACCAAGGATTGAGAAAAGTTATGTTTTCAAAAGCAGTCTACAGCATTATAGAGTTAAGCGTTAGCTAAGTTTTTTAAAAGATTAACAAGAAACTAAATAACCAAATAAGTAGTCGAAACATATCTTCAACACTTTAGAGCAGTGGGCAACCTAATAAAACTTGACTCACTCTCAATAAAATTAAACTTGACTCATAAGAATCACATACTGATAAAACTGCAGAAAAGATTCCTTCTTTTTTAACTCTTAAAAGAAGAACCCAGAGACCTGATTGAGTAAATTATCTCGAAGGAACTTCCCAAGAGGAACATCAAAATTCCTGTAGAACACTATATGGCTAAAATGGCTTTGCTCACATATAGTCCCCTTTAAGGCATTTCGGCTAGACAAAAGAACCAAAATACTCTGTGAATCCAACATTGTGTCAATGCTCTCCTTATTTTGCATTTTCTCTTCATTATTATCACCACCAGCATTCAAGTTAAGTAGTGCTTCAGAGGAAGCTGGAAAAGATTGAGGTTGTCCATCATCAAGGGATTTTTCTTGCTCAGGACCAGATTTAGATTCCACATCAAGTTGCTCTGAGCCCTCAAAACTTTTCATTGCAGGAGCTGCTTCTGTGAGCTTAGATTCCACCCCATTTAACCCAAAATATGTAGACAATGACCGATAAGGAGCAGTGGATGCAAGAGGAAAATTGCTTCCAATTACTTTCTTCAGAGAGGCAGAAATGGATGACAACCCAGACAAAATGGCTGGATTATATGGCTCCAAAGATAAAGCAGAACTATCGCCAAATCCTGACTTCACAATTTGATCACCATTTACATGGTAACCTTCTTCATGGAATCCACTGGAAATGGGAATGTCAACTTCATGTGAACCAGTTTCAGCAGTAGACTTGTCAAGACAAGTAGCATTCATGTTGCAAATTTCTAAGGCATGGGATTCACGATCAGCTGGCAACACATCTGCTATTCCAGATAGAGGAATCGTAGAGAACATTGCCTTTTGATCAATAAGGAAAGAAGTTTCAAGGATTAAATGATATGCCATGACAACAGCATATTGCACGACACACTTAATCTTTTTCAGTTCTTCAGAATGGCTTCCTTTCAGCAAAATCTGCAAAATTATGATATCAAGTTAACAAGTACACAGACAGGAAAATGCCGTTGATATCTTACTAGGAAAATAAAACAAAGGAAGAGGAAAGCCTGTTATCCAGTAGATAGCATCAGTTCAAACATCTTAAGACCAGACATCAACCACAAGTACTTTTTGAGAAACAAGATGCTAAAAATCGATGATGCAAAGAAACCAAGTGGAAGACCGACTCTTAAGCTTCAAAAGTAAAAAAACTACAAATTGGTAAAGTGTACATTTTTAGGGGACTACTACAATAGAGAAAATGTATTTGACTTTTAAATGCTTAGGAGAAAACCAATTTAACTAATATATACATTTTAACAAAATCAACATACTCGGATAAATTTGGGTTTCGACATAACTAATGAAAATATAAGTTGAAACTTTTTCCAATAAAGAAGTTCTTAGGAGACTACTACAATAGAGAAAATCTTTTAAAAGAGTTTGGCTGAGAACTTTCTTAAATTTTATGGAAGATTAGAAAGAAAATCTCAATATCAAAAAGACCGATACTTTTAGTAACTTTTTAAAATTCAATTTGCAGAATATTTGCATATAAAAAATCTTAAGATAATTTACAATTGGTTGAAATATTTCAAAGAAAAAATTCTTAGGAGACTACAATTGAGTAATCTTTGTAGGGAAAGGAGCAAAGATACAACAAGCTGCATTTTCTTAACAGTTCAACATAAGAGGCCCAAGCTTTAAGATATTATTGCATTTCAAACTTACAACAAAAAATTAATTAGCAATATGTAATAGCCTAGGAGATAACGATGTAAGTACTTAATATGTATTATAGTCGAATACCTTAATAGCTTTGGATAATGAGGTTTGGAGTAGGCCTAGTCCTACTCATTAATATCAGGACAACTGGTAAAAATAATGTAAAAGAACGTTTAAAGCCTTCCCATTGAGAAGTTTTGCAACGAAAAGAAATACAAAATAAGCTATCAAAGGAATGATTCTTTTTATTAGAACTGTGTTCGTATATATCTAGTTTTCCATATATCAACTTCTCAGACCATACTACCAGTGCTCACATCCAACATCTAACTCTGTCTTGTTTCCCACAGGCAAGTGATTGTGTGTTAGCATGTATGCAAAAACATGCTGGAGCATACTGGGGAAAACAATCAAAAAAGAAAGAAAAAGAAGAATAAGTCGTCAACTTACAGTGCAACAAAGATGTTTGGGACAGCCCTCAAGAAACATCAATGTTTTACTTGGTCGTTTTCCCCCTTCACCAGAGCAAGCATGTTCTTCAACAAACTTTTCTATATGGAAGGAGTCACACTGCTTATAGGAGTCATTCTGCTTTAGCTTTTGACCAATCAAATGATCGGACGGTATGATTGATGAGCCAGTGCAGCACGCAACTCTCTTGAGACGATGTTGCTTCATGTCAAACACCAGTGTGATTCCTTTGGCAAGAACACTCTCTTGAACATCACGTGAAACAGTTTTCTCCACCAATATCACATTTGGATGACACATATCTATCATCTCGCTTAGAGATTTCATATGACCTTTTTCCTGTTTTCAAGGGTCAATGATCAGAACATGGAGTAGAAAATTTACTGCATTACAAAAAAATAGAGTTTACTTTTGCCATGGTACCTCATCTAGTGAATCTAATGAAGACAACCCACTAGAAGATTGACCAAGGGCTCCCTGAATTAATAACAGCCTTGGATTCCTGAACTTAGTTTGCATGTGCTTATGAGCAGCACGCTTTTTGAAGACCAAGCCCTTGATTAATTGGCTGCAAAAAAATAGGTTAATTTATAATAGTTCAAATGACAAAAATCCTATAACACCAATAGCATTAATTTTCTATTATAAAGAGGTGTTTCAAATAAAGCACGAGAGATGTTGATTTCCACGCGTGCTCATACATGCATTCAACTAAAAAAAGAACTTTAAATTTAAAAAAAAAAAAAAAAAGAGAATGGTATTTCGCATGCTACCAGTTGAAGAAGAAGTAACCAATACTCTCTTAATGAAATAAATTTTATAGAGATAATAGATGTTTATAAGAACTATCTGAAGAAGATACTTCAGAAAAGCACATTACCATCACCCATCAATCTTTAATAAAAAAACCCCCATCTGTCTCTTCAATGAGAAATCTAAATTAATTATAAAATAAATATCCACAACTAAGAGCAATATAACTTCAAACAGTATATTGAAATCATATCACCTTTGACTGCGAGAACCGGTTGCAATGCATTTCACTTTCACATATCCATCTGGACCCATTGCATTGCCATCAATAGCATCAGGCTTCAAGAAAAGTGCAGCTTCCAAAGATAAAGAAGTAACTATATCCACCCAACTATCACTGTCACTCACAGAACAGGCAACACCCACAGATTTAAGAAGTTGACTGACAATGGCTTTGAACTTCCCATCTATCACCTCTTTAATTGCCCTTTCTTTTTCCTCTTTAAACCTGTAGCGTCCATTGCTCACATCCGTATGACTCAAGGAACTTGGTTTTCCCCATTTTGTGCCATCTCCACATTCATCATCTTCGTCATCATCGTCATCATAAGCCAGAGAATTCTCCAAGTCGTCCTCTGGATCTTCAGGTTCTGGAGGTTCCCAAATTTGATTATCTATTTCACCATTAATAACTTGAGAAACTCCACTCTCTTTGACAAAGGGTCTAGCAGAATTTTCGATAACATTTTCTTTTGCTTGTTGTTCATTACTAGTTTGTGTTATCTCACCATCTCTAACTATGTCCATATCATTGCTATCTTTCTTATCTCTCAAGTCGCTTTCAGACATCAGATTTGAGCTACCAAGTCTCTTCCCAAGGCCTTCTGAGCACGGGTTTCGTCCATTTGGCAGACAATTGAGCTCCCCATGACTATTTTTTGAACCAAACTCTTGGTCACCCTCAACCCTGAGAAATATCAAATATAAGTAATGTTCATATTCACGGTCAAACATATATAGAATTACAAGATTCCAGTTAATAACAACTAGTAGTATAACAGCACCACAATGAAAAGAAGGGCACCTACCGATCGTATGAGTTTATTACATCAACAGAAAAATCACCTGATGGAACAGAATACAAAATATAAAATAGTTAGCTCAAATTGAGATGGAAATAAATTAACAAATAAAAACTAGATAGATACTTACTGCAGCTGGAATATGAACGATCACTGCTAGACAATGAAGAAGTTGGACTGATCATTGGTGTTGAATATGGAGTAATACCATCTCGTTTTACAAATTCTCTTCCTTGCCTCTCCCAACATAATTTACACGACCGAATTGGGTCTCCACTACAAGAGATTAAAGCATTACCATTCTCCAGTTTCCTTTTGTCTTCACTGGTCTTTGTAATTTCAGCACCACAGTAATGACACATGCTATACATCTGATGAAATAAGAACTCCAACCAATTCAGTCACCTATTGGATAAAAATGGGAGATAAGACCCTTGTGCAAAATAATTTATTTTTTTCTAAATCACTCCAGTAAACTCCATTTAGACATCAAGGACATCATATTGTGCAAACCAAACACTTCTGTAAGGCACTCATAAGATTTGATTTACTTGCAAAGGTTGAAAATTATCTAAGAGAAATTTCTTAATTAAGTTCTTACTATTCAGAACCATAGCATAAAAGAAAAGGAAAAGTACCAAGTTCTATATGAACTAAACTAACCAATTTCTTCCGTGTTTTACATATGATTTTTTTTCCTACCCTAGTATTCAAAGAAAGCTCATATCAATCCAGTTTCATATACATGTACGAAATAGTTCTTGAAAAGCAGAAGGATACAGTATCACAAAATTCATCAGCAGATAAACGTGGATACCAAATATTTGCAATTTTTATATACCAAATCCGTTATTGATCATGCAACACGCCTTAGAACTAGCAAAACATAAACTAAAATTTCAAGTTAACTAGCAGTACATAAACTTATGGGACTGTCCAAGTTTGGGTGTCCTAATTTTGCAAAAGCTCATGCGGTCTTGTATCTGTATTGTATTATGCATATCCATGCTTCAAGGAAATAAACTGAAAACTGCAGTAATTCTTCTATCTGTGTTCACAAATAAACCTGCAATTCTACATGCGTTTCAAAAGTAAAGGAACATAAAAAACTGGGATAAATTCCCAGAAATTCCAGAGAAAATACAACTTAATAAAATATCAAAGAATTGTAATGGCCATGAACTAAATCCATGTTTACAATCAGACAAAAAAAAAAACATTTTGTCATGTCAAAAAGAAAACCAGAGTCCAAAGCCTGAAAATTAAATAGACTAAACAGAGAACATAGTATCAGATCAAACATAGTTCATTGGAAACAGTGACAACATACTGCAATTTCAAGAAGGATAAAAAAAAAAGGTCAATAATAATAAGCATATACCAGAACAAAAGGAAAACGATGAAACCAACATCCAAGGCTGATTTGCAATCTTTAGCAAAAAAAAAAAAAAAAAAAAAGAATTTGATTTTCAAAGTCAGATGATCTGTGCAAAATGGATAAAATCACCAAAGCATCAACCTTCTGAATTTCCAAAATGACCAACAGTTTCAAATTTATCCAAAAAAAATCAATCAAAAGTTGCCATTTATTCAAGCTCCAAATTAAACAATATAAAAAGGAGAACTAATTAAGTCAAACTAAAAAAAAAAAAAAAATTCAATGAACCCAAAATTAAGGCAACAAATATGGAAACGAAGAATCAGAAATATTAATACTTACTGTTAAAGCAATCCAAAGAACAAAGATTTGGGTATGATGACCACTAAGCCAATCCCAATCATAATGTAAACTTGTTTATTGGGTTTTTTTTCTTTTCTTTTCTCTACCCAGAAAGCAAGGATTTTTTTCTTTAGAAAATAAAAAATAAAAAGCAAAGAATACGATAAAAATGAGTCCTCGAAAAAGAGAAGGATTGAGAAAGAATGAGAATTAAAAGAGGGGAAATGAATTTGAAGAAAGGTACTTATGAGTGGGCTCCACCCTGTGTTTCCTAATTCACAGTCCAAATGTTTTCTTTTCTGGGATTCATTTCATGATACGTCCTCATATTATGTTCTAGATTAAAAATTACTTCTCAAATTTCAAAACATTTTAATTAAATCCTGAAAGTATCCAAATCAGATCATTTTTGTGACTCTAGCCATCAAGCTGGCATTAAATGTCAACTTGGGTTTGGTGAAGTATCAAAAACTTTAAACACATCTATACAGATCTAAAGCATTAAAATAATAGTTTAGCATAACATATTCAGATTGTCCATACAATAAATATACATGTGTTTAAATTCTGTTTACATGTTTTAAGTAGATTCCACATTAAATTGGAGCCAGCAGTTGATGTTTAAACCAACATTAGATTGACAGAAAACTCAATTGGTATTTTAAATAATCAAATAAAAGAATTTGAGGAAGTCCAATTAAATTTAAAATAATTTGAGGAGTTTGATGCAATTAATATTTTGTAAAAAAAAAGAAAATTGAGCTTTTAAAAGTTATTAATGGTAGATTTAGATTTTGTGTGCAAGGGAGTTAGATACACGTTTTTTGGAGGTGGGAGAGTTAGATGCACATTTATTGAAGGAAACAAAACTGCAATCATATCCCTGCTGTATTTATTATTATTCTTTTCACATGAAAAAAAAAAAAAAAAAAAGGATAAAATCTCATGCGTGAACCAGCGTTTTCAAGCATGATGCCTGATTATTGACGAACTAAGCCTATGTCTACATAAGCTTAATTAATTAAATGCTTATTATAAAATTTAAACCATGGTTAATTGATTTGTTCAATTGTTCAACCCTTTTTTAAACATCATAAATGAAAAAAATCAGAAGAAAATTTGTAAAATGAATTTAAGGTAAAATTCAAAGAGAAATGAGAATTAAGGTTGGGCATAACCTTTGACTATCTATATACATAGACTTGAATTTTTTACCAATATGCTAGAATTATACCATTCTTTGGTTAAAAAATTCAACGATGTAAGCCACATAATGGGACCCAAGTCTTAGAAAAAGTCGTTGCATCTCTGACATACCATCCATGGATGTAAAACTGTAAATAGAAGAAACACATGGTGTTACTGTTATGTTATGGCAACCAAAATCTGATATCATTTGATAATTTTTTTTATTTTTATTTTTTACAACACCCTTACACCCTAAGATCCAACTCATTAAATCTTTGATTCCAAGATAATTAATGAAGAAGTAGTCCAAAAATGGAATGATAGGCGGCATTTTGATATTCGTTAAAATCTAAGAGGACCTGAGTTGTTAACATTTAACACACTGTTATCGTCACCGTTAGCCACGTGGAGAAGAATGAAAGCTATGCCTTTATACCTTCCCATGACGTGCCCGGCCATGACTATGAACGGTTCCGTGTATTAGACGGAAAGCAATAATTGCCTACTCATCTTCTTTCAATGTTTTAACTTTCAAATTTACACCCTTTTTTGTTTTGAATAAAAAAAAAAAAAAACAATTATCTTTAATAAATATGGAACTAATTAGGTTTATTTTAACAGAATGTTTAGATATTTACAAATCCACTGTGAATTTTCCTATCAATGTGGTCCCTCTTAATATTTCAAAATTTATGATTAATTTTCACGTCCAAACAAAACGGCTCATCCGTAAGAGAAAAAGATTGAGAAGAGTGATGATATATGATTGAAGTAGTGCCATGTTTTACGCGCCTTATCACATCAAATGCCCATAATTCTCTGTCCTCTCTACAATCCTTTGCTTTTTCCATTTTCCTTTTTCTTTGGCTAAATGGTTGATTTTTTTTCCATGATGTGATGATTAATTATTTAAGCATTAACCGTATAATGTAGGATTTAATCCTTAATATTTATATCTTTAATCAATTTAACTTTTTAGCTATAAATTTAAAAATTAATTTTTTAATAAAAATAAACTTATTTTTTAATTAAAATATTTATTAAAATATTAATTTTTGATAATTTTGACATGATAATTTGCTGATCATGTGTGACATTATGTATATTATATACTACGCAAAAAATAATTTAAAATTTATAAAAAATTTTAAATATATAAAAAGTTAATTTGAATTTTTTTAAAACATAAAGTATACAATATTTAAAATTTTAACATTTTAGGTAGTATTCTATATTAAAATAATAATTTAATTATTTTTTAAAGATAGATAATTAAATTTGACCTTTTAAAAAAATTAAAAGTCAATTTTAACTAAAATAAAAGGATATGAGTCAAATTTATTTTTTTACATAATGTCTAAAACTATCCATAATCCCTCCTAACTCATAAATAAGAAGATAATGTACTTTATCATACTCAAATTCATATTTTCTTACATTAACAATAACAACCATACTAATTAAATTAAAACTCAATCAATAATTAAATATCATATTTTAGAAATTAAATTCTTAAAATATACCAAAAAAATCAAATCAAAATAGAGATGAAGACATAGTTGTATCCTTGCGTGGGGATTAGTTGCGGTGGTTAAACTATCCCAAACGCTAGCAACTAGGAGCAATTTTGTTTTTTCCTACAAATTTCTTTATGATATATTATTACCTAAATAAAATGATGTTATTGTTGGATAAGAAATTTATGTAGTTTGAGAAGTAAAAGACATTAAGAATGCTTGAGTTGTGATTTGTGGAAAAAAGGCTCAAATGTGATGATAATAAAAGAAAGACCCCTTGAAGTAAACATCATTTACTATATTATATAAACATATATAAAATTTAATTTTGTATTAATTTTAAATTTGGTCACAGGCAAGTTGAGCATAAGACAAACAAAATTTGGGTGCAATTTTCATTTTTAAAATTATCACCAAAGAAGCAAAGTCCAAAATTGCAGAGATGAAAACGTAATTAGTTTTTGACATTTTCTACGGTTTGAATTTGAAGTAAAGCCATATATGTTGTTTCCACCGTAAATGATTCCCTCCATTAATTGAAAATAAGACAAAAGCCTTACCTTTTAAAATTTTAAAATTTCTATTCCAAATGATTTTATTTTATTTTATAAACATAATTGTTTGATGAAGGTATCAAATTTTGTATTTTTATGGTTTGCGTAAATATAATTATATTCAACAGATTTAGGGCATTGTTTCGTGTTTATTATATACAAAAAAAAAAAATTTAATAGAAAACCCCATTTAGTTGTACTTTCCAACCATTTAATATTATATATATATATATAAAAGAAAACTTTTTTGGGCCAGTAGTTAAGTAGTTAAGGATGTGGGTAATTTGTGTTATTTTTTCCGTGTATTTAAATTATATAAAGGTATATATTCGAGATAATTAGAAGAAAAAAGGCTGATTTTAAAATTTAATTAGAAAATTATTTTTTTTTTAAATTTAGGGGAATAGGTCAATTTTGGAGAAAGAAACAAAAAATATGTCTTGCTGGACACGTTTTTGTCATTCCAAAAAAAATTTTTTGTGTTGGGTGTTGGAAATTTGGGGAGAGATTTATTTATATTTATGTTTTAGGGAGAAATTGTGATAATTTTAAAGTATGTCTGAGTTCACACTAATGCGGTGGTGGTCGAAAATCCACACATTTCATTTCCCGTGTGAGGAGTGCACTATCGATCTACAAATGGAACCTGCGTATTATGGTGATTGAATGGTCCAAGGGAAAAGAGTTTTCCATCATATTTTTTGGATATTCAAGCCATGCATCGCAACATTCTGGTACTGTAAGCCATTAGTTCAAATTGATGGCACATTCATGTACGGGAGATATAAGCATTGCTTGTTGTTGGTTGTTGCATAGGATGGTAATAGAAAAATCTTGCCAATAGCTTTTGCAATTGTTGAAGGAAAAACTGCTAATGATTGAGATTTCTTCTTGACTAACTTAAGAAAGCATGTAGTACCGCAACTCGATATATGCATCATTTCTGATAGGTGACCCAGAATACAGGTTGCAATTGATCAACGTGGAAGCCTTTGGGATTGTACACACCATAGGTATTGTATATGTCAAATAGGGTCAAATTACATGAGTCGATATCATGAGGATGCTGAGCAACAAAATGTTATTAACATGGGTACGTAATAGCCATTATTTTCTATATCATCCTTTTAACATATACATTGTTTGCATTTATGGATATATTCTTTATTTTCTTCGACAGGGTACAAGTTCGTCTAACATTGATTCCATGAAATGTTGGAGAACTTGTGGGCTATAAACAAAGTCGATGCGAAATGCCTTGATGGGATACCCAAGGAGTAGTGAACACAATCATACAATGGAGGTCTACAATACAGGCACATGACAACAAACCTAGTGGAATGCATAAATTTTGTATTGAAGGAGATGTGTCATTTACCAATAATGTCAACGGTCAAAGAAAAATATTTCCATTTAGCAGCCTTATTTTCAAAGCGAGCGGAAAAATATGTTGGACAAATAAAGGGTGATCACATTTGGTGCGAAAGGGGTGATGAAAAATATTATAGAAAATGCAAAAAGAGTGAACTCTATGTCTGCAGTGTTTCACTCCCGTCTAAATTAAATATTTCGAGTTACGGAGTTCCATAGACCTGACGAAGGTATTATCGGGGGATCATACTGTGTATACCTAGGATGAAGGACTTGTGACTGTAGGAGATTTCAAACACTTCGTTTTCCATGCGCACATGCAATTGCTGCATGTGCCTCGACTCGTCTGGATTGCATAAGCTATGTTCATGAAGTTTACAAACTAAACACATATATAAAGTACGTAAATTTGAGTTCCCATCAGTCCCAAATAAAAGTATGTGACCACATATCCCAAGCGCTCCATTCGATTAGTACCAGATATTACTTTGTGTCACAAGTCAAAAGGTTGACAGAATTCTATTCGGATATGTGACAATATAGATATTTGAGAGAGGATAGACCAACCGAGGTTGTACAATTATGGTAGGAACGCAGGGCATAGTAAGCCAACATGTCCATACTTAAGGGCAACATTTAGGGGGTTTTTTACTAAAATAGGATAAAAAAATTCAAAATAATACAAAGCAAAAATTATGTACCAAAATGGTACATTTGGGGTGGTGTCGCCTATGGCAGAGGCGTGACCACCCCATGTCAAATCAAAAATTTTGTTTAAAAATTAAAAAAAAAACAAAAAGCTAAAAAAGAAGAAGCAAAAGCTGGCAAAAAAAAAAAACAAAAGTTGGTAGATTGAGGCGGTGCCAGAGGCGGCACCTCATTTGTTTTTTTTTGGGTTGGGAACCTTCTTCTTCTTTTTTCATTTTTTTCTTTCTCCTTCTTCTTCTTCTTCTTGCTGCTTCTTGCTCCTGTTGCTGAAACATAGGGGATCTTATAATGGTCCCTAACACAAAACAACAAGCGGGCTGCTGCATGAGTCGTCACATCAAGGTGCCGCCTCTGCCAGAGGCACAACCAGTGTCGCCTCTAGCACCCCCTTGATCTGCCAGGTTTTGTTTTTTTTTTGTTTTTGCCAGCTTTTGTTTTTTTAGCTTTTTATTTTTTTTTAAATTTTTAAACAGAATTTTAATTTGACATCACGCCTATGCCATAGACAGCACCACCCCAAATGTACCATTTTGGTACATAATTTTTGCTTTGTATTATTTTGGTATTATTTTTATTTTTTTGTCCTATTTTAGTAAAAAACCCACATTTAGGAGAAGACCTAATTAAAACATTTATTCATTTTTTTGATAAACATACAAAAAAACAAACAAACAATTTGTTCATTTTCTCATTGCTTCTCATTTTTTGGTAAATTGTAAATAAGTATATATTATTGATGTAAAGTACAGTAAAATACAATATAAACAATATTTTTCATTTTTTTGTTGATTGTAAATAAGTATATATTATTGTAAATCGTTTGTATTGATTTTTTTAATTTTTTTCATAGATTGTAAATAAGTATATATTATTGATATAAAATATAATAGAATACAAAACAAACAATTTTTTAAATTTTTTTTCATAGATTGTAAATAAGTATATTATTGATGTAAAATACAACAGAAAATCTTTTTGATAAAATTGGAATAAGTAGATTATGGACAGAAAATTTTAATACGATACAAATTAGAAGTTAACAAACTAAATGATGATTTATATGAGAACATTTAAAATGAAAAATTCATCGGCATCGTCAACCCAAATATGTGCCACAACCCGGTGAGTTTCTATTACGAAGAGGATTTCGTCATAGTGGGGTTCCGACTCCTCATCTTCTTCATATTCATCTTGACCTCTACCACCATTTTGATCTCGATCTTCATCTCATTCCTCTGTGCTAGATTGCATTTGCATCCTAGGTTCACATCATATATCGTTTGTGGTATTAATAGGTGGTTGCGAAGATGATTCACCTCTAAATAACAATGATGCTAGGGGTGTTTGCGACACTATCGGTAGATAAATGTATGGTGTCGAAACCTGATTGTTGATAGAATACTGGAATTGTAGGCAATGGTGGATACATCGGTGTTGTTGTAACGCCCCGTACCCGAGACCGTCGCTGGAGTCGAATACGAGGTGTTAACAGACTTAATCCATTACTTAAACAGCTCAAACAATTTAATTTTAGAAATTCCAGACAAGCTAGCTAAGTGCGTCACAGTCGCTTAAAAATTCATATCTCGAGTTCTGAAACTCAAAATCAAATTCTGTAAATTTTCCCTGAAACTAGACTCATATATCTATTTACTAATTTTTTTATAGAATTTTTTACTAGGCAAATTAGTACAGTTTATTAGTTAAATTCTCCCCTATTTCAGGGTTCGACTGCTCTGACCTCTGTGTATTACGAATCAGATATCTCTCTGTACAGAATTTCAATGACTATAAAGTTTGTTTCTCTTAAAACTAGACTCAATAAGAAATCTTTACATATAAATTATGACTTCTAATTATTTTTATACAATTTATGGTGAATTTACAAAGTCAGAACAGGGGATCTAGAAATTGCCCTAGCCCTGTTTCACAAAAATTTAAACATCTCATAAAATATAACTCATATACCTGTTTCGTTTCTTCCATATGAAAATAGACTCATAATTCTTCAATTCCATATTTTATTCATCATCTAATTATATCTCTACTATTTTTAATGATTTTTCAAATTCACATCACTACTGCTGTCTGAATCTATTTTATGGTAAATTTTACCTATTTCATGGTTTCCATGGATTAACTAGCAATTTGACATACATAACACCAAAAATGATCATAATTAGCCATTCCAATGGCTAATCATTACCAAGCATTTTTATACTACTCAATAACCATATCATAAGACCATATATACAAAATGATTATAATGCTATACATGCTATACTCAAAATATACAAGCCATTATGCCAAGATGGTATACGGATAGTGTGAGCGTGCCTCCGACCATTCCCGATTTTTGAGCTGGCTTGTCAACACTACAAGGAATGAAAAGGAGGGAGTAAGCATAAATGCTTAGTAAGTTCACATGCAATAGCAAGTAACATAACCATATAAGCAAACATAAAACATCATTTGCATAATCATCACCAAGACATTCATATCATATTTTCATTTATCATCTTACCATATTGTTGTTATATCGATTTTTCAACCCGAGGGTTAAGTACATACCTGTTCAAAGTATTCATTTCACAACACTTACCAATACGTCCCTTTCATCTTGAGTATTCCTCCATTTGAGTAGAACTTTATCCGTTGAACACATCGGAATATAATTCGGATACATGGAAAGTTTGCACATAAGTGCCACATATGTAGCTAAGCTACTATGTAACCCGCCCATAAGCGAACTCGGACTCAACTCAACGAGATCGAGCGTTCACATCCATAAGTGAACTCGGACTCAACTCAACGAGCTCGGATGCCTAGTTACATCTCACAAACTCGGACTCAACTCAACGAGTTCGGACATTCGCATCCATAAGTGAACTCGGACTCAACTCAACGAGTTCGGATGCCCAAATATCCCAGTGACATGTCACTTGTATCCTAATCCATTCCTAAGGTTCAACGGGACCTTTTTCCCAATCATGTGTCTCAACCATCTGCTACGGAATGCCGATACCGATACTCGGTAGTATTTCACATTTTCCAATTATATCACATAATTTGACATATTATCAAACAATTATCACGAGTATAATATTTCATAATAATTATCATATAATTTAAATAACATAAAAACATTTAAAATAATAACTATGTTACCAACATTTACATATGAACTTACCTCGTATGCGAAAATGGCTACTTTTACCATTTCGTCCACAACTTGGTATTTTCCCCATTTTAGCCCGAATTTCAGTTTTCCTTGCTCTATCATTTAAAATATAATCTAATTAGGACTCACATTATTCAAATTGACCCAAAATCATATTTTGGAAAAATTACAATTTTGCCCCTAAACTTTTGCATATTTACACTTTTGCCCCAAAGCTTGTAATTAAACTTCGGCCTATTTTCTTATGTTTTATGACATTCTGATCATTTTTCCCTTCTATGGCAACATCAAATTCTCACTCTAACATGTACTTATGACTATTAGGTATTTTTACCGATTAAGCCATTTTGCTCGTTTTCACTTAAAACCGAGTAGTACAAGTTGTCTAACATAATTTAAAACCTTATATTCTATCATAAAACACCAAAATACACAAATTTAACCTATGGGTATTTTTCCAAATATGAACCCTAGGTTGAATTATTGCTAGCATAAGCTTAATCGAGCTACCGGGACTCCAAAAACGTAAAGAACTTGAAAAACGGGGATAGAATGGACTTACAATTGAGCTTGGAAGCTTGAAAAACCCTAGCCATGGTTTCTCCTTGCTATATTCAGCCATGGGGTTGAAGATGAGCAAAATTGGCTTCTAATTTTGTATTTTAATTCATTTTACCCCTAAATGACCAAAATGCCCTTACTACTAAACTTTCCAAAAATTCCATCCATGTCCAATTTTTGTCCATAAACTTAGAAATTGGTAAAATTGCTATTTAAGACCTCCTAATTAATATTCCAAAGTAATTTCATACTAAAAACTTCTAGAATGCAAGTTTTGCAACTTATTCGATTTAGTCCCTAATTTCAATTTAAACACTTTATGCATAAAATTTCTTCACGAAAATTTCACACAACACAATCATGCAATCATATCATAGACCTCAAAATAATCATAAAATAATTATTTCTATCTCGGATTTTGTGGTCACGAAACCACTATTCCGGTTAGGCCCTAATTCGGGATATTACAGTTGTTGTCGACAGTGGCGTGTAATATGGTCCTAAGGATGGAGGTGGTATAAAAAAATATGCTTGAAGAATGTGTTGATACATGGTATGATGGTGCGTAACGTGGTGCTTGCATATGAAAAATGATGTTAGTGAAAGCACCAAAAAAATATGAACCATACTGACCGAGAGGCGGTGCACCCATCGGTGCCTCATGTGAGGTTGAAGTTGATGATGATTCCATCGACGCATGTACTCCTGATCTCGGCTTTATATGAGGTCATCTTAGCCTTTTGCAATGCTTACTTCTTTCCTCATCCAACAGCAGATATGACTTACCATGAAGTCTAAACCATGTCATGTAATCTAGAGAGGTCGCCAAATCTGGCTGGAGAATTAGTTCGCGTATAAGTATGAAATCGTACCTATGTTTCCAAATGTAGATACATTTCACATGGAATTTTAAGCCAATCTTCATCGGTTCTCTCTTGCAAGTCAATCTTGTGAAGTTCATTTAGCTCTTGAGGTGATGGTGAAATACTTTGCATAAACTCGAACTAGCGCATCACTCGATCAAATTAGTGCATCTCGATCATTGCAAAAGTTATCAATGGCACTTTGGCGTGTTAGATATAGCAATTTGCCAAAAATTTGACCAGGATACATTCTTGAATTCTCGAATCAGAGTATGACATCCATTTAAAATAAAATACAAAATTATAAATTTTATTACATACCTAATATTAAATTTTAAATCCTTATGCAAATATTATATAATTGAAAAATTCAAAAACTAACATCAGCTTCTGATTGTTGATTTAACAATAGTCGAATATCTTTAAGCTCGTCCGGAATACCTACATGACTCACGTCATTGTTCCACCTGTTCAAATAATATGTTATTTCAAATATTAATGAAAAAATATTATGATAACTATATTATTAAATAAAATTTACCTTATTACGAGTGGGAATTCATAAGGGGTGTTTACTCGGGGATGTAAAAATGGTAGGCAATACTATGTCCATAACTGAAAAAGGAGTATGCAACCATCGATTTTAATTTTTTTGTGTTTTTGTTGCTTGACACATCTCTTGGTACAATGTCACCAACACAACTAATCCCCAATTGAGTCGCCTTACACCAACACAACTAATCCTCAATTGAGTCGCCTTACTTTTTTTTAAGTCGACTAGTTGTAGGAGCCACATTAAATGTATCGGATTTCTAGATTTATTTGGTATTAGAAGACCCTCGATTAACCTCAAGATAAATGCTCACGCGTATTGTTGTCTTTCAACGACACTAGCAGAGTTGTCAATATATGAGAAATTGTCTTCTAATCATTTCATCTCTATCCAACTACCACTAAATTTGTCTAGCACCTTGCCTAATAGTTGCTTACAAATTGCACTCCAATCACCTACGCCCACTACCTCCATAATGACTGCCCCATCAACCAGTAAACTAAATTATAATGCTACATCCTCGAGTGTAATTGTACACTCATCGCACAGAAGATGAAATGTGTGCGTCTCAGATCCCTATCTTTCCACAAAAATGTTGATAAGTACGAGATTCAATTTAGTCCTTCGAGCTTGTGAGACACGTGCAAAAATCCCGCCTCTTGCGAGTGTTGTTCAATAACACAAGGTGCCATCGCACTTAAATTGTGTATATATGTCTCAATAATCTTATATTCGATTTGATTATATAAGCATAAAAAATTAATAAAATTAATAATGTTAACAACTTAATAATTATATTAATTAAAATTTTAAAAATTAATAATATTTTATTACAATTTGTAATTGGACGCTGGAAATGTGTTTATCATCCAAACAAATAAGAGACATTGACATTTTTAAAATTATAAAAATCATATAAAATGAAAAAAATGAAATATAAAATTAAAGCAATAGGAATTTGAGAGAAATTGAATGAAAAATTGAGAATAAAATAGTTGAGAGAATTGAAAAAATAGAATTTGAATGCAAAAGAAAGAAAATGAGTTGGATATATATAGCAAATAAACTAGGCATTAGAAAAAAAAAATTAGCCGTTTGAAAAAAAAACTGTTGGAAATTAGCTATTGGATTTTTTAACCGTTTCATAAAGTTACTGTCAGACTCGTCTTGCTAGTATTAGTTAATTATGTTTAGAGCAATTGTTATGGGGCAAGCTGTGCCTTTTGCTAAGTTCGTGGACTGATTTATGTTTATGACTTGGTTGTTATACACTTGATTGGATTTATATATTAAAAATCAAATAAGGTGATAATAATGTTAAAATTAATCGAAATGATCCGGTATATAAGCTCAAACCCAATACTTATATGACTTTTAAAGATAGGAATTTTGCAAACTCTCCAATAATTGTTGTGGCTACAAGTTTTAATATTTGTAATTTTGCATACTAGTATTGCTATGTGCCAATTAGAGTAGAGGTGTTATACCCTATTCAGCGTGGATCCGTGGCATTACAAGACCAAACTTGAGAAGTGTTCGTATATGGTTCTTTGCCTTATATCACTTGGTTAATTTTCTATTTGAATATCACATGGACGGTCCTCCATCTTATATCACCTATGTGACCAATCACTCGGATGCCTTGTCTTCCAAGTCACTAGTTTTTAGCGAGAATGCACTCACCTCCAAAAGAAGACAAGGAGATGTAACAACCTCGTACTATCTCAACAAGGAGAATGTTAGAGTCGTACCACACCCAATGACAACCCACGTACAACAATCTTACCACCTAGCCAACTATACGACCACCATGTCTCGAATTTTTCGATGATGTGGCATTATTGAACACGAGACCTTCTTCGTTATAAATACCCAGTAGAACGATGAAGAAGAGATCTATTTGAGCCTTCTCAGCAACCTTAAGCGCCCACCTTTTGCACTGAACTTCTTCTGCCCTCATATCACTTTACTCCTCTCATATTTCCTCCTTTTCCGGCTCTCCACCTATCAAGGTGAATTGATCTCTTTAACACCATCACCTTCTTCTTCTTCTTCTTCCTCCTCTCTTGCTAATACCCAGTATCAATAGCACTATAGTCAATTTTATTAGTTCCAAGTTTTTTTTTTAATTATTTATTTATAAAAATAATTACCTCTGAAGATTTAATCTAACGCAACTAAAAGGAAAATTTTTAACCAACATACTTGGAATTATCAACCCAGCAACTAAAGTCAATTTAGGGAGGAAAAAACGAAAAAAAAAAAATTAGTGTTCATTTTGCTAATTAATTTTGGTTTAGGTTGGACTGTTGGGTAATGTGATATATAAATTAATTTGGGTTGGGGTTGGATATGGTATTGGATTTAGGCTTAGGTTAGGTATTAAATATTAAAAGATTTGGGCTTAGGTATGGATTTTGAATTTAGTAAATATTTATATTACAAAAAGGTTAAATTTTACTAGTTTCGAGTTTTGATAAAATTTGAGATTTAATATTTATACTTAATAAGTTAAAAATTAAAATTCTCTTACTTTTTTTTATTTAAAAATCTCAGTCTAATGATTAATATAATTAATTTTTTCATCAAAATTTATCAACTTAGCATGTTGGCTAGATTGCATTGATACAACGTGGCGTATGATTGATGGAAAATAAACATGCTAAGTTGATGAATTTTGATAAAAAATACTAACGGTATTAATGATTGAACTAAAATTTTTAATTGAAAAGTAAAAGGATTTAATTGTTTGATTTTTAAAGTATAAAATTAAATCTTAAATTGTGTAAAAGTATAGGGATTGAAAACATATTTTAACCTAATAAAAAAATTGGTTTATTTGGTTTGAAAAATGAAAACTATAAATAACCAAGTGGAAGTCCTTAATCAACTAAATCAAATTAATTCGGTCAATTTGATTCGATTTATGCTAGTTTAATTTATTTTTTTAGTAAAAGTACTTAATAAGTTTTTCTACTATAAGAATCAGATCAAATTAATTTTTTATTATTAAATCGATCAATTTAACCTTATACTATTAAAAATAAATAAATAAGATTGGATTTCAGTAGAGTTGATATTTACTGTTTATAAAAATTATCAATTATTGTCTAAAAATTAACATTTTGAAAGTTTTTATGATTCTATATTTGAAATGTTTTAATTGGAGTTAAACTGCAAATGAAAAAGAATAATTTTCATATTATTTTTAAATAATAAATGTTAACTTTATTATAATTTGTTTTATTTGATTATTTTGTAGTATAAAGATTAAGATATTCTATTTAATAATGAAGAAAGAGACTTAATTTTTCACTCCGGTTTTATTATAATTTATCTTTGTACTATTTATAAATTTTAATTTTAATTATTATCTTTTATTTTTAAAATTTAATCTATCTATTTTTTAGATTTCGAAATTTAAATCCAATTGTTAATCTTGTTAAGTTTATTTTATTAAATTTGTTAGTGTGATATTTTGAAATAAAAATAATACTCACTTGATAACCATGTAACTAAAAACACGACATTATATTGAACCTGATTTTAAAAAAAAAAACAGTATTAACAAAGACTTAAATTTTAAATTCCCAAAAATAAAAATACAAAAACTAAACATTAAAATTAAAAAAAAAAAAAAGATAGAGAGACTTACAATATATTTTAAGCAGTAATTTATGTTTGACCAACACATGAGGCAACAGTGAATGGGATTGGCAGATGAAGAAGCGGCTTCAGTTTCCTCATAGTTGAACATATAAGATATGGTGATATCAGAATATAATTATTCGGGAGATATATGTTTGAAAATGAGCAACTATGTACATCTGTCATGGAAGAAACATCTATGGGGTAAGGTCAATTAGTATTAGCAAATATATGTATGCTTTTTGAGTCGAAAATGATGACAAAAAATTTATGCTTTTGGAGAAATGCAAGTGATAAAGAGAAAGTTGGAGCATTTACTATCTGCAAAGTCAATATTGGTTATTATATCACAAGATTTGTTCGAATGGTTGGAATGTCATTCATAAATTAATGAACAGTTATAAAATATCAGCAAAACTAAATGCTGATGATGCATGAATTGATACACCACCATGTATGCATACATGATGCTGCGAATGGGAAGGGAGTTTGATGCAGAAGAATCATATTCGGAAGAATGAGGTTCTTTCAGCCCACCACATAATTAAAACAACTCTTTTTGGGGGTCGTTGACTCTTTGGAGTTGCTATTGTATGTTATTATTCATTGATATCCAGAGGAGACTTCTCTTCCAAGGCACTACAACTTTCCTATTGGGTTTTCAACTCCCTAACCATCAATTCCTTAGTTGAATGTTGAATAAAGAAAACAGAATCCCAGGCTTTTAGTGGTGTACCCAATGCCCAACATCTTCATTTTATATTTGATATGTTTTACACCTTACTTCCAACTCTAAATCTTGTACTCCTAAGTGGGGCATGTTCCATGGGTACTTTATGATACCATAAGTTATCCAGTGATGTGATTTATATTTATAACCCCTTCCCATTTTTCTAATTTTCTATTTATTTATTTATTCTTTTTTATTGATCAAACATTAAAATCTTATATTCTAAACAAATAATATCAGTAATATTTTATTATGAGATATTAAATACAAATATGATTTTAATTTATAATAAAGTAACAAAATCATGCAATATTTGATTTGAGCAGAGAACATATTGGTCCACTATTACTATTTAATTTTTGAAATGGCCTGGTGTATTTTAAAATCTAGAATCTATTCCTTATTGCGCAGATTAATTTTCAAACAGGTCTATCCCCTCTTTCTATCTATATAATCTGCCTATTGTCAATGCTTAATCACATCTACGCTTAGTAAATCAAAAGAAAAAAAAAATGGGGGTAGACATACAGAACAAGATCCGCCTAGCTCTTGGGTCAGTGAAGGATCATGCATCCATCGGTAGGGCCATGATATACAACCACCACGACCGAAAAGCCTTTTCCGATATAGAGATCGCTGTGCTGCGAGCAACCGGCCACGATAACGGTCCCATAGGAGACAAATACATGCATGAGATCCTTTTCCTCGTCTCCAACTCGCCGGGGTCCATCCCTTTCCTCGCCGAAAGGATTTCACGGCGCCTCTGCAAGACTCGACACCGCCTCGTTGCTCTCAAAACGCTTTCTCTCATCCACCGTCTCTTGCGGGGTGGCAACCGTTGCTTCGAACAACAGCTGCGTAGCGCTCATGTTTCGGGTCATCTCCAGATGAGCACCAACAGTTTTCGCAAGTGTTCGGATCCTTGGTCTTCGTTCCTGCGTAGCTACGCGGCTTATCTGGAAGAACGAGTGGGATGGGCGATTAACCAAGCCGGGAAACTCGAACCGGTTATGTTCAACGGCTTGGAGTTCGGGTGTTACGAGGAGAAGTCGGTGGATATGGTGTTTCGTAAGTTACCCAAATGTCAAGCGTTTATAGACAGGGTCTTGGATTGTTCGCCGCGTGATATCGTGCCTGTTGCAGACAGCTTAGCTCAAGCGGCCTTGGTCAATACCTTGAAAGAGAGCTTCCAGGTTTACATCATGCTTTGTGAAGGCATCGGAATCCTCATCAACATGTTCTTCGATTTAACAAGACCAGCCAGAGCTTTGGCCTGCGACATACTCAAGAGAGCTTCAGGCCAAAGCAAGGAGCTTCACGATCTGTATGAAACCTGCAAACGAGTTATGGAAAACAAGAATCTCGAGTATCCCAATGTGCAGATAATCACCATGGATCATGTTTTGGCATTGGAACAGTGCTCTAGCTTTATGTCAACGAGCACCTCAACAACACGTCCTCCACTATCCGATTGCCTAACGACGTTGGGTAAAGAAAGTGAAAAGGAAGGGACTGGAGATAATGGGTCGTCATCATCTCAGTTTTCATGCACTATGGAAACCAAAATAAGCAAGGTTTGGGTTGTTTTCGAAGAAGACGATGGTGAATTACAGGTGCCTATGGCTATGGATATTGTTTAATGAAAGAGAGAATAATTGAAGTAGCAGCTTTGTCAACGCCCATTGTTAACTTACATGACAGACGATAAGTCCAATTTTGCAGGTATGAATCTGAACCAACCATTCCTTTCAATCGAAAAAGAGGAAATTCTTGTGTACCTAGCTGTCTAATAAAGCTTGATTGTTCTTTGAGAAATTTATAAATATATACATGATTTAAAAGAGTTATGGTACTGCTATGATCCAACTTATAGTTCGAATCAGTTTATGTAATTATCCACAATAAGATCCAAAGCTTTGTAAATCTGCATGGCTATACCACCAAGAGGATATATATATATATATATATATATCTTTCAGATGATGAAGCCACGGCAAAGAGAAAATGATGAAATCGTCGGCAGGAGAAGACAAGAGAAAAGAAGTGATGAGAAATAACAAAGAATATTCTCTGAAAAACTAAATCGAAAGTGTTATCAATGCTATGACATTCAAATAGAACAAAAGAATCAAACCCCATTTTCCCCATGATGTAATTCCTAGTTGATATATGCCCAAGACAAAAAAAAAATGTATAGATAATGCACATAGACTATTTCTAGTTAAGCCATACTTTGCTTAGGAAAGCATACAATTGTGTAGTTGTCACATGATGAAAGTATCATGATACTTTTTTGGATTGATAGATGTTTGTTAGAGAACAATCTCACTAAACTTGATACTGCTTCAACTATGATACAAAGTAATTATATTGTATGGGGAGTATCATGATTTGATTTCTTCACAAACAGGTTCCAAATTGGATTGGATATGCCAAAGGAAGAGTGAATTTGGGTATTGTTATAACTCTAAAATATAGAGTTATGTTGTTGACTATAGTTCATAGAACTTCTCATTAATACTTTTCCAATTTAAAACTTTTTATTTTTTTTTTAAATTTGAGTAAATATTATTTTAAAGTTTCTTAAAATTTTTTGGTGGAGAGAAAAAGTATTATAAATATGTGAATGAATGTACCGAAAAAGTAGAAAGAAAGACCATAATAAATCCTTTAATATTGAGTGCAATGACAAATGGTGATTTATAAGGAGAAGAAAGAATTAAAAATAAAGCTGAAAAAAGAAAAAGTTAAAAAAAAAATTTAGAGATAGCTTTGAGAGGTTAGTATGCTAAAAATGTGTCCTTTCACAAACTGTGAACGACTTCTACTTATAATGTCTAGTAAAGGAAGTTACAAATTTAAGCATTAAATAGGAGTGTAATAAGGAATAATGGTGAAGGGTGGAATGGTGAAAACTTGGTCCCTATATTAAAAAAAAATTCTTTTAATGTTAAAAAAAAAAAGTTAAAATGAAATATTTTAACTAATTTTATTTTTTATTCGTCAAGATAATTTCTCTAGAACATCTTAAAAGTGAAGACAGTCTAAGAACATTGCCATGTTTTGAGATTTTTTTTATTTTTTTTAATTTTGATGAAGTAATGCCATGTGAAACATATTCTATAGAACATTTATGGAACATCTTTTGGAATGCAAGTTATTCTTAACGAAGAATTATTATTGAAGGAGAGTTGTTTCTAAATAAGGGTCATTCCAGCTTCTTTCAAATGTGAATTATTCTCAACATAGTTGTTCTTAATAAAGATTGTTTTGAACAAAAATTGTTCTATGGTGATAATGTTCTTAAAAAAAAATTGTCCTAAATAATGACTCAAACATTAACTAATTTCAGTAAAAATTGTTGTCAAATGACAGCTATGTTGGATAATCGATATTTTAAATTAAAACTTTGTCTTGAAGATCTCAAGTTACTCAGAACATTATACCAATCAATAAGAACAAGCACATTAAATTGTTATTAAACCTCAAATACTTTTTAGCATAAAATGATAATTTAGTTACTAATTATGACTCTATATCAATCTAAAAATGGGGATATAATTTAAGTATTAATTTGCTACTTAAAGCCTATCTAATAATAAAAATTTATTTTTATAAAAAAATATTAAATCTATTCATGTTACATAAAACTAGTGTATCCCTGAAAGCCCATTCCATTCTGCATTGTATTCATCACACTATAAATCCTGATTTCTTTCTTTATACCTGTATTTTAAGGACTAATAAACGACCTTGCTAGAGCAAGTAAAAGAAAAAAAAAATGCAGGAACTTTTATTTCCAAAGCAACGTTTTTTTCGACTATTTTACAAAAATAAAAAAGATGGACGCCATATCTGGAAACTGTAATAATTTAAATCCAATCAACACAAGCCCACTGTAGCCGTAACGCGTAGGGGAATTATGTACGTTTAAAAGATTCACCAGATCCAAAAAGGTTTGGATATAAGTAATCATCATTCATAGACGGCAATCTCTGCGGCAGTTGTTGATGCTGCTCTTGTTCAAGTGCATCGTCTCTGGAAACCGGTGAATCCAAACCTTCTTTAGATTTGCTCGCTGAAGGAACATCTGCTGCCTCAAATCCCTTGTGCTCCTGATCCTGATGTACCGTGTTGGAGTCCGAAGAATACAAAGCATCAATGGGATAGGTAAAAGAGTGTAGATGATCAAAACTCGGGTTTTCCACACTAGCTGGTTGATGAGGGATATTTTTATGAAAATTGTTTTCAGAGCTACCCTCATTGACCTGGCCATTCCTTTTCTGTGTAAGTTCGGCAATTCTGACTTGTGCAAGACTTGCTGCTGCCCGAGCTGCAGCTGCAGCACGCTCAGCAGTTTCAGCAGCTGACTGAGCAGCGGCTAAAACATCCTCCAGATCTATGTTGGCGTCACTATTTGTTTTCAGAATCGCAGGTGCTGGATCACTTGGTCTTTCAGAAGTTGGTGAAGCAGATACGGGTGGAGGAGAAATAAATGGCAGAAACTGTTTATTTTCTTTGGCTCCAGCTGGATCATTAGGCATTGTACTTTCTTTGGTTAATGAATGTTCTTGCGTCATATCAGGATCCAAAGGCTCCAAAGGGGACATTTGTAACACATGTCTTGAAGCTCCAGAATGTCTAGATGAATGATCAATTTCAGGTTCTGGAGCAGCTGATGACGGTGGGTTAGTTACCAGTGCTGATGCAGCATTAGTGCTTGGCTTCAACGACACATTAGGAACTTCAGGAAAATCTAATGGATCAAAGTCCGAATCAGAATCAGGCTGCTCGATTTGGGCACGATTAGTGGCAGAAGTCAATGCTTCATCATGTTTCTCCACAGGAGGTGGTAACTTAGACCCGGTCTCAAGATTTGTTGGGCCATTCTGAGAACATAAAAAGGTGTCTTAATGATACAGGAACAGAGAACAAGAAAACGTAGTCTGAATCTACTTACCAATAAATCTTCATGTGGTTTGAAAAACTCAGACTCAGTAGCAGCTGGATCCCATTCCAACTCATGCTCTTCAGCAATTTCTTTCAGAATCTTCAATTTTACTTCAGGTGAAGGAACACGTATGGATAACAATTCTATCAACTGCATTTAAGAGGATGTCAACCAGAAGAACGAAAATTTAAAATGAAATACACAACAAATCGTAAAACTTCTAATACCTGACGATTAACACCACAATCTGGCCTCAGCTCAGTTGCAGCTGATACAAATTCCTTCCCGTACTTGGAAGCAAATAGCATTTGAACCTGCAGCAACTCTGGAAGATCGGCACATCTTGGTGCAGCAAAACAAACACTAGATATTGCTTCCTTCAAATCTAGAGGACATTCCCTGAAAAAGGATGATTCTTCAAATTTTTATTCCACGGCATGCAGTGTGCTTTTAACACTCTCTTCTTTACTTCAAATTTTTTATAACTTATCAACTTCTTGTGTGAGCATATAAGATATCCAAATTAAATAAAATTCAGAATTCTGCAAAAATGTCATTCATCAAGGCAACAAAGTCACAGCAATAAGTGCAGAGAAATTTATAGAACTTCATTGACAGGTGAAAGTGCATCTAGAAAAGAACATCAAGTAACTTTTACATTACTTAGGTAGGTAACATGTGATGTTTATAACCTAGGCAAATAATGTTCTACCTCCAGAAAGATTCCAATGCTTCACAAATGCAAGGCACCCCAAGATTCTAATATTGGCAAGGCAATGCATAGGAGAAAGGTATTATGAGAACTATGGAGAATTTACAGAACTAAACATTCAATGAAACCATATTAAAGACAATAATTTGATGTTCATGACTTATGGCAGTTCACCAACTCCTAAATAATGAAACGATATAGAATGAGAGATTTTTGTTCTCATCACAGAACCCCAGGCCTAAGTTACTATTCCTTTAAAATGTAATCCTCAACCTGAAGAATTCAGTCAAACTACTTTCTACTCAACTTCCAAAGGCCTTTACAAATATTTGGCCCCATCCTTCAACCTAAAGCTGATACCGCAATCTAGCTGGTACTTTGCAAAATTCATCCTACCCAACTGGTTCGGTTCAGACCCAAAGCGATTGAATCAAATACAAAATATTAAAAACAAATTCAAGATTTTTGTTCTAGTCACAGAACCCCAGTTTTAAGTTACCATTCCTTTAAAATGTAATCCTCAACCTGAAGAATTTGGTCAAACTACTTTCCACTCGACTTCCAAAGGCCTTCTTCAAATATTTGGCCCCATCCTTCAACCTAAAGCTGATACCACAACCTAGCTGCTACATTGCAAAATTCATCCTACCCAACTTGTTCAGTTCAGACCCAAAGCAATTGAATCAAATTCGAAATACTAAAAACATCAAGAAAGAAAAAAGATGAGAATCCAAAATTTTCAAGCAGTAACCTTTGAGTCTCTATGATCGGAAGCCGGACGGCAATAAGCTCACAGAACAGTTCAAGGATCTCCTGAGCAGCCATCATGTTCTCTTCCCTTATTATATGCTCCACCTGAAATGTAAACCCCCAACCATTGCCTCATAAGAAGCTATCGACTCATTTTTCAAGTAGTACCGAAAAGAATTAGAATACCTTCTAAAAACAGCAAATTTAGAATGTACCAGAAAACCTTAATCACTCCACAAAATACTAAAAAAAACAGCATATTTCGAGTATCAAATATATATATATATATATCTACTTCGATAAACAGTGAATTAAAACATATATGTATATATACACATACCCGAATTCGAGCAGTAGCTTCTTGGCCAGTCTCAAGAAGCTTGGCAATGTCGCGGCGCATCTGCTTTATCTGAATCTCTCTCCTATTCCTCAATAACTTTATCCGCGGAATCGTTAACTTCAGTAAAGTTTTGCTGCAATTCCCCCCCCCCAAAAAAAAAAAAGAGAGAGAGAGACAGATCAAACTTGAAACTAATTAAGCTAAATCAAACTGATCAAACTAATAATTATAAAAAAGAAGAAAGAAATTATTCATAAAACAAGATCAACAACAGAGAACAAGAAGCAGAAAAATCGATCAATTGAAAATTGAACGTAAACATGAATATGAGAATACTGAGATATCGACAAAAAAAGAATATACTGAGAAATCAAATGAAAACGAAAAAAAAAAAAGAAGAGAAGAAGTAAATACCATTTAGCAGCTTTGAAGCCTTTGTTGAAGAATGAATCCATGATGGTAAGACGAGATCGCACAAAATAAAAAATGGAGACCTAAATTTTAGGAAAAAGAAATATGGCTTGAAGGGTTTAGTATTTTATATGATTGGATTAGAACAGGAAAAAAAAAAAGGATTTGTTTTATTTTATTTTACTTGTATTTTGGTTGCGAGGATAAGACGCGTCATCTCGTCGTTGCAAAGCAGCTTGCTTATGTCCTAAGGCTTTTATTTAAGGTCGGATGTTGTTATTAGTCATTGTACTCTGTATAAGTTATGAATTTAGTCCATATAATTTAATTTAGTTCATTTTAGTCCTTTGCTTTTTGAGTTGATCAATTTTAATTTTTGTATCTTTTTAATTTTAAAATGTCAATCCTAACTTAAACTTAGTTAATGTTCTTCACTTTGATTATTCTTAATTCCTATATTTTTTTAAAATTTAAAATTATATTTTTGATGTAAATAATAATCGTTAAATCTATTAATTGGTTTGTTAATAATATATAAAAATAACAAATTGATATGATATAACACATATAATAATATGTTTGTCACATAAAATTTTGAAAATAGAGTAATTTGACATAATGAATTTAATGACTACTTTTTTTATGGGATTGACATTTTAAAATTTGAAATATATATAGATTAAAAATATCAAATTAAGCTACAAAAATTAAATATATAATTTACACGTAGTATAAGGACTGATAGTAAAATTTAACCTTTGTTTAACTCTTTTAAAAATAAATAAATAAGTTGACGGTAGCAGGTGGAATCGAGGAAGATACTAAATGCAGGGTGGCTGCCGTTTCGCGTCAGGATGGGGTCACAAAATGCTGACATGCGTATTTACAAAAAAAATACTTTTTTTAATTAAATTATTTAAAACATTATTATATACACTCATTCATATATAATATAATATGCTCTGATATAAATTTACATAATTAAAATTTTTTAATTAGATTATTTAAAAAATAATTTGAAAAAACATGAATAAAAAAACATAAACAAAGTTTTAATGGATAAAAATTTAAAAAGCTTTAACCAAAAACCATAATAATAATAATAATAATAATAATAATAATAATAATAATAATAATAATAACTTAATAATGTCATCTCATCACTTTTTTAAAGACATGATTTTGCTTATATCAAGTTTTTCTCAAATTATTTAATTAAGAAAATGATTCCATAGCCCATACCAGAACCACATTAACTTTTCTACTATTCATTTAGCTTCACAACAACATGCTAAACATAGCATTAACCCCGCATAGAGGGTATGATTAGTTTCGATGAGATTAAAATTAATAATGATAATAAAATTAATTATTATAATAATGAAATTAAAATTAATGATGGGATTTTTGTTTGAATCCAATTGCTATCTTAGTGGTAAATTGAAAATGTGAAATGACCATTAAAAATATTATATTAACTTAGAAAATTGAAGAGTGAATCGTAGCCCTAGAAAGTGGGATTTGATGGAGTATTTTTTTTTTTTAATGTTATCGTACTTTTATTTTTATATTATAAAGAAAATATTAACAAAATTTTATGGCCCTTAGATTTGCTTGAATATAGAGAATCAATCTTAGTCGTAGATTAAAAAAAAAAAAAGGTGATGGATAAATTATTATATTATAGTATTTTATATTGTTAAATTGAAAATAACATAAATGTTATCAATATCTTAACCCTTGGATTTAACAGGAAATTAACAATAAATTGTATCCATTGGATTAAAATCATTAAAGTTAGATTATTATATTATATTAGTATATTTTATTTATTATTTTAATTAGATATTATATTAAGAAAGATGAAGAACTTTCGTTATCATTCATTTTCTTTCTCACGCCACTTCTTTTCTTTACAAATTAGTCCTCCCTCATCATTAATGCCCTTCCAAGCCAAGAATCACCAAATTGGCATGAGAATCCTTAGTGAAACCAAGATACCCACAACCTAGCTAGCTTAGTTTTTAAGATTGAAGTGGTGTGCTCATGATAAAGGAGAGAGAAAATTAAATTTAAGTGGAACCCAAAGGATACAAGAGAGAGGTAAAGAAGTTGAATCAAATAGTGTAGATGTAACACCCCTAACCTATATCCGTCGCCGGATTAAGGTTATGAGGCATTACCGAACATAATACAATTCATACAGATATGCATAACATAATATAGTTCAAAACTTTAAATCACATCAATTATTATAACTAAATCAATTTACGAAACTCATAATATATTTCATTCATAGTATGATATATATTACACGTATCTCATCATTTATACATATATAGAACGTATAACACATCAATAATTTCATTATTGAATACTAAACTTATATTTATAAAAGTCCTACACATACATAAATTATAAACCATTTGAAATAAATATACATTATCAAATTATTTTATATATAAATATACGACACCGACGTTTTGATCTAAATGAAACATGTATATTTTGCATATTAACACCAAATATAATAAACTTTCATTTAAAAACAAACTCATTCTAGTTTCTAATCCATTCAGCTAACATAGATCATTGTCTTAGTATATAACATAACCAATTTCTCTATGCCTCATTCGAAATCAACATCCAATCTTCAAGACTTTCATATAACAGAAATTATATTCATCCCTGATATACAACATGATAACCAAATAAACTTTAACTATAATCCAACCAATACTGAATTTAAACCTAATAATAAAGTCATTTTCAATGCTTAAAACACTTACCAAATACATCATTCATCCATAATACTTAGCACTTTAACTAAAATGAATTCTTACCACATTCATGCATAGCTCATTAAAGATAATAACAAAGCACACACAAAACCAAGACTAAGCACAATCACCATGATCAATACGATAAATACTTATATATCAAAATAGCCATTTTCGCATGGCATAATATATATACAACACTTCAAACATAACCGAAATTCATAGCAATATAGCCTATACATGCCATATGTTCGAAAATAAACTTTAAAAAAAATACCAAAAGTTGACGATAGTGTGGATGACTTCGATGACGATCCCCGAGCTCGTAACTTACAACCAAAATCTATAAAACAGAGTAAAAAAAACACACAGAGTAAGCTAACTTAGCTTAGTAAGCCTTAAGCAAATTAAACAACTCAAATAAATAATCAAAACATTTTGTAATAGCCGACTTTCAATGATGTCTAAAATAGTGGTTCGAGACCACTAAATTCAAAAAAATAAGCTCGTAATTTATTTATTTAATAATTATGAGCCAAATGTGATTTTTGAGGGATTTTTAAATTAGTAATTTGTCTTTTATAAAGATTTATTAAGTCAAGAAATTGAAGAAAACAGTTATCGAGATCTCAATTTTATAAATCGAGCCGTAAATATTTTTATAAATATTTATGGAGTACCAATAAGATAGTATTAAAATTTTGTCAGAAAATTTTAACGTTTGGGTGGTTAATTAAATAAAAAGGACTAAATTGAAAAAGGTGTAAAAGTTACTAAAAGGATTAAATAACTCAATTGTCAAATGAGGAAGAACCTAAAGTGAAAATAAGCCCAAAGGAGATATTTTGGGCAGCAATAGCTGAGAAAAATCAGGAAAAGGGTGAAATGAGGGAAAAATTGAAAAATTGCCAAAATAAACTAAATAAAAATGGGACCAAATTGGAATATCTAGAATTCTCTTTATTTTTCTTTATTTTCATCAGCTGAAAAATAGCCATGGAAGAGGGTTCAAGCTGATTTTCATTCTCTAGCTACATGTAAGTTTAATTCTTGCTTTCTCCTTGAAATTTCTATGTTTTTTAGACTTTTACAATTGGGTCCAACTTACTATTTCATTAGTTTTTGATTTCATGGCTAATTTTTAAAGATATTATGGATGAATTCTGGAAGAATATGATGAATAAACATAGAATTGAAGCTTTAATTTTGATATATGATAATTTTTTCAAGTAAAATTGATGGAAATTGATTTTAGGACCTAGTTGTGAAAATGTTTGGAATTAAATTCTAGTGCTGAAATTATGATTTCAAAAAGTTGTAAAGTAGTTTAAAGTGATAGAATAAAGTGTTAATTTAGAAAAATCAGCTCAATTGAAAGGTTAACTGAGTAGGGACGAAATTGTTATTTATTAAAAGCTTAGGGGAAAGATGGTAATAAATAGTTTGCACTAAAACAATATTGGACAGCAACAGTGGACTAACTTTGAAAAATCACCATAAATTATATAAATCGAATTGGAAGATGAATAAAATATGAAATTAAAGCTTATTGAGTCTAGTTTCTCATAGAAGAAATGGTGTAAGAAATGGATTTGTAAATAATGAGATATAATGAATTTTGTGAGATAAGATCAGAATGAATTCGGGTTCCCCTGTTTTGACTTTAGAAAATCATAAAAATTTGGAGAAAAACAATTAGGGAATTAAACTTATATGCTTAGAATTTTTAATGAGTCTATTTTCAATAGAAATAAACGAGAACATTATTTGAATTCTGTATAAGGAGATAATTAATTTTTAGTGAAGAATGGTCGGAACTGTCAAACAGCAAAACATGGGTGACTTTAATGAATAAACTGCACTAATTGGCTGAACCAAAAATTCTGAAAATTTTATAGTAAGAAGATGTGTGAGTCTAGTTTCATAAAAAAATTAACGGATCTTAACTTGGAGTTCTGTAGCTCAAGATATAAATAATTTAGTGACTATGACTCAAATGGACAGCTTTGAATATACATATAAGTAAATAGTGAAATTATTGATAATGTTACTTATAAGCATATTATATAAATTTAAGGATGTGGAATGGAGAGGAGGAGGAGGAAAATATGTATGAATATTCATCTAGCATGAGTAATTTGCATGTTTTAGGCTCAGGGACTAAATTGAATAAAAGTAAAACTTTATAGGCAATTTTGTAAAAATATAAAAATGATCAAATTGCATGAAATAAATTATTTTATTATTTAAATTACAAAATTGAATGAAATTATTAATTTAGTTTAAGATCGGGGGAAAACATGTTTTAGGGATTAAATTGAAAAGTGTTGAAATTATGAAAAATTTTGATATTTTATAGAATTCATGGACTGTTATCAATATGTATGAGAATAATAGCTGGAAATAAGGATTAAATTGCAAGAATTTTATTTTCCTGACCCTAAGGATGAAATCATCATTAAATAAAAGTTTAGGAGCAAAATAGTAATTTTGCCTAGAGCATTAATTAAATACGTTAGAATATGAAATGAATGAAAATGATGCTCAAATTTATTTATAAAGATCCAGACGACTCAAATAAGAGACTTGATCGTGAAAAAGAAAAGATATCGGATTAATGAAATTATAAACACAAACAAGCAATGAGGTAAGTTTGTGTAACTTGAATTATATTCTTAAATGCATGAAATGTATGTTTTTAATATGAATATGATTTGAATGTTCATTATATGAAAATTCATGAAACATTGATATATTTGATAAAAGGGGAAGAAATTTTGGTTGAATGAAAGGAAAATTTGATGGATCTCTGAAAAAGAATTGACGGTAAAAAGGATCTAACCCGGACGGGTGATCTTATCTTGATATAGCCCTCCCGAAGAATATGTAGAAAATGGATTTAGCCCGGACAGGTAATCCGAATTAGGGTCTGAATTTAGCCTGGACTGGTAATTCAGATCCAAGCTTATTAGAGTAATTGTCGTTGTAGGGGATTTAGCCTGGACTGGTAATCCCGCTGTAAGGATGAGGTTTGCGGGAGTGTGCTTTCTGAAATGAAATGTGTAAGACCATGGTTGAAAGACACCATGGCAACATGATATGAAATGTGTAAGACCATGGTTGAAAGATACCATGGCAACAGGATATAAAATGTGTAAGACCATGGTTGAAAGATACCATGGCAACGTGACATGAAAAGAATAAGACCATGGTTGAAAGATACCATGGGAACATGACGGGAATGAATAAGACCATGGTTGAAAGATACCATGGCAATGTAACATGAAATGAACAAGACCATGGTTGAAAGATACCGTGGCAACCTGACAGAAAATGAGTAAGACCATAGTTGAAAGACACTATGGCATCATGTCGAAGATAAATAAGACCGTGGATGGGAGATGCTATGACATCAGTTGAACAATTGATATTCAGGTAATATGGATCAGATGATGAATGGTTATATGAAATGGTTCTGTGAAATGTTTACAAGAATTGGTCATATGGAAATATATGTACAAAATAGTTGTATGAAATAATTATGAAGATAGATAAACGAAATAAGTATAAGTACATGGAATATAAATTATGTTAAGTTTGATATAAACTATTACCGGAATAAATATACATAAAATATATGGAAATGATGGAGTATGAAATATTGATATAATGAAATGATTGATATATACTTATGAAGAAACTGTAAGAGAATGATATGTTTCATGACATGTACATATATGATTATCTTTGATATGTTGATACAAGGAAATTATGTAAGTAAAGACAATTATTAAACTCAAGTGTGACATGTCGAGAAAATAAGTATATCAATGTTAGATTTATATGAAATATGTGCAAGTATACTAACAATGATGTTGTTTGACGCTTAGACAAGTACCAAGCTATTGATTAAATGGTAACATGTTTAAGGAGCGTTGAAATGGTAAGTACTTAGATGAAAATATAATTTAAGATTTTGCGAAAAAAATTTATGTGATCCCGATTTAATTCCGGTTGGTTTCTAATGTATGTTTGGGATTCGAGGGCCCAATAGAGAGACGTTATGATTATTTTTAAAATATGAATAATAAATGGCTCAGAATTATCTGAAAATGTTCAGTAAACTCCGGTAATGCCTTGTACCCTATTCCGGTAATGGATACGAGTAGGGGGTGTTACACATTTCATACAAGCCGAACTGTACTATTAAAGATTTACTTTAACTCAAATAAGTTACCTTGGCCGAATGTTCAAGGTCAATTATAACACCACATAAATACTTACCTATATAACCGAATATATAAAATCCAATATATCATCTCATAAATACTTACCTATATGGCCAAATACACAAGGTTCATTATATTATCTCATATGGCCAAATATATAAGTTCAATATATCATCACATGTAACCTAATGATCAAGTTCTATAAAACATCACATGCGACCGAATATACAAATTCAATATAACCTCACATGTAAATGAATATACAAGTTTAATATAAGCTCACATGTAGCCGAATACACAAGTTCAATATAACCTCACATGCAGCTGAAGATACAAGTTCAATATAACTATATACAAGTTCAATATAACCTCACATGTACATACCTATGTGGCCGATTATAGAAGTCATTTAGATCAACTTACTTGCTCAATTTCCACATCAATGTAAAGTCTTATAGACATAGACTTGAAATAAATCACCGGCATAAAACCTGCTAGGCATAAGCCTGAATCACACACCGGCACAAGGCCTGCTAGACTCAAAGTCTGATATTTTTCACCGGCAATAAGCCTGCTAGGCATCAAGCCCGATTACATTCACCAGCATAAAGCTTGATAGGCTCAAAGCTCGAATATCACTATTATAAGGCTGTCTCATACACAATTCATATAACAAAAACTCCATATATTCCACATAAATCATACGAACTTTTAAATGATATAACCCTGTCAAATTAAATTCAAATACAATATTTCTGTACTCAAACACATTCGACTAACTCTTTATGAATCTATAGATTCCATAAAACATATTAAAATAAGTTACAATCAAGATAAATGATGTCTAATTGCTTAAAAACTTACCTCGGATATCGACGGACGTTATAAATCAGCTATTCGATTATTTTTGCTTTTCCCGATCCAAGTCTGATTTCTTTTGTTCTTGATCTATATAATTTCAAATTAACCTCATTTAAACACAATTTCATTCAATTTAATCCAACAACACATAAATGGGCAAATTACCATTTTACCCCTGATATTTCATACTTTTACAAATTAGTCCTAATTACATAAAACACAAAATACACAAAATCTCACCATATCATAGTTAGGCCAAATCTTCCTCATACTCATACTAGTCCATATATTTCATTTATTTTGCATTTTAGTCATTCAATTTATTATTTTTGCAATTTAGTTCTAATAACTCAAAATCATCAAAAACTCCAATACAAAACATGTTAATCTAAAACATATTTTTGATATTTCATCATCAAACATCACAAAACAAAAATATTCATCAATGGCATAACTCAAAATATGCATCAAAATTAGAAATTTAAGCATGGGTCGGATAGTACTCGAAGCAACGATCTCAAAAATGTAAAAATTATCAAAAACCAAAACCAAACTAACCTTCAATTTGTATCAACAATGGTCGAATATCATGTGCTTTTCTCTTTTCTTTTCTTTTACTATTTTCGGTCAAAAAGAATATGAACTCATGCATGTTTTATATTATTATTACATATTATTCATTTTATTTATTTAACCTTATAAAAATAATAACATAAACATACATATTAAGGGTACATTCGGCCATCACTAGTTTAAAGGATTATTTGTAACATAAATGCTTCAACTTGCAAAGCCATTAACAATTTGGCCCTTAAGCTTTTAATTACTAAGTTTTTAATTTACGCGATTAAACCCTTTTATCAAATTAAGCACACAAACAATCAAATTTTCGTACGAAATTTTCACACATGCAAATTCACATATAATAAACATGAAAAATAATATTTAAATATTTTTTGACTCGAATTCGTGGTCCCAAAACCACCATTCTGATTAGGGTCTAAATCGGACTGTTACAATAGACAAAGGTAAACAAGTAGCAAAAGATTGAAGAGAGGTAAGTGAAGGCATAAGAAGCTCAATTAAGTAAGTACTCCTAGAGTTCTATCTTATCAAATTAAATTTAAGTGTGAATTATGTTAAAATAGTTAAATTAATTTTTAAATGTTTAGTTGATACATTATTATGATAATATTTAATGTGATAGAGATTAATAGAAGTGATAACATGATTTGAAAAATTAATTGCAAAGTGAAGATGTTATGTGTGATAAAATTTGTAGCAGAAATGATTAAATTGTAAAGTTTATAAAAGTGACTATGTGAATTGAAATAAATATGTAAAAGGGTTTAATTGAAGTGTCTATATGAAAATGAATCAAGCACATAGTGTTGATGTATTGATTATTGAAATTCATGTTAATAAAGACTAAACTGAAGAGTGTGTAAAAGTTTTATTTGATATTGAATATATGAATGAATTTAATACAAATATTATTATCATTGCTCTTGTAGACAAGATAAGAACTTGTTGGATATAGATGACATGCCATTAGAAATTTTTAAGCACGTTAGTGAAAATGACACTTCGGTGCAATTTTGTAGTTTCGACATTGTAATGCCTTGATGAGACCTTGCACTTTGGTGCTCTATCGTGATTAAACACATCTATGCTTATATTTCCAATGATATTCTGTATATTGTGCTTGTTCTATCAAGTCTACTATGAGCCTACATTCAAATGGTAAGGAAATTGGCAAGTGAAATAGTAAGTGGAATTTTACAAATAATTATGTGAAAGCTAAAGTTATAATGTATTTTTTTAAAATTGATTTATTATATTATGTTAATTTTATTTACATGTTAAATTAAATAAAGTTAAAGTAAGCTTGAAATCTCTAAGTATTTACCAAGCTAAAGCTATATTGTAACTTCACGCATTATTTTCTAACGCGTAGGTAAATACTCAAGTCAAAGCTCTAAAGTTAAGATATCATCTCAACTCATCACATCACATCTCAAAGCTTGGAAGAAGGTATGGTTTTGATCTTTTGGCAATAGATTATGGCACATACTTAGATTAAAATAAAACATGTGTACAAGATTCCTAGTGAAAATTTTTGAAAAATCTTGATCATTTTGTAAACCTTACAAACTTAGTTAAATTTTGATTGAGTTATATATAGAATTATGTAATGTTTTGATAGTGATTTATTTTTTATAACGTTTAGAAATTATATAGAATTATTGATGATAGTTTAAACTTGGTTTTAGATGTTTCAAACATGTTTTGGGTAATCTAGTTCTAGGTGTTGTGACATTGGACATGTAATTAGAGTAATCTGCCCCTAGTGTTGCGACATTGGACATGTAATTAGTGAAAATTTCCCCTAGTGTTGCGACATCAAAAGCCAATGTCGCACACTAGAAGCCAATGTTGTGACATCAGAAGCCAATGTCACAACATTAGAGCATTTTGTCCTCAATGTTGCGTCACCCATTTCCAGTGTCACGACATTGATCCTGTTTACCCTGTTTTGACCAAAATATTCCCCAAACACTCCCGATTGCAATCAAAATTTAAAGGTAGCTGAGAAATGACTCAAACTCCTTCATGTAAAACAAATTGTGTTAAAATGAAGTGTTTAATATGATGTTCAAGTTAAGTGGTCTTAGTGCCCAAATGTGACATTCGTTACTCGAGTTATCAGTTCAACCCGGGTAAAGTGTGTTACATTAAACATTCAACAAGACATGCAACATCAACATAATTACATTAAATATTATAAGGACTCCAAAATATTTCCCAATGACTTAGGTACATGCTATACATATTAAACATAGTAAAAACATTACAAAGATTGTTAAGCTAAGTATTAATTGATTGGATGCTAATGACTACGATAATTCTAGAAACCTACGAAACCTGCGCACGAGAACGAACAAATCCATACACTAAGTATTGATTACTCAATGGTACTAACATAATTTGAAGTTAAACAAAAAAGAAATTAAAATAACAATATTATGATTATCACATTAAAACAAATCATTTTCTGAAAGAATTGATACAATCATAACCGAAATGATGCTTGTTTATCATATTTGGAATGACATTTATTCACAAATTAGAATAACGTATCATTTTCAGAATCAGAATGACATAATAGATATTTTCTTATAACCCTTATTAATTGGAAGCTAACACTAGTATGGGTGCATGAATTTATCCCCTAAGACTCCACAATAAGCACCATAGTGTTGATCAAGCATTAACGTACTAATCCCCCTACATTCCACAGAATGTAATGCACCGAAGTGCCAGAATGAATCGCACCGTAGTACTAGAATAAATTGCAGCAATGTGTCAGAATGAATTGCATCGAAGTGTCAAAATGCTCCCACCAATACATATACAAATCTTATGTCATGCCAATTATACCTTAACTATGTCTAACATCGTTTAATAGGGCAATCCTATACTTTTTCAATATCAACTTATGCATTATCACATATTTCTCAATATGACAACAAGGTAGTTAATCATTTTAATACCATAAGGAATTTCATATACATATACATACCTGTCAACTTACCTATTAAGTCAACATATAATCCGATAAATTCAAACACAATTTGTAATTTCATATCACAAGCAATTCATCAAGATTAGTTACTTATTTAGATTAACGAAATAAAAGCATATTATGATAGTACAAATTGATATCGCTAATCCTCAATGATTTTCGTCTTCCATTTATTTTTCAACGGACCGTCTTCGTTTTTAGTTACGTTCGATAAATTAAATACGAATAAAATGTTAAAATCTCATGTTCAAATAGTTAAAAATTCAAATCAAACATGTTTTATATTTATTCAATTTAATCCTTACAAGCTCAATTATTCGGAATGCTCATATTATATGATCTACCCAATCGAATCGATTCCGACTTCGTAATTGTACTACAGGGACCTTCAACTAATAAATTATAACAATTTCATTCAAACTTCTCACACTTAATGTCTCTCTAAAGTTGATTTCTATCCGTTATATCTCAACAAAACTTTATTAATTGAAAAATCTACTAAGTGGGCTAGCTTAAACTAACACTCTTACTACCAAATCTAACAAAAATTGAAGTAAAAAGCTTACCTATCCCTTGTAGTAAGCAACGACAATGTAGGAAAAACCAAGTGAAAATTTTCTTTTCTTTGTTTCTTTGCTCGCCGTGTATGAATCTATTTCATGCTTTCTTTTATTATAATTATTTAATAATTCTAATTAAAGGAAAATCAATGATCATTAGCTCATTAGAAAAGTAATAGTGGAGATCTATGGCTATGGATGGTCTCGTCTCATCCACTATCTCAAATTTAATTATGGATTAATAAATTTTGAAGGCCATGCTAAAATTGCTACATCAATGCTTCCCATTTATCCTATCCTTTGATAATTTCTTAATTTAACCCCCGTACTATTTATAACAATCGATCTAATTAAACTATTCATTGATTCTACTTTCCAATTTTGCACCCGTGGTTTAAAATCTTGAACAGTTAGGTTAAGAAAATGCAATCTTGAATTGAGTTATTATACATCGAAAAAATTAAATAGTTACAAATCAAATTAAAATATAGGTATTGAATTCACAACTTAAATAGTCTAATAGCAGAATTTGACTCGGGTTATCTGAAATCAACAAAATTTGAAACCACTTAAATGCCAACTCCTCTTTCTGCCTCTTGATTCCATGCCATATTACTTGTCTAATCGTCCAAAACTTCAATAAAATTTGCTGCTTTTTCTTTTTCCAATTAGAAGTAACCCTAATAAAATAAAGATTTTATATTGAAACAGTAATATATATATATATATATATATATAAAGTATTGGATTATTATAATATAATATCAGTGTTAGAATTAAATTTTGGTTGGAAGAGGTGGCTTAAGGTTAAACCCGCAGGACATCTATCTGCATTCTGCACTATTCAACTCACATGAATGGGCTTTGAGTGAATAACATCCACATAAAAGAGATGTGAGGCTCAGATCAAATGCAAATATGCGACATAACATTTGAGATAGGACATGTTAAGACGTTATCCAAAACCCAAGCATGCAATCCACAAAGACCAGCAGCATTTCATTCCACATCAGCACCATGATCTGCCACCTCAGCAACTCCCTCCTATCAAATTCCAGCATCAGATTTCACGTCTTCCACTGCCCACCAATCAAAACACGCGAGCCACAATCCTGAGTGGCCTCTCCACATCCACCAGCTCCTGCTTATAGTATCTATCCTCCCCATTCCCCCTTTCCCCACTACTATTAGATCATCACTCACCATTGTTCCAAGTTTGTTGTAAACCAAGCTAGAACCAGCAGCCAACATGACCTCATTAGCAGCCTCCACCGCTGCCGCCTCCCTCGGCGTCTCTGAAATGCTCGGCAACCCTCTGAATTTCAGTGGTGGAGCTAGGTCATCGGCTCCAACACCATCCAACTCATCCACTTTCAAGACCGTTGCTCTTTTCTCCAAGAAGAAGGCCGCTCCTCCAAAGCCCAAGGTTGCTGCTGTCGCCCCGGCCGATGAAGAGCTGGCTAAGTGGTACGGTAAGTGCAGTGGACCTACCAATTCAGTTCAAGTTCATCAACATTCTTTTCATTTTGCCTACATAAATAACCAAATTCTAAAAAAGTAAACGCATGCATTATAATAATCTATGCGTAATCAGGTCCGGACAGAAGGATTTTCTTGCCAGAAGGTCTGTTAGACAGATCGGAGATCCCAGAGTACTTGAACGGAGAAGTTCCCGGAGAGTAAGTACAAATTATAATTCACATGACATGAAGAGGACTGCAATGTTATTTATTTGCTAAAGATAATTAACTTCTTGTTGCTTTGCTTTTTTATGTTCATGTGTTCCATTTAGCTATGGATACGATCCGTTTGGTCTGAGCAAGAAGCCAGAAGACTTTGCAAAGTATGTTCTGTTTTATTGTGTTAATTAACATCTGATTCATTAGTGTACAACAACAATAATAATAACAATTACTTGATGATTGGAATGCAGATATCAAGCATATGAGTTGATACACGCAAGGTGGGCAATGCTTGGTGCTGCAGGGTTCATCATCCCTGAAGCCTTTAACAAATTTGGTGCCAACTGTGGCCCTGAAGCCGTTTGGTTCAAGGTTAACTTTTACTCACTTTTAATTAATTATTCACCGATATATAAAATGATTAATTTGATCTGGTGATACGTGCAGACCGGAGCTCTTCTCTTGGACGGTAACACCTTGAACTACTTCGGGAAGAACATCCCCATCAACCTTGTGGTGGCTGTCGTTGCCGAAGTCGTCCTTGTTGGTGGTGCTGAATATTACAGAATCATCAATGGCTTGGTATGCCATGCATTTTATAAATTATAATAAAATACTACCAAAACCAGACATTGTATATTCTGATCCCTTCATTGATATGTAAATAGGATTTGGAGGACAAGCTTCACCCTGGGGGACCATTTGACCCACTGGGGTTAGCCAAGGATCCAGACCAGGCTGCCTTGCTGAAGGTGAAAGAGATAAAAAACGGTAGACTCGCGATGTTCGCCATGCTCGGTTTCTTCTTACAAGCTTATGTGACCGGAGAAGGTCCGGTGGAGAACCTTTCGAAGCACCTGAGCGATCCTTTTGGCAACAACTTGCTCACGGTCATTGCTGGAACTGCTGAAAGAGCTCCCACCCTCTGAATTTAATATCTTTGTTTTCTGATCTTCGCCGCTACTTGTTATTGCGTTTATGCATTTTGTTGTACATCAAACTTATCGGATAAATCCCAAGAACTTTAATCTTGAAGGTCTCACCCTCGAATTTACTAATCTTTCTTGCAAATATTACGACGTATCGACCTAAAACACTTATATAACCTCTCAATGGCATTGCTTAAATCTATTGAGGTGATTTTTGCCTAATGAGCTTCAAGAAGAGAGAATTACTAGGACATCTAAACATTTCTAACAAATGTTGTTGAGATCCTTCATTTAATCTTTGTTGGATGATGTTGAACTGAATTTCTAGATTTTGATTTGTATTTAAATTTTACCATGAAATCTTGATAGGTTAATTAGCTTTTATCTTTGGATTTATCATATATCTCTCCTTTATGAAAAAAGATTGAGACATCAACATACGTTACTTCTATTCATATCATGCCACGTAATTATATATTGTGGAAAAAAAATAGAATAAAATAAATAAAAATAAAGAACACACAAATTTTACGTGAAAACCTTTTCGGAAAAAAACTACGGGCACAGGAGAAGAAAATTCACTATGTCGAAAATTTGAATCAATACAAGAGGAATAGACTATTTCTATTTATAAGCTTGTAAAGCCATATTCTAGAGGATTGAAACACCCTATCCTAATCAATATAAAATAGATGAAGTTTAATAAGGTTTAAAAAACCTTATTCTAAAATAAAATAAAAGAAGTCTAGTTCTATATGGATTTTACTTTTATTTTATTTTTCATTGTATTTTATTTAAATAAGAATTTGGGTCACTTAATTCTAACAATCTCCACCTTGACACAAATTCTCAATGAACAAGTTCTTCATCGCGAACTTTCAATAAACAAGTTCTCCACCTCTTCCATAAAACTCCTTAAGGGTTTAACTTCAACAATGAACACCAACCAAGTCTAAGCAATGCTCAAACTTGGTTATAGGAAGTGACTTAGTCATCATATCTGCAGGATTTTCATGAGTACTAATTTTGCTCACAACAATATCACCACGAGCAATAATATCACGAACAAAATGATACCAAACATCAATGTGTTTTGTTCTCTCATGAAACATTTGATCTTTTGTAAAAAATATAGCACTCTGTTTTGTCACAAAATCATCATCTTTGATTTGAAGGTCTTCATTGAGTTCACTAAATAGTCCCTTCAACCAAATAGCTTCTTTACAAGCCTCGATGTCGCCATGTACTCGACTTCAATTGGTAGACAAAGCGATCGTAGTTTGCAAAGTGGCTTTCCAACTAATTGCACAACCTCCGATTGTAAAGACGTAACTCAGTGAGAAATCTTCTTCTATCAAGGTCTCCAAAGAAAATCAAATCATCAACATACCCTATGACTCCATCTTTAGTTCTTCCAAACTGTAAGCAAACATCGTGAGTGCCTCGTAAGTATCTTAAAATCCATTGAATTGCTTTCCAATGTTCTTTACAGGGATTTTCCATGTATCTGCTAATCAGCACCGATCGCATATATGATAAATCTGGGCGTGAACAAACCATAGCATACATGAGAGATCCCACTCGCACTAGAGTATGGAACATGTGACATGTACTCAATCTCATCATCCGATTGTGGAGATAAAACCGATGAAAGTCTGAAATGGTTGCTAAAAGGAGTACTAACAGGCTTAGCACTCTGCATATTGAACTCAAGAAAGAACTTTCTCAATGTACCCCTTCTAACTTAGGTACAATTTACTTGATTTTCTATCTCTGAGAATCTCCATACCAAGTATCTTCTTTGCTGGTCCTAAATCTTTCATCTCAAATTCTTTACTTAGTTGGGCTTTGACCTTTCTTATCTCTTCTTTATCTTTTGCTGTTATCAACATGTCATCAATATAAAGAAGTAGATACACAAAAGAACCATCACTGTTTTCTTAAAGTAAACACAACTGTCAAAACTACTTCTTTTGAAATCATGAGAAGTCATAAAGGAATCAAACCTCTTGTACCACTGTCTTGGTGGCTGTTTCAAACCGTAAAGGGACTTTTTCAGTAAGCAAAGATAGTCCTCTTTTTCTGAAACTGTAAAACCTTCTAGTTGTTGCATGTAAATATCCTCATCAAGTTCTCCATGCAAAAATGCAGTTTTTACATCTAACTGCTCAAGCTTTAAATCATGCATGGCCACAATACCAAGCAAAGCTCGAATCGAACTATGCTTAACAACTGGGGAGAACACATCTGTGAAGTCCAATGTAACGCCCCATACTCGAGACCGTTGCCGGAGTCGAACACGAGGTGTTAACAGACTTAATTCATTGCTTAAACAGCTCAAACAATTTAATTTTAGAAATTCCAGACAAGCTGGCTAACTGCGTCACAGTCACTTAAAAATTCATATCTCGAGTTCAGAAACTCAAAATTCAATTCTGTAAATTTTCCCTGAAACTAGACTCATATATCTATTTACTAATTTTTTTTTCTAGAATTTTTAGCTAGGCCAATTAGTACAGTTTATTAGTTAAAGTCTCCCCTGTTTCAGGGTTCAACTACTCTAACCTCTGTGTATTACGAATCAGTTATTTCTCTGTACAGAATTTCAATGACTATGAAGTTTGTTTCTCTTAAAACTAGACTCAATAAGAAATGTATACATATAAAGTATGACTTCTAATTATTTTTATATAATTTATGGTGAATTTCCAAAGTCAGAACAGGGGATCCAGAAATCGCTCTGGCCCTATTTCACAAAAATTTAAACATCTCATAAAATATAACTCATATACTTGTTTCGTTTCTTTCATATGAAAATAGACTCATCAAGCTTCGATTCCATAACTTATTCATTATTTAATTCCATTTCTACTATTTTTAGTGATTTTTCAAATTCACGTCACTACTGCTGTCTGAATCTATTTTATGATAAATTTTAGCTATTTTATGGTTTCTATGGATTAGCTAGCAATTTAACATACATAACACCAAATATGATCATAATTAGCCATTCCAATGACTAATCATTACCAAACATTTTTATACTACTCAATAACCATATCATAAGACCATATATACAAGATGATTATAATGCTATACATGCCATACTCAAAATATACAAGCCATTATGCGAAGATGGTATACGGATAGTGTGAGCGTGCCTCCGACCGTTCCCGATTTCCGAGCTGGCTTGTCAACACTACAAGGAATGAAAAGGAGGGAGTAAGCATAAATGCTTAGTAAGTTCACATGCAAATAGCAAGTAACATAACCATATAAGCAAACATAAAACATCATTTGCATAATCATCACCAAGACATTCATATCATATTTTCATTTATCATCTTACCATATTGTTGTTATATCGATTTTTCAACCCGAGGGTTAAGTACATACCTGTTCAAAGTATCCATTTCACAACACTTACCAATACGTCCCTTTCATCTTGAGTATTCCTCCATTTGAGTAGAACTTTACCCCTTGAACACATCGGAATATAATTCGGATACATGGAAAGTTTGCACATAAGTGCCACATATGTAGCCAAGCTACTATGTAATCCGCCCATAAGCGAACTCGGACTCAACTCAACGAGCTCGGGCTTTCGCATCCATAAGTGAACTCGGACTCAACTCAACGAGCTCGGATGCCTAGTTACATCTCACGAACTCGGACTCAACTCAACGAGTTCGGACATTCGCATCAATAAGTGAACTCGGACTCAACTCAACGAGTTCGGATGCCCAAATATCCCAGTGACATGTCACTTGTATCCTAATCCATTCCTAAGGTTCAACGGGACCTTTTTCCCAATCATGTGTCCCAACCATCTTCTACGGAATACCGATACCGATACTCGATAGTATTTCACATTTTCCAAGTATATCACATAATTTGACATATTATCAAACAGTTATCACGAGTATAATATTTCATAATAATTATCATATCATTTAAATAACATAAAAACATTTAAAATAATAACTATGTTACCAACATTTACATATGAACTTACCTAGTATGCGAAAATGGCTATTTTTACCATTTCATCCACAACTTGGTATTTTCCCCATTTTAGCCCGAATTTCAGTTTTCCTTGCTCTATCATTTAAAATATAGTCTAATTAGAACTCACATTATTCAAATTGACCCAAAATAATATTTTGGAAAATTACAATTTTGCCCCTAAACTTTTGCATATTTACACTTTTGCCTCAAAGCTCGTAAATTAAACTTCAGCCTATTTTCTTATGTTTTATGACATGCTGATCATTTTTCCCTTCTATGGCAACACCAAATTCTCACTCTAACATGTACTTATGACTATTAGGTATTTTTACCGATTAAGCTATTTTGCTCGTTTTCACTTAAAACCGAGTAGCACAAGTTGTCTAACAATAATTTAAAACCTCATATTCTATCATAAAACACAAAAATACACAAATTTCACCTATGGGTATTTTTCCAAATATAAACCCTAGGTTAAATTATTACTAGCATAAGCTAAATCGAGCTACCGGGACTCCAAAAACGTAAAGAACTTGAAAAACGGGGCTAGAATGGACTTACAATTGAGCTTGGAAGCTTGAAAAACCCTAGCCATGGTTTCTCCTTGCTATATTCAACCATGGGGTTGAAGATGAGCAAAATTGGCTTTTAATTTTGTATTTTAATTCATTTTACCCTTAAATGACCAAAATGCCCTTACTACTAAACTTTCCAAAAATTCCATCCATGTCCAATTTTTGTCCATAAACTTAGAAATTGGTAAAATTGCTATTTAAGACCTCCTAATTAATATTTCAAAACAATTTCATACTAGAAACTTCTAGAATGCAAGTTTTGCAAATTATTCGATTTAGTCCCTAATTTCAATTTAAGCACTTTATGCATAAAATTTCTTCACGAAAATATCACACAATCATGAAATCATATCATAGACCTCAAAATAATCATAAAATAATTATTTCTATCTCGGATTTTGTGGTCACAAAACCACTATTCCGACTAGGCCCAAAATCAGGATATTACAAGTCCACTCCTGGAATTTGACTGTAACCCTTTGCAACAAGCCTTGCTTTATATCTGGGTTCTTCAAATCCTGGAGTCCCTTCTTTCTTTTTAAACACCCATTTACAACGAACAGCCTTTTTACCTTTAGGAAGTTTCATAAGGTCACATGTTCTGTTTTTGTGGAGTGATTCCATCTCTTCTTGCATAGCAAACATCCACTTTTCTGAGCATTCACAGCTAACCGCCTTAGAATAATTAGATGGCTCTTGATTCGCATCTATATCTTCAGCCACATTTAAAGCATAAGCAACTAGATCAGCCTCGGCATACTTCTTTGGAGGTTTAATTTCTCTTAGTTCTGTTTTTGGCGATAGAGTATTGTGGTGAAGAAGCAACTCTATTCTCAATTTTTATCGGCTTGAGGAGTTGACTGTATGTAATCTGATGCTCTACCTGTTTTGATTTTCTTTATTGGAAGAGTTTTTAAGAGATAAGTTAGGTAGCATAGCGGTTTCATCAAAAACAACATCTCTACTAATCACAACTTTTCCAATTTCAGACACCATAACTTATACCCTTTTACACCAGCTTTTATAACCAAGAAAAACACATTTAATGGATCTCGGTTCCAATTTTCCATTATCAACATGAGCATATGCAGGACACCCAAAGATCTTTAAATCGTAATAATTAGCGGGATTACTGGACCATACCTCTTGTGGAGTCTTTTTCTCAATGGCAACGGATGGAGATCGGTTGATCAAAAACATGCAATGAAGCGCCGCTACGCCCAAAATGACTTCGTAAGTTGGAATTTGACAACATACATCGAACCTTCTCCATGATCGTTCTGTTCATTCGTTACTGCGCAATGTTTTTTGTTGTGGAGTATGACGAATCATCAAGTGTCTCATGATTCCTTCCGACTTGCACAATCTATTAAACTCATCGAATATAGAACTCTAAGCCATTGTCTATGCGGAGGTATTTATCTGCTTTTCCGTCTTTTTCAATCATAATTTTCCAAGACTTAAATGCGGAAAACACATCACTTTTCTCCTTCGGAAGAACGCCCAAACTTTTCTCGAAAAATCATCAATAAAGGTTAGCATATAATTAGCTCCACCTCTGAAGGCACTCTAGATGGCCCCCAGATCGTAATGAATATACTCCAATGTTCCTTCGTGTTATGGATTCCTCTAGTGAATCGAACTCTCTTTTGCTTCCCAAAACCACGTTGCTCACAGAAATTCGGTTTGCAAATTCCTTGCCCATGAAGAAGTCCTCTTTTGCTCAATTCGCCATGCCATTCTCACTCATATGCCCTAGGCGCATATTCCAAAGTTTAGTAATATCATCATCGACAAGGAAGAGGAAGCGACGACAATGCATCACCAATATATGATGAGAACCTTGTAAAACATATAACTTGGCAATCTTTCTCTCGCCTTTTCATCACAACAAGAGACCCTTTGGAAATCTTTAAAACCCCACTTTCACCGTGTGTATCCATGCCTTTTTGAATCAAGAGTACTCAACGAAATTAAATTTCTTTTCAATTCGGAACATGCCGCACGTCACTAAGTGTTCTGACAACTCTATCAAACATCTTAACTTTAATTATTCCAACACCTGTGATTTTACACGAAACATTATTTCCCATCAAAACAACACCTTCAGATATTGTTTCGTAAGTTGTAAACCAATCCCGATTGGGACTCATGTGGAAGGTGCAGCCTGAATCAAGTATCCACTCCTCGCTTACTTTAGAATCATTGACAGAAGCGACTAGAAGTTCACCATCGCTGTAGTCTTCTACAACATCAGCTTCACCGGAATTTTCTGGTTGTTTTCCCTTTTGATTCGCAGCCTCCCTTTTAATCTTATTTTGTAGCTTATAGCACTCAGATTTAAAGTGCCCTTTCTTCTTGTAGAAGTTACAAGTTTTACCTCTGTTTGAAGACTTCGATCTACCCTTAGATTTACCACGAGGATTCCGTTCCTGTGTCCTACCATGATCATCATCAGCATACCAATCTTGTCTCCCAATAAACAATGAGACCCTCTCCCTGAGAGTCGGGTTTAACCACAGATGCTTCATCTTATCATACGAGGTTAAAGAATCATAAACCTCATCAACTGTGAGAGACTCGCGGCTATATAAAATCGTGTCTCTAAAGGTTGAATAAGACGGGTGTAACACCCCTAACCCGTATCCGTTGCCAGAACAGGGTTTCGGAGCATTACTACCATTTACAGATTACTTAAAAAAAATTTAAATGCTTACCGATTCAATGCATCATGTAAATAAATATATTACCATTCAATCAACAGATTAGTACTTGTATAAGCATCAAACAGTAATATTGTTAGTGTACTTGCACATATCTCATATAAATTCAACATTGATATAACTATTTTCTCGACATATCGTACTTGAGTTCAATAATAGTCTCAACTTACATAATTTTCTTGTATCAACATATCAAAGATAATCATATATGTACATGTCATGAAACATATCATGCTCTTACCGTTTCTTCATAAGCATATATGATTCATTTCATTATATTAATATTTCATACTCCATCATTTCCATATATTTTATGTAAATTTATTCCGATAATAGCTTATATCAAACCTAACATAATTTATATTCCACGTACTCATACTTATTTCGTTTATCTATCTTCATAATTATTTCATACAACTATTTTGTACATATATATTTCCATATAACCAGTTCTTGTAAACATTACACACAACCATTTCATATAACCATTCGTCATCTAATACATATTACCTGGATATCAATTGTTCAACAGATGTCATAGCATCTCCCATCCACGGTCTTATTCATCTTTGACATGATGCCATAGTATCTTTCAACTATGGTCTTACTCATTTTCTCATCATGTTGCCATGATATCTTTCAACCATGGTCTTGTTCATTTCATATCACGTTGCCATGGTATCTTTCAACCATGGTCTTACACATTTCATATCAGTTGCCATGGTATCTTTCAACCATGGTCTTACACATTTCATATCAGTTGCCATGGTATCTTTCAACCATGGTCTTTCACGTTTCATATCGAGTTGCCATGGTATCTTTCAACCATGGTCTTACACGTTTCATATCGAGAGCACACTCTCGCGAACCTCATCCTTACAAAGGGATTACCACCGGCTAAATCCTCAGTAATATAAACTCATAGAGTATTGTCGGGATTACCAGTCCGGCTAAATCCCACGCAACGACAATTACTCTAATGAGCTTGATCTGAATTACGATCCGAGCTAAATCGGACCACGATTCGGATTACCCGTCCGGCTAAATCCATTTTACACATATTCTTCTAAGGGCTATATCAGATAGGATCACCCGTCCGGCTAGATCCTTTTACCGTCAATTCCTTTTTAGAGATCCATCGAATTTTTCCTTTTCATTCAACCGAGATTTATTTTCAATTTATTTCGAGTATTATCAATATTTCATCAAATATCATGAATTGAATATTCAAATCATATTTTCATCACATAACCACATATTTCAAGTTTTTAAAATACAATTCAAGTTACACAAACTTACCTCATTGCTTGTTTGTGTTTATAATTTCATTAATCCGATATCTTTTCTTTTTCACGATCGAGTCTCATATTTGAGTCGTTCGGATCTTTATAAATAAATTTGATCATCATTTTAATTCATTTCATATAATAATGCATTTAATTAATGCTTTAGGCAAAATTTACCATTTTGCCCCGAACTCTTAATTAATGACGATTTCATCCTTAGGGTCGGAAAATAAAATTCTTGCAATTTAATCCTTATTTCCAGCTATTATTCTTATATATATTGATAACAGTCCATGAATTCTATAAAATATCAGAATTTTCTATAATTTCAACACTTTTCAATTTATTCTTTCAACACTTTTCAATTTAATCCCTAAAACATGTTTTCCCCCGATCTTGAACTAAATTAATAATTTCATTCAATTTTGTAATTTAAATAATAAAATAATCCATTTCATGCAATTTGATCATTTTTACATTTTTACAAAATTGCCCATAAAATTTTACTTTTATTCAATTTAGTCCTTGAGCCTAGATTATGCAAATTAGCCATGCTAGATGAATATTCATACATATTTTTCCTCCTCCTCCTCTCCATTCCACATCCTTAATGTAGATAATACACTTGTAAGTAACATTATCCATAATTTTTATTATTTACTTTTATGAATATTCAAGCTGTCTATCTGCATCATGGTCACTAAATTATTTATATCTGGAGCTATAGAACTCAAAATTAAGATCCGCTAATTTTCCCTGAAACTAGACTCATATATATTCTTACCATAAAATTTTCAGAATTTTTAGTTTATCCAATAAGTACAGTTTATTCTTTAAAATTACCCCTGTTCTGCTGTCTAACAGTTCTGACCCTTCTTCACTAAAAATTAATTATCTCCTTGTACAGAATTCAAATGATATTCCCGTTTGTTTATATTGAAAATAGACTCATTCAGGATTTTAAAAATATAAATTTAAACCCCTAATTATTTTTATCCAAATTTTTATGATTTTACAAAGTCAGAACAGGGGAACCCGAAATCATTCTGACCTTGTCTCACAAAATTCATCATATCTCATGATTTACAATTCCATTGCTTACATAATTTCTTCTATAAGAAACTAGACTTAATAAGCTTTAATTTCATATTTTATTCATCCTATAATTAGATTTCTACAATTTTTTATGATTTTTCAAAGTTAGACTACTGCTGCTGTTCAAAACTGTTTTAGTACAAAATATTAATTACCATGTTATAACACCCTTATTTTCTTTTTCTACACCATTTCTCATCACTTTCTCTTATTTTCTCTTCACTAACATATCATGAACATAGGACCTTATGTAAGAAAACTCTACTATAACATTATTTCCATGCTTTGTCAATAATAACAAACTTAAAAACATATTGAAATCTTGATATACTTACCTTGTTCTATTGATACTAATCTTTAACTTGATTTTCTCTCTCCTCCAGCTTCTATTTCTTGAATCCAACTTGATATTCTAACTCCCCATGGTCTCCTTAACATTTTTCTCTTGGTAGCTATGGAAATTCATTTGATTTTTGGGTGAAAATGGTGAATTTTTGGTAAAAGGACTAAATTGTAAAGAAAGCAAAACTTTCTTTCTTCCTCTCTTTCTCTCACGTTAGTGCATGGGAAATATGGATGAGAATTTCTCATCTTTCTTTCTTTATATACTAATAAAATAATAATAAAATAATAAAATAATAATAATAAAATATCTTATTAAAATATTAATAAAATAATATTTATCTAATTAAATAATTATAAAATATCAAAATATCTCTAGCATCATTATTACTTTCTAGATTTCTCTCTCTTCCAATTGACCATTTTGCCCTTCATTATCTTTTAAAATTCCATCCTTAAGTCATCATTTAATTTGGTAGAATTGCAATTTAGTCCCTCATAATTTCTTCATCTATTCAATTTGGTCCTAATTCATCCATTTTTCTTAGTTTCTAGATTATTCCACTCTTAAAATATTTACACTATTGGTCCTTCAAATTTTTCATATTTACACTTTAACCCCTCAAATTTTGAGTATTTACTCTTGTGCAACAAAACTTTTCTCACTTTTACAATTTAGTCCTTTCTTGAATTAATATATCATAATATACTTCTCAATATTGACATATCTCAAAATTCCCTTTTTTTTCACTTTATTTCCTTATTTTACTATATCAAGGATAATATCTTACTATAAATATTTTCAGGGTATTACAACGGGGGCAACGAACAAAGTAGAATCAACCCTAGATCTTCCTTATCATACTGAACCTCCATGGCCTCCAAGTTTGAGAGAATTTCTTTAAACACTTTGTTAAGTGTTAGTGTCTGAGCACACCTTCCTCCAAACGATGAGCATAAAGACGCCGCTTCATATGCAACTTGCTTGTTAGAGTTTTCGACATACATATTTGTTCTAGCCTCTTCCATAATGCAATGGCGATTTTCTCTTTCATCACATCCTGCAAAATTTCGTTGGACAAATGCAGATGTAATTGTGTTAATGCCTTTTGATCCTTACGCTTCTTCTCTTCATTTGTTAATGTCGAAGGCATCTTATCCATCCTCTAGCGGGGCATCCTCCGATCCATCTCAAAAAACGCCTTGCATCTTAATTTGCCACAACGCAAAATCGGTGTTGCGATCCAACAAATGAATTTCATACTTCAAAGACGCCATTACCGTGATCGAGATGAATAACCCGGAAGCTCTGATACCAATTTGTGAAAAAAATAAAATAAAATAAAATAAATAAAAATAAAGAACACACAAATTTTACGTGGAAACCCTTTCTGGAAAAAACCACGGGCAGAGAAGAAGAAAATTCACTATGTCGAAAATTTGAATCAATACAAGAGGAATAGACTATGTCTATTTATAGGCTTGTAAAGCCATATTCTAGTAGGATTGAAATAACCTATCCTAATCAATATAAAATAGATGAAGTTTAATAAGGTTTAAAAAACCTTATTCTAAAATAAAATAAAAGAAGTCTAGTTCTATATGGATTTTACTTTTATTTTATTTTCCATCGTATTTTATTTAAATAAAAATTTGGGTCACTTAATTCTAACATATATATTTAAAACAAATAACCATTTATACATATTAGATGATAAAAAGTTAATTAAGCAAATAACTAATGATTGAATCAATAAATAGTTGAATTCCTTCTCTAAAAATGTAAATACATAGCATGATGTAAATAGAGATAACATATATTGACATGACGTATTTGCTTTATATAATTTTTTCTTATCTGATTAATTCCCCATCAGAAGCTAGACAACCTAAGTTAGGTTTATTAAGATAGAAAAAGTAATGGCAATTGGATCAAAAGATAGACTAATTATAGAGGTCATTAGTGAGAGTTAAGCTTAATTAACTAATTAAGGAGCACGAGTTGAGAGAGGGGATTAGTGGTTAATAGCGCGAGATTAAAATGATATGATACTTAAAATCCAAGGATACTTCAATTTGCATTGAGATGTACATTGCCTATTGTGATATGGGTATACCAATTTTTGGATAGTCCCTTTTAGATTTATGTATTTTTATTTTTTAAAATTTCAATCCTCATTTGTTATTAAATTTATTAAATTAAATTATACTATTTTTAAAATTTTATATGGTAAACATATTATTATATCTATATTATCATGTCGACTTACTATTTCTAAATATTACTTTAAAAATCGCATTATTGTAATTAATGAATTTACGATTACTTGATTGAAATTTAAAAATTTTAAAAGTATAAAAATTATAAATAATTAAACTAAAGAATATGGACTAAATCCACCACTTACACGTAGTATGGTAGAATTTGACCTACCATATCATATTTGACCGTTACTATTTAGGACATGACTAAAATTTTAAAATTCGAAAAGTATAATAATTAAAATAAAAAATTAAAGTATATAGATTAAATCTACAATTTTCACAATATAACATGACGAATATAAATTTGAAAAGAGGATAAAAATTCAATTGCCTTATGGGCTTGAAAGGTGTTGGCCTAAAAGAATTTAAAAAAAAAAAAAGGATTTACAATGGCCTAAAAGATTTTTATAATCAAGCCAATTTGACTTTTCATATGTAAAAAGAGTTTAGTGGTCCAAAAAGAAAAACAAATGAAGCATTATGGGCTTGACCAATTTGCATCCTTCAATGCTAATCTGACTTTTCACATGTAAAAGGAGTTTAGCGGTCCAAAAAGAAAAACAAATGAAGCATTGTAGGCTTGACCAATTTGCATCCTTCAATGCTTCCTCCACACTTTTAGGCTCAAACTAAGATGTATAATAGGCAAATCTCACCATATCTTAATAGTTTTATTTTGGTTTTTCTTTAGTTCGAATTCCATCATGAATGTCACCAATAATATCACTAGTAAAGTGATTCTTCCTGACTCTAGATGAAGGTTGAGGTAGCTCATTATCAACACTGTGATCTTTTGTTAAAGTGTCAACATCAACTTGCTTTTCACCCTCTTTTGAAGTGTCAATAGGAGTGGACATTGAGGCTGCCCTTAAGGGTTTCACTACATCATCTTTAATTTTGTTATCTTTAATTGGTCATTTATAATTAACAAATGCGTTAAAAGAATCCATTACCATTTGAGTTAGTTTGTTGTAGACTCTAAAGGCTCTATTGTTAGTGGTATACCTTAAGAATATTCCTTCATCCAATTTGGAATCAAATTTTCATCGGTACTCACGATCCTTTAAAATATAACAGGTACTTCCGAACACATGAAAGTATTTGGCACTTGGTTTTCTGCCCTTCTATAACTCATATGGTGTCATTCAAGTCTTAGGCCTTATGAGAACCTTGTTGATAACATATGTAGTAAGTATTTATTGCGTTGGCGCAAAATTTATGACCAATATCCTTGCCATTTAACATTACCCTTGCCATTTCTTGCATTATTTTATTCTTCCATTCCATAAACTCCATTCTGTTGTGGTGTCTTGGAGGTTGATAATTCATGCTTGATCCCTTCCTTATCACAATAGTAATCAAATTCTTCATTCTCAAGCTTTTTGCTATTGTCATTTTTTACTCTTTTGATCATGCCAATTACTCAGCCTTGCTCATTGATATATAGTTCCATGAATTCCTTAAATGTGTTAGCTTTATCCCTGAGAAATTTCACCCATGTATATCTCGAAAAGTCACATACACAAACAAGCATATAACTTACCTCTAATGCTCTCTGTTTGCATAGGGCCTATCAGATCCATGTGAAGGAGCTCAAGTGGCTCAGATGTCTGAACTTGAGACACTTTTTGGTACTTTTCCTTATGTTGCTTACCGTTAAAAAAATTATTGCAAACCTTGGGAACAACTCCACTATGCTTTAAGATGCCTTTGACAACCTAATATCGAACTAATCTTTGCAATCATTTGTAATGGATATGACTAACAACGAATATTCCATCAAGTTCGTTATTACTTGTGTTGAATTTCTCAAGCATCAATTTGGTTTCAACCAACTCCTTAATGTTAACGAGATTGTCTAGTTCTTTGGTAAAAAAAGATTCCTTAGCCTCTATTGGCTTGGTCAGGTTCATGTTTTCTTCCTTCAGTTAAAATTTCTCTTGTGTTAGTTTGTTATTAAAATCACATACTTGCTCCTATTTTCCCAACATGGTTTTGTATGTGTCAGCAAATCTTCCCCAAATCCTCCTTTAGAGTCTTCATCTGTTTCTTCTTCTAATTTAAAAATTACACTTGAAGTAAAAGCTACATAAGCGTTCACCTAATCCTTATTAAATTTAGAAATGCTGGGAGAATCTTCATCACTCCAAGTAACGCACAAAGACTTCTTTTTCTTCTTTAGAGTGTTAGCACACTCAAGCTGGATATGTCCATAGCCAAGGCATTCATGGTATTAGATTCCCTTTTTATTTTCTTACTCAGTCTTATTTTTTATAACCATACCTTTATTCTTGGCTTTTGGGTTGTTCTTGGATGCCTTAAACTTATTGAGTCTCCTAGCTTGCTTCTTAAAGGCTTTGTTGAAATTCTAAGTAAGCAAGACAATTTGTTCTTGAAGTTCTTTTATTGTAGTGAAATTAGGAGTGGGCACTTCATCAACCACTTGGAGTAGAATACTTCATTCTCCTTTTGACATGTTTCTTTTAGATTAATCGAGATTCATTTGAATGTTTGTAAGGACCTTATCAACTCATCTATTTTCATACTTTCTAGATCTTTTACTTCTTCAATATTTATAACTTTGATTGAGAATATTTCTAATAGTGATCTTTAAACTTTTCTCTCACAAGTTTTGAATTTCAATATTCCTCTTCTAAAGCAAATGCTTTATTTGACACATCATTTAACTTTGCATAAAATTCACCAATAGTTTTTGAATCTTGCATTCTCAATGTCTCAAACTTAGTAGTTAACACTTGCATGCTAGATTGCTTGACAATATTTGTTCCCTAATGAGAAGTTTGAAGAATGTCTCATACTTACTTTGAAACAATACACTTGGAAACCCTTTTGAATTCCTGAAGATCAATACCACAAAATATGGCATATAGGGCCTTAAAGTTAGCATTGCCAACCTTCTATCCTTTAGTGGTCCATTCTACTTCAAGTTTAGAAACTTTCCCTTCTTCAGAATCAAGCATGAGAGCTTGTGAGGTAATAAGTATAGAACTCCATGCCCTCTCATCAATTGACTTGATATAGGATTTTATCCTAGCTTTCCAGTAGGGATAATTACCACTTTCCAACATAAGGGGATGAGTAATCGAAGATCCTTCCATTGTTAGCAACCAAAGACACTAGAAATTACCATTAATTACATTAAGTGTTTAGCTCTGATGCCAATTATTGGGACCTCAAGTTGTTAATTGCTTAAATTGTCAACTAGGAATGGAAGTACCTGACTATAGTGACCATTATGACTTGGCACTGCGAAAATTGTGTAAATAAAATAACAAAGAACACCAATGTTTGTTTACGTAATTCAGTTTCCTTACGTCTGTGGAGCCAGCTAAGTGAGTAATTCCACTATCTTTAATCCACAATACAACAAGTAAATTGCACTCCATTACTATAGAATTCTCACCTTTGTACCTAAATACTAGGATACTCACCTCTAATTCCTCCATTGATAATTTAAACTGTAAACACTTAAGGTTTGCTATTCAATTACACTCACATAATCAACTCCTCAAAGAACAAATAAAGTGCTTTCAATATAATCTCTTTCATAACCTATATAAGCCCCAATATATATATTAATTTTGGCTTGCTAACATAATAGAGATTGAATACAAAGCAACTCCTTCAAATTAGCAGTTACAAAATAACAAAGATAATATACTAATAATGTCCAATAAATCACAATTTGATGGAGATACAATCTTATAGCAAAACATCAACTTGATCTGAATAAATCTCCATAGTTCAAGGTTTTATTAATTCAATCCACACCAATCCAATCTTCATAGGTAATGGATTGGTTTCCATAGATAGGCTTTTGTATCATCAAAAAATCAACTCAATTAACAACTCAAATATTTTGTTTTCACGAAATTGCCAACATCATATATGGCAAATTTTGTTTCATTGCCCCAACGATAGATGACAATAGGCACTACTAAGTGCCACTCATAATGGTGTTTCAAAACTTACCTCAACAAAAAAGATGAAATTTGAGTGAATTTTAAGTGTTGGGAAATGTTGGGATGGTGAGGAGGAATTTGAACATGATTAGGGATGAGTAAAAAATCGGCTATACAATTAAACTGAAGTAAACCAAACCATTTAACTAAAATAAGTTGATTAAGTCGGTTTTTCAGTTTATTCTGTATAATTAATTAGTTTCAATGGTTTATTTTGTTGGTTTTTTATTTTGAATTTACAAACTAAATAAATTGATTAAAAATTTTAATTAATAGATCATAAACCCTAAACATATCTAATATCCCAATATCCAATATCATATAATATCCAACTTAACTCAAAATATAAACCCAATTATCCAAATAAATAATTATTTAAGTAACCCAACCCAAAAATAAAAATAAAAATAAAAACTTTTAATTAATATAAAAGAAATATTTAGATTAACTCATGAAATTTTTAATAATTGCAATAAATTATTTTTTGTATGAATCAATAAATCTTAAAAAGTAAAATAAAAAAAAACCATAAAAAAAACCTAAAATTGAAAAAAAAAAGCTAAATTTGAAAAAAAAAAAAGAATCAAAGAAGTTTAGTTCATTTATTTCAATTTTGGCTATAGAGTAAGTGTCTTCGGTTTAGTTTAAATAGGTTAGTTAATTTGGTTATTGGTATTGATATATAAAAGTCGAACTGATAAAATGTACACCCTAAATATAATTTGTCATCTATAGGTGACAAGGTAAAGATAATATAATAAGAAAATGATTATACTAGATTATTGGTAGAATATAAAAAAAAAAAACATTAGACCAAAAATGAGCTGGACCAATTGAGTTGAAAGACCGTCCAACCTATAAACATGTCTATTCTAATCTAATCTAATCGAAAGAGGAGGAAAAGGTATTAAGGATAGAGGGAAGAAAAGGAGTTTAATGGACAGAAATGAAAACAATTAGAAACCAAAGGATATTCCTTGAAATATCCAAAAACACCCTTTCTTATTCTCCTTCTCAATCTCTATCTTATCTCTCTCTCAGCCTCATATTCATTAAACATCAAAATTAATTAACATATCGCCAATTGTGCCAGCCAACCCCATCTTCTTATTTCTCAATGCTTTCGATGTAACCTTCACGATTCCAATGTCCATACATTTTTATCTCTTCTCCTTTTTTCTCTCCATTATGCTCTTTCATACCTTTTTTTGTTCTTTTTTTTTTTTACTCAAAATAATCAATCTCCTACTCCCCCAACTTTATCTCACCCTCTATCTATTCCTGGATTATTCGCCCTTGCATTCCCTTTTTTTTTTCACACACTTTCGGCACATATCCCAGTTGGGCTAACCTGCTAATTTCCATTAATTTAAAGGAAAATATTATATATAGATATATAGGATTATGATGCTTCCAAACTAATAATATTCTAAGTTAATTTTTTTTTATATAGAAGGATTTTTGTGAAAACAAATAAAAAAAAACACACAATTTTTTTTTAGTTTTATTTTATTTTGTTTTTCCATTTTCATATTTGTTGTCTCTATTTTATGTTTCTCTCCTATAGAGCTATTCTCTCTTCTATCTCCTCGTCTCTTCTCCTTTTCAAGTACCAAAATTTTCATAAAAGAGCCACACTCAACTTTCCATGAGTAGAGCTGCTTTACATTGAAGACAAATGAATAAATATATATATATATTATTATTATTATTATTATAAGGATTATTATTTAACACATGTGTAGAGTTTTTTTTTTAATTTAGGAACAAAATTAAGAAATAGTAATGTGTGACAATTTCTTCATTTCATATGTGGAATTACAAATTCCACCAATGATAAAAATGTATTATTTCAAAATGCTAATATTTGTAATTATTTTGTTTGAATAAAGACTTCTAAAAGAAATTTTAAGTTTGTTGAAGGGGTTTTGATCTCATGGGGTTGTCGGACTCCCTCAATAGGTTTAGTATTGGGCACTAGGTGACTATTTTTATTTTATCCTCAAGTTCTATCTCTCAACTTTATCAAGAACCTCATTGAGTTTACGAAGTAGAATGCTTTTATCTAATTGTTGAATAAGTAAGGTACTACTTGATCTAGTTAAATCTATAAATGAAACCAAAATGAGGTTTTTATTTGTTGTTTTTCTCTTATTATTATTACCAAAGATAGAAATTTATTAAAATTTTGTGTAACAAAAATAAGATGGAAATTTATTAACATAGTAAATAATTTATTTTCATTTTGAGTGATTTAATAGAAGAATAAAGAAAATTGATTTAGTAGGTTTAAACTAAAAATATGAAGAAATTTTAAAATACATCCTTGTAAAATCGTTACGTTTTGATTTGTAGCTAGTAGCGGAGCTAAGGGGTTGGCAGGGGTCTTGGCTCCCCTAAAATAGAAAATTTTTCATTTAAGTCTTTTATAATTTATCAAATTTAAATTAATAATTATAAAATTATACTTTGGCCCCCACAAAAATAATAAAAATTTGATTGAATCTTTTAAAAATTATAAATATATAAACTATTAAAATAATAAAATTATATTTTTACTATTGTAAAAACATTCAATTTAATTCCGCTCAAAATAATATTTTCTGGCTCCGTTGCAGCAGTTAATTTTTAAACCTATTGATAAAAATATGTAAATATTTCAAACTTTATATATTTAAAATTAGAAATTTTAGTTAAAAAAAATTAAATTCAGGTACTTTGATTAAGAGAGAGAGTAGAGCCGTAAAACTGATGCCATGGATTCTTTCTAGTTAGTTAAAGAAGTTTTTGCCGTTTACTTCAAAAAGAAAAATAAAATAAAATAAAATCGGTTTTCTTTGTGTGTGTGCATTCATGGTGAAAGAATGTTGGATACATTAGTTATAAGTTAAAGAGGCTGTGCTGAATGAATTCCGAGTTCCACCCTTTTCAAATAAACTCTCCTAATAATAACTATATAAGATGGGCTTTGGTATTTCAGTTTGCGAAGCTAGGTAGCTGATGATAGAGCAACCAAATCTCCTCATATTTATTTAGTGATTGAGAGAGAATTGAAATGGCAGGAAATGAGTGGATAAATAGCTACTTGGAAGCTATTCTGGATGCAGGAAGCAGCACTAAGAAGAGGGATGACTATGTGAAGCTGACAAAGGACGCCAAATTCCAACATGATAATAAGCAACAGCAACAGCAACAGCAGCAGCTCCTGAAAGAAGAGAAGCCCTTTAGTACCACCAGGTACTTCGTGGAAGAAGTCATTACCAGCTTTGATGAATCTGATCTCTACCGGACATGGGTTAAGGTAATTCCTTCATTTCTTTCCTCGCATGTACAATTCAAACTCTTGTTCATCTCCACAAATCATCACAAGCAAGGAAGAGAAAATTTAATTAATCAGCCGGGGGACGGGGCGGTGAATAAATTAATGGTGGGCACGTACGTACGTAGTGCAGGTAATAGCAACAAGGAATAGCCGTGAACGCAATAACCGGCTTGAGAATATGTGCTGGCGCATTTGGCATCTTGCCCGCAAAAAGAAACAGGTCTCTCTCTCTCTGTCTCTCTCCCCTCCTTCCTTTCTACTTTTTTTTTTTCTTTTTTACATTAATATTCTCACACATTCGCTCCTCCTCTTCCCCTTTATTGCTTTTATTTCCACCTATTTCTACACCTATTCATATATTGCATTTTTTTTTCATTAAAATGAAAGGAGAAAATAATATTAGGAAGTGTTTTCTTTTTTTAAGAATTTAACTTAAAATTTAATTAAATTTCAATATAATTATCCAAAGTTGTTAGATTAAATATGTATAATATATATACTCAAGTCTCAACCTAATAACTATTGTAATTTAATAATCTTTTAATTTTACAGGTTTTTTCTTGTATTTATTTTTTCCTACTTGGACGAAATTATCAATATCAACCTAACAACATTGGATCTAATTGTATGCACAAGTGACCAAATATTCAATTTAAATGTTGGATAGTACACACTAAAATACCAATAAATTGATTCAATTTTAGTAATTAATGCTTAAAAATTCTAGGAAATCATGATATATAAGCTTAATTTATATAGCGTTGATATAGATTTGAAATATTTGACTCTTTTATTCTAAATAAATTTATTGTTTTGAACACTAACATGAGATGTATTTAATTATTTATTTAAACTTCTTTATTAAATTATAACACTATTACTTATATAATTTAGATAATAAGTCATTTAGTCAAGGCATAAAGATAAAGTTGACCCTTAATATTAGTCATTTTGATTAAGAGTTCTTTGTTGAGCTAAATTTTATCATTAACTTTTTAAAAAGAGTTAAGTCAATTTTTTTAATTAGAATGTTGATTAAAATATTAATTTTTAACAATATTGGCGTGATATGTCATTATTTGTCTTACATGCCACATCAAAAAATAATTTAAAAATTATAAAAATATCCATCAAATAAGAAAATCATTTTAAATAATATTAAAAAAAATTATTTACATATGGCTGCCGTATTTAAAGACTTTAGCGTTTTTGTCAATATATTTTTTATTAAAAATACAACAATTTTAATTTTTTTTAAAGTTGAAGGTCAAATTTAACTAAAAAAATCATAAAAGTTAAATTGATAAAAAACTGTAAATATTAAAAATTATATTTATTATTATACCTTTAATCAATTTATAGCTTTTAATTTAATTGCACATTCTCTAATAAACTTGATATATGAAATTACTTTTATTATTTTAGTGATTTTAAAAGCTACATGGGTGAATCTAAGGTGGACAGGACAGGGTTGTAACCCTCTGTACAAATAATTAAATTATTTTCTTTTTAAATATTTTTTTTCAGTAAATTGAATTATTAATTTTTTAAATTTATATATATCTTCTTTTTATATATATACACACATATAAAATATTAGAAATTTTATCATACACGTATGTCATGAAAATGACGTATTTAAAATAGGTATGTTTGAAAATAATATGTAATAAATAATGAAATATATGGTTTGAAACAAATTAATAATAACAGTACAATAATAAAATGAAAAAAAATTAAATTAAATTGTGAATAAAACGAAATTTAAACACATAAATGCATTAAATTAAAAAACTGTATCCTTAATTAATATTAAAAAAATAAAAATAAATGGGAAATATGATAGTTTTTTTAACTTCATTTATAGAGTTAAAAGTCTTACCCAATATATCAAATAATAACATTTTTTAATATCTATACGTCTATTTAAGTTTTTTGACTAAGTTAATGTCACGACTTAATCGGTGATCAATTTAATTAAAAAGTTACTTAAATATTCTTCTATATATAAAATAAGTTATATTATATGAGAATAATTTTATCTTTTTATATTTTATATAAAATTAATAAAAATGATCAGATTTAAATTCATGACAAAATGAATTTTAAACATACATTAAATATTTATTTAATTTTTATGTAATCTTTTAATAAATATATTTATTATATAAAATTTTAATATGGGAGTTTGTATTTAATGTGGGGTTAGTGAATCACATAATAACACAATTGGCGATTGATTTTTAAAATTATTAATAGATAACAATCGCAATCTATGTTCCTTTTTTCTCTGACATTGACAATCTAAAAACAGATAACATTAAAAATAAATGAAATGAACATATAGTTTGTGTAATTACAGATAGCATGGGATGATGCACGAAGGCTAGCGAAACGACGACTGGAACGCGAGCAAGGTCGTAACGACGCCGCGGATGACTTGTCGGAGCTGTCCGAAGGTGAGAAAGAAAAAGGTGATCCTAATGTTTCGGAACCAATCAAGAACTTGTCGAGGATCAATTCCGACACCCAAATTTGGTTTGAAGACACTGACAAGTCTAAACATCTCTACATTGTCTTGATCAGGTAACAACTCACCAAAGTTTATTCACTTGTCTTAACAATGGGAAAAAAGTCATTACATTAGCTGTGCTTAATGTTTGATTGGCTGGCTGCAGCATGCATGGGCTGGTCCGTGGAGAAAACATGGAACTTGGAAGGGATTCTGATACAGGTGGGCAGGTGAAATACGTAGTTGAACTTGCTCGTGCTTTAGCAAACACCAAAGGGGTTGATCGAGTGGATCTGCTGACCCGACAAATCACCTCACCCGAGGTTGATTCCAGCTATGGCGAGCCTATAGAGATGTTGTCCTGCCCCTCCCATGCTACTGGAAGTTGTGGAGCCTACATTATCCGCATTCCTTGTGGCCCTCGTGACAAGTAATTACATTACACTAGTCTAACAAAAAAAACTAATTAATGCAATATTGATACTTTTTCTTTGCAGGTACATAGCCAAAGAGTCTCTTTGGCCTTATATTCCTGAATTCGTTGATGGGGCTCTAAACCACATTGTGAATATGGCGAGGGCTCTGGGTGACCAACTCAATGGAGGGAAACCTACATGGCCTTACGTGATCCATGGCCATTATGCCGATGCTGGAGAGGTGGCAGCACACTTGTCCGGGGCCTTAAATGTACCTATGGTTCTAACAGGCCACTCTCTTGGCCGGAACAAGTTTGAACAACTTCTCAAACAAGGAAGGCTGTCAAAGGAAGCCATAAATGCCACATACAAGATAATGAGGAGGACCGAAGGGGAAGAGTTGGGGCTGGATGCTGCTGAAATGGTGGTAACTAGCACAATGCAAGAGATAGAAGAGCAATGGGGATTATATGATGGCTTTGATCTTAAGTTAGAAAGGAAGCTTAGAGTCAGGAGACGACGCGGAGTGAGTTGCCTCGGACGATACATGCCAAGGATGGTGGTATACCCCATATTCTAGTGCTTAATTTCGAGTTCTACAAAACATATGGTCACATTTATTTACAGAAAGACTGACTTGATAAGGGTTAATTAGTGGAAACATTATCTTACATGCTTAATTTCTTTTATGGAATTAGGTAATACCTCCTGGCATGGACTTCAGCTACGTTACAACACAAGATTCGTTGGAAAATGATGGCGACCTCATGTCGTTGCTTGGATCCGATGACAGAGCTCAAAACAAAACACATCTACCTCAAATATGGTCCGAGGTCAAACACTATTCTCTTTCTCCAACCTGAATGTGATCCAATAACTCTAATCATAAATACATACAATTGTTACACAGATAACCATACTCGCATTGATGCAGATAATGCGTTTCTTCACAAATCCGCACAAGCCGACCATACTTGCATTGTCTCGTCCAGACCCCAAGAAAAACGTTACTACGTTACTCAGGGCATTTGGAGAGTGCCAGCTCCTCCGAGAATTGGCCAACCTGGTAAAACTAAGCTTGACTTCAAAACAGGATCCAAGTGTATATGCATGATAATTATAAACACCAACTTAATCTGCTTACTGAAACTGTATCCTATTGTTTACAGACATTGATACTTGGCAACAGAGATGATATTGAAGACATGTCCAATAGCAGCTCAGTAGTGCTGACGACTGTACTAAAACTCATCGATAGATATGACCTGTACGGTCAAGTGGCCTATCCCAAGCATCACAAACAATCAGAAGTTCCTGAGATTTATCGCTTAGCTGCCAAGACCAAAGTATGTACATTGCTAAGAATTTCGCGTTTCTGCAACCATAAAACTGTTAACATTGACCTTTTATGGCAACTTAAACTTGAAGGGAGTTTTCATCAACCCAGCTCTTGTGGAACCATTTGGTCTTACTCTCATTGAGGTAAATACAAAGCTTTGACTCACATGTGTAAGCTGGATCATAGTAACATTCAGATTTTCAGCATTTCAAGGTAACCATTAGCTCTATAATTATTAATTCTCATTTCTGATTTCATCTTCCCAGGCAGCAGCTTATGGCCTACCTGTTGTTGCCACCAAAAATGGTGGACCAGTGGACATCTTGAAGGTGAGATGCAATATGTCCTACAAGTTTGGTTTTCATCTTCCAGTCCAAGTGATATAGATTACTGAGAAAATATGCAATTTCAGTGAAAATGATGTGTTTCCAACGCAATAACAAACGACAGTTTATTCTCAGGTACTTAACAATGGCCTCCTAGTTGACCCACATGATCAAAACGCCATAGCAGATGCCCTCCTCAAGCTTGTTGCGGACAAGAATCTATGGGCTGAATGCCGAAAAAATGGCCTGAGAAACATACACCGCTTTTCATGGACAGAACACTGTCGTAACTACCTCTCACGTGTCGAACATTGCAGGAATCGCCACCCTACTAGCCGTCTTGAGATCATGACAATTCCTGAAGAACCAATGAGTGATTCTTTAAGGGATGTGGAAGACATATCTCTTAGATTCTCCATAGAGGGAGATATCAAACTCAATGGAGAGATCGATGCAGCAGCTAGACAGAAGAAAATTGTTGAAGCCTTTACTCGAATGGCTTCTTTAAACAGCAACACCGGCATTGTTTACAGTCCTGGTAGAAGACAGATGCTATTCGTAATAGCAGCTGATTGCTATGATAGTAATGGAGAAACTACAGAGACCTTTCAAGCAATGATCATGAATGTGATGAAAGATGCAGGCTTATGTTTCGGCTTAGGAAAGATAGGCTTTGTATTGCTAACCGGGTCAAGTTTCAGAGAGACCATGCAAGCATTAAGTTGTTGTCCGGTTAATATTGAAGATTTTGATGCACTGGTCTGTAATAGTGGAAGTGAAATGTACTATCCATGGAAGGACATGGTGGCAGATACGGACTATGAAGCACACATGGCGTACAGATGGCCAGGTGAAAACGTGAGGTCAATGGCAATGAGGCTTGCTAGGACGGAAGACGGAGCAGAGGATGACATCACAGAGTATGTAGCGGCATGTAGTTCCAGATGCTACTCTTATAGCATCAAACCTGGTGCAAAGGTGAAATGTGCTTACTACTAAAATACTAATGCTATAGAACTACCTACTCAACATATGCATTTCAAATGTAAATTAATGAATCCAAGTTGTGGCAGACTCGAAGAATAGATGATCTTCGCCAAAGGCTTCGTATGAGAGGCTTTCGATGCAACCTTGTCTACACTCGCGCAGCTTCAAGGCTAAATGTGGTGCCATTATTTGCATCAAGAATTCAAGCACTAAGGTCAGATGGATTCTTTTGTACCATTTGCACATAAAACATTGCTACAAATGGGTCCATGTTCTATGCAGGTATCTTTCAATAAGGTGGGCAATTGATCTTTCCAAAGTGGTCTTATTCGTTGGGGAGAAAGGGGATACAGACTATGAGGACCTGCTTGGTGGCCTACACAAGACCATTGTTTTGAAAGGTACCGTAGCGTACGGCAGCGGGAAGCTCCTTCGTAATGAAGACAATTTCAAAAGAGAAGATGCAGTGGCTCAAGGCAACCCTAACATCAAGTTTGTAGAGACCAGTGAAGGCCAGAATATAGCAGGAGCTTTGGTCGCTCTAGGGATCAAATAACACGCTCTCTCCCATTCATTGCATCTTAGAGCAAAAAATTCTATACAAAACCCAGTGGCAAGAATGTGGTTAAAGTACATATATCAAAGCATATACACAACAACCAGCAAAATACATTGGAAAATTTATATATATTTTAAAGTATAGAAATTGGTGCAACATGAAATATTATACATATGTAATATAAAAGCATATACGCATCAAACAACAGTCTCACACCAATCTCTGAAATGAGCTAAATTTTACGTGTTACCTAGAAATTGAACTACTAGCTGAATTCTACCATACTTTGTTTCCTTCTTCAAAGAGAGGGCTTAGTGGTAATGGATTCATTGTTCTAAAGGTAGAAAGGACTGGTCATTATTTGTGACCAAAGCTTCCTCGTGATTTGGGTTTTGAGTAGGTGCCACGTCACCCTAGTTAAACTGACTTTGTTTTCATTTGTCTAATTATGAATTTCATCCTTCTATTTTGTTCAAACTGAAAAGTTATCCCTCTACTTTAATTTTCAAATTATAATTTACGGAGAAGTTAATCTAATTGGATAATATGGTTAAATATTTCCCTTAAATCAATAATTTGAAAAATCAGTAGTTTAATAATTTAGAATTAGAAAAAATCAACATTTTGGTAATTTATAGGTAACAAATTAACAAAAAATCAATAGTTCAAGTATTTGCCAAAACTAAATTCACTGAGACTATTTTAATTTTCTTAAAATAGAAGGATGAAATTCAATATTAGACCATTCTATTATGTAATTGGATTGGGCCTGCAGCCACATAGCCCAGAGCATATATATAAGCATAAAATAAGTTGGTGGGAATTGTAAGCGCTAATAATTAAAATGAAACAACCAGTAGGAAGAAGGCGCAGCCATGGAACCTCTCTCTTTAGATTTTCTTCCTTCTATACAAGACTTCGTTTCATCCTTATTCTTCTTGCTTTCGTCGCTCTTTTGCCTCCCGTTTTCTTCCACTTCAAGCTCCGCCGTTTGCATCAGGTTCCGATCCCAATCTTATATTTTCCTGAATTCCTTGGTTTCTACTTGTGATCAGAATAGGAGGTTTATCAATTGATTTTTTTATGCACCTATAAGCTAAAGATGTGATTGTTTACGAGCAATTATTATTTGATTTGATTTTTTTGAACAAATTTGAAATTCCTCCCTAGATGACGTTGACGTTGGAAACGTAAAGGCTTTCTGAATTAATTGCATAATTTGATTTTTTTTTAACGTGTTAAAACATTGTAGCGAATGTTGAGAAACTGACACTATAATTTCAACCTAAAGATCTGTCTTTCAAATAAAGAAATATATATACAGATGGATGTTATTTACTAGTAAAAGTTCAAAAAAAAAAAAATAGCAAGTCCAGGATGTTTCTCTAAACAATTTACATGTGATCATATTTGCTTGTAAAAATCAGAGCTTTTGTGATATCTTTCATTATGTTCCCTTGACATGTAGTTAATTTATTTTCTCTTTTTCGTGCTTTTATGGCTTTGGCTTATTAATGATTTGAGTTATTGCTTGTGACTGAACCATCTGAAATGTTTCCCATGCTGTTTATCTTTGATTTGATATTTGTTAATCCACTATGTGCTATAAATGAAACATATGAACGTATAAATGTTTAATTGCTTTAGAACTTGGGTCTAAGTTTTGTCTTCCTTTCATTTAGTCATGGAGAAGATGGAGGTAGGTATTCTGGCTAGTTGGAAAGGAGTGTCTAGGAAACACAGGAAAAACTTAGTTTGGACAATGGTGCCACTTTATTTACTTTGTTGTTTGTGGGGTGAGAGATATATTATAGCATTTGATCGAGTGGAGTATCATGTTCTTAACTCAAAGGCCGAGGTTTAAGGAAAATTTTTCTTGTTTTTTATTTGCACTTTCCTAATTTTACTGAATTCTTTTATTTTCCTCTTTGGATTTCATTTAGTGAAATTTGGGGCATTGTTGCTGCTTTCCCTTTTAGTTTAAACTTGCCTTGTTCTCTCTCTCTCTCTCTCTATATATATATATATATAAATATATTTATGTAATTCTATGCACGTGTTTCTTTTTCTATATTTTCTTAAAAGATGATAAGAAGGCAGTTTTCAAGCATTTTTTAGGTTATTCTACTTAAGTTGATATTCACCCTATGATAATATTGAATAGGCTCCTAAATGATTTAAATACATTTTTTTCTTCTAAATGGTGAAGCATATGTGGCTTCTATGTCGAAGAAATTTTTTTCCTTTTAAATTCTAATCATGCCAATTTATTTTATTTATCAGTTAAATGGGATAATAGTCACATATATAGGTTCTCAGTTGCTAGTATGATTTTATTTTCCATTTTGCAGACGAAATTAAGGAAGTGTGGTTGGCTGAACAATCCTCCCCTTGTGTGTGCTCATGGTGGTGACTCAACCAATGCTTTCCCAAACACTGTAGGCATCTCTTACGTTCTGTAATTGCTTTACCTGGCTATTGTGCGTGACTTTCCAAAGAAACAAACACCAACTATAAAATTTGATATATCTTATAGGGATGTAATGGCCTTGTTCTGTCCTGCACCTGGTTCTAGGTTTCCTTCGGTTTCTTCTGTCCAACTTCTGTTTTTGTGCCTTAGAACTTGAACCTATGCTAAACTTTGGCCAAGGCTAAATTAGCAGAAGTTAAATCCTTATAACCCATGATGAACTGGTTATGTAGATTACAATGACCTGTAATTGAGCTAGCTTTTTCTTTACTTTTGGACCCTTGTTATTTTTGTTGGTTGATCTGTTTACCATTTGCTCTTTTTCTTTTGTTCTTTTTTTTGACCAGATGTCTGCATATAGTATTGCTCTTCATTCTCAAGTAGACTGCATTGAGATTGATGTCTCTCGCTCATCAGATGGAGTTTTGTTTGCACTTCATGACAGGTATTTTCATCTAGTAATCATATAAGAACTCCCATAAAGGATGTGGTTTTCTAATTCATGTGTACTTTACTTCCTTGAATGGTTTGAGTGGTAATTTATGTTTTGTTTTTTAAATGCTTTATCAGTTTATTGAGTTATTGGCTTTATTCTCTTGTGTGTAATGTTATACTGATTTAAAATTTTTTTGATGAATCAGAATTATATAGAAATATTCGGATATCCAATGCATGCATTGAATTTTGACGTTTAAGTTGTAAGTAACACCATTTCATTTATTCTCAATATTCCTCTCAATTCAGGTCCTCTCATCATTTGATGTTAATAAGATACTTATAACTTAGCTAAATGCCCAAGAAAAACGTAAAGATGTCCTAATTCAAGTTCTATGGCAATTATATATTAGTCAAACTTTTTGGAATGTTGATTCCAAAACTTCAGGCTATTCAAGCTTCATTCATTATCTTTCTTCTTTTTTTTTTCTTAAATAAAATTAAAGATTGCCCATCATCTCTGCATTTAGTCTTATTGTTGATAATTTGACATATAGATATAAACCTGCTACAAATTGTCTTCATATGTTACCTAATATATCATATTGTATTATTTAAATTATTGTACTGATAGTTAGTTTAATGCTATGTACATTCAGGACATGGTTTTGGATCATTCATTAGAGTTGCACTGATTCTGTTTTATTAGATTTCTGCATGATATTGGTGGGTAGTTATACTGATGTTACTTGATTTGTTCCTATATTTGTAACATTATCACTCTTTGATCTTTTTGCCAACTCAAATAATGGTCATCTTCACTGGTTTTCTAGATTGAGGTGTAAGGAAAACATTACTAGAAAGGTAAGTGAGTTTTTAAGTGAGCTGATAATGCATTTTGTGTGTGGGTAGTACAAGGAGGCTTAACAAAATAACTAAATAAATCATGTGTAATACTTGATACAATAACTCCTTGGTTGTGTTAGAGTACAAATCTGGTCTTTTGTCCTGCATCTTTGTTGCAAACTTATGTTGCAGCTGTTTGGAGACTTGATTTTTACATTACACAGGCAGGGATTTGCAGCGGATATCTGGTAACAGCACTTCTAAAGTTGGGCACTTTAGATCAAACGAGGTGAAAATATTTCTGACTGGATCTTCTCTTTCTCTTTTGAGTTCTAAGGAATCTATATTTTACATGCATGACTTATGGAACATAATTATTGTTCTTTGTATATGCCATGCATATGGGGAGAGACACAGAAGCCAAATCAGAAAGAAAAGATGTTATCTGTTTAATTAAGAAATTTTCATTTCTTTCTATCCAGTTTGACAATTCAGTTTGATCTTGTTAATATGTTTATTTTCTGGCATGCAGTCTTCCTATCACTAATTATGATATTAAATTTTCTATGATTTTTCCTTGTAAAAAGATTGGATTGAAGAAAATGTGCTTGCCTTAAGCTTAAGCTAGGAAATATGAATTTCTTGATGAATTGCATGATCACCTAACATTCGAGTCTGAGCAAGAAGAATCAATATAACTTGTGGAAAACTCTATCCGTATATGAGATCCTAATTGATCAGTTGATTTTTTTTGGGCATTAGTGTGTCTCAAGTATGTGCTTTTTATGGTAGTAAATAGTATCAAAATTTTGATATTTTTGATGATATGAGTGTAGGAGGAGGATTTAACATGGTTTATTCTATAACATTTTCCTTTTCTGAAAACATAAATTTACTAGTGGAACTTTGTTAGTTTGTGTTTGCATCAGTGGCAACAAGCAATGGATGCTCGCATTGTTATCATTACAGCGGCAGGAATAGGCAGAATATAGTCTCTCTTTTTGTAGTTTCATTCTATTTAGCTATGTTGCGTAAGTGAAGGTATAATTTATTGGTTAGTGATGGTCAGTGATAGTTCAGTTCAGAACTTCAAATTTACAGGCTTGGTATCTTTTTCTTCCTATTCAGAAAAGAAAATGTGAATGGTGAATTTCTTTGGAATATCATTGGAAGTTAAAGGTGTTTTTGATGGTTGCTTTCTTTACTTTGACAGCATTATTTGTCCTAAAGCATGAATAATCCTATTGATAGAAAGCATAGCATGTTGTTGTTTATGTTAGAATAATGTTAAGATTGTGAACCATAATGTGGCTCTTCTCCATTACTTGAAATTTCTAGTCTTTATTGTAGCCTCTCATTGGAGTTCCTTTTAATTTCAGGAATTGTTATACTTTTTTTTTTGGGGAGGGGGGGTGGGTGTCAGCAATAAATGATATGTTGTATTACAATGTTTGATTTTCATTCATTTTGGGAAAAAGAAAAAGGAGGTATGGTTAAACATTTGAAAATTTATCTTGACAACCATAGGTGAAGTTTTACCTTTCTACCTATGTTTGTTCACATGTTTGTGTGGCCATACATATGTGTATGTATAGTCAAATAGATTATCTAGTTATGAAAGCAAAAAGGTAAAATAGCCTGTAAAATGAACTTGAAATACACCCCCCGCCCACACACTCTTTTTTAATTACTTGCTTTCTTCTTTTGAGCAAATTGGCTTTATTTATTTTATTTCCTCAATTTATTTTGCGGACTTGCATGTCTTTTGAGTTGGAAATAAGCTAAGGACCTACTTGTCTGGGTAATACTTGGCATACCTGGTTACCAACACAGTATCCCCAGTTACCGTATAGTTGTTAATGGTGTAGGAAGCAAGATACTATGCTTTTTGAGATTTAACAGTACACACTTCGTTTTGTATATCAAGGTTTTGTTTCCCTTCTTTGCACTCTTAATATATCATGTGCAAAATGATTAAATGGTCTGTAATTCTAACTTGGCTGAGGGTTACCCTCCCCTCCTAATTGGGCTGACTTTATTGAGTGTTTCTTGAACTTGCTCTATAAACTGACATGTCGTAGCTTAAACTGCGAAAGTGTCTTAAGAGATAGTTGTCTAAGAATGGTAGAGATAACCCTTGTGAGCATCCCATAGACGATTGGCCCTTTTTATTAGTTTTCTTATTGTTATAATTGTCTAGAGTTTATGTCATCTATGGGTTGTAAGTCCTTGTAAGGTAGGTCTCCATCTGCCAAAAAATGATCAATTCAGACAATTTACCAAGAGGAAATGGTGCCGGAAACAAAAGACTTGATTTAGGTTAACAAGCTCTTTGGTGGATCCAGTGTCTCTCCATCAGAATATTTGTTAGTAGTTTTCAATACCTATCCAGATAAAAGACAGATGTCTAACTTTATTTTAAACCTTCACAATTTCTTGGTGGATTATAATAGTTGTTCTATTAACAATAAACTTTACCACTTATTTGGTCTTCAGCTTTCATTGTTTTAATATTTTGGAAATCCTTGAAAACAATGATCCATTTCTTTCTTTTTCTTCAGCCCCTTTTTTCACTCGAAATCCTACATTTTTACATAAAATACCAAGCAAGATATTTAGAGATGTGGATCTCCTAATTGGATTGAGTTTCTGCTGTTTATAGGACTTGGAGCCATAAAGATCTTGGCTGTTGCTTAAATCTTTTGCTCTTTTGTGGGCACTATTTGTAAGGGTGAATCTCACCATGAGTTGATACATCAACATGCATGCAATCTGTGTGACTTCCAGACCTTGCCCAATGATTTTGAGGACTTGAAAGTATATTGGTGTGTGTAAATTTCATATTTTAAATACGATAAAAAAAATTTATTGTGTTTTTTAGGGGAGTCCTTGAATTGGGACCTATTTCCTCTTCTGTTAAGATATTGAAATAGAACTTAAAAAATTAATCTTAGTTAATGAAGAAGTCACGGCAAATTATTTCTCAATATTTAATTCAATCTGAACCATTTATTATGAAGTGGATATATGTCTTTCATCTGAATTTGTATTGAAAATTACTAGGCAAGTATTTCATTGCAGGGGAGCTGGACCTTGGTTGGGTTTCTTTATATTGACGATGTACCAATCCAAATGTCCTGGACCATTTTGTCTTTGCTTTAAAATGCAACAAATGAAATAGTGTTGTATGGTATTTTAGCACTAACAGTTAATGTCATCTAACCTTTGCACCGATTTGGATTGTTCACTGACCTTTGTTAATTTTTATAGAGAAAAGCAAAACCTACAATAAAGGGGAGGGGTTCTCTTATTTGTTGGTTAAATTCTTTTCCAACTTTAATTTTCTGTGATGTGGTGGAGTTAAGAGTAATGGTCTGTTTGAGCTCAAAATGTTAACTTTTGGGGACTGAATGTATTGTTTTCAGTGATGTTTATTTTCTCTAGTGTAGGTTATGTGTGATCTATTTTTGGAACCATAAAGAGTTAATCTCCAATTGAAAGGAAATTGCATAGTACCATTCTGAGTTTGATCATGTGAACTACGTTCTGGTTTTATCACAAACATCTTATATCCATCTCATTTAAGGAAAGCTATTTGCGAAAAATGTTGATTGAGACTGTATGTTATTTGTTGTAGCTCAAAGAACTAGATGTCTATCATCAGTCGGATAATTCAAAGATTCCTACAATTGAAGATGCTTTGAAGGTATGTTCAGGATAGTGTTTCATCTTAATACTATATTCTATTATTGGTAGTTTCTTCTATCAAAAGGTAAATGGTCAATATCTGATTCTGCTTCATGTGAATATTCAGTTGATATCAGCATCAGTTCGGCAGGTGATTCTAGATGCCAAGGTGGGGCCTCCATCATATGAAAAGGGGCTTGCAAATGATATTCTTTCCACTGTGAGTTATTTTGCCTCTCTTCCCTTGTTTTGATTTCTTTTAAATTTTGATTTAGAAATGTGCTAATGAGGCATTAGGCAATACACTTATCTTCTAAAATTTCAGGTTGAGAAGATGCAATGTAAGAATTGCCTCATTTGGGCTAAAAGTGATAGTTTAGTAAGGGACATAATCAAGCTCTCATCAGATGTTGCGGTGAGAAGATAACTGTCCTGAGCTCCTTTGGATTTTCTCTATAAAAATAAACTAGTGTTGAAAGGGTAATTGTGATGTCTGTCTGACTGACTATCTTATACAATATCAGTTAGATTGTGTATTCTGCATTCTTTTTAAGGGGAATGAAAATTTTATGTCTGGATGAATTGCAAATTGTCACATGCTACCTGATAGTAATATTTGTGCTATAGAGGTGGCAATAGCTGATATGATTTGAACAATCAAAATCTGACTTACCAAGAAGTTTGACCAGTTGTTTCAAACCCAGGATTCCCAAGCTGCCATAACGAAACACAAAGAACTGTTTACCTTCCGCAACATGTCCTTACACATATGTGGCCTCGGAACTTTTTCCCCTCTCTTCTGCTTTCCTTTTCCTTCCCTTCCCTTTCCCTTCTTTTCTTACTGATCAATGCTTCAAATTCTAATAGATTTTCAAATTCTGAAAAAAATATGGCTAGGAATAGACTTGGACCACCTGGTAATTCATGTTGGCAAGTCGTGTTTCGTGTTGCGTCTTTCTCCATCCTTGTAGGATGCTATTTTTGGCTTTAGAAAAATATTTATTTTGAATTATTATTCTTGAACTTAATATGGATACTGACTAGGGGTGCCTTTTGCTCTAATAGTGTTCCATTTCAACCAAGGCTATAATGTGGGAGTTGTTGAGGTTTTTCTTCTAACCACTTTGTAATGCATTTGATTGGTTTGTGGATGAACTCACAGGTAGGCTATGTTGTTATGGTGGATCCCCATACTGGCGCTCGAACTAACTTGTTGAGAATGAAAGGGCCCAAGGTGGCTGGAGTATACCATCAATTGATTGATGAAAGAATGGTTAAGATTCTGCATGGGTATGAAACTCAATTTTGAGCCTGATTATTGGTGTAATTGATGTGAATGCAATATGCAATTGTGATCCATTGCATGATCTGTTGGTCTCAACAGGAGAGAGAAGAAGGTATATGCCTGGACAGTTGATGATGTCGATTCCATGATGAGGATGCTGCATATGCGTGCAGATGCCATTGTTACTAGCAACCCTACTTTACTCCAACGCACTATGCAAGACAAAAGAACACAATGCCTTGAAGAGGGTTTTTCTTTAACACGATGACCATGCTTGATTTTTATCGATTTCAAGACCTTATTAGTGATATGATATTGTTGAACAGTTGCATGTTTTCAGTGCACCTGTCTTTATTTGTTGATTTGCGTTTTTTATCTTTTGAAATTTCGATCTTATAATTTATCTATTCAAGAAGATACTTAACCTCGAAAGAAATAGGAAGCACTTAGTTGGGAGGATTACCTCCATTTAGACTACTTAGAATATTAGTGATAATGTCAAATTCTCTTGGTTCAGTTGATTGGAACGTATAGTTTTTGTAATGTGTGTGTGTGTGAGAGGGCGCGCATGTATGCATATGTCCTATCATCATCTCTAAATGTGTATGCTGTGTTTCCAGTCCCCATTTTGGATATAAAATATTAAAATTAATTATATATTAAATAAAAAAATTCAGTTAAATTTTGGATAATCATAATCTTTTAACTTGCATTTCATAAATTGTTCAAATACATTAGTTTGGATCGATTTTTGATTTGGTTAGGGTTTTTTTTTCAACCTTACTTATAAGTTATAACCATTAAATCAGTCTCTTTGTTATGAAGTGGATAATTTAATTTTTGTATTATTAAAAAAATCAAATAAAGTTAAGTTGTAATAAAATTAACATTTACTATTTTAAAAATAATATAATTTTTTTTCATTTGAAGTTCAACTCTAAGTAAAAGATTTCATTTGTAAAATCATAAAAAAATTTAAATATTAACTCTATTGAATAATATAAATGATATTTTTCTAAAAGGTCTAGATATAATTTTTTTTAATATTTAAATAGAAGGATAAACTAATTTAAGTACAATCAAACCCATTGTCTTGCATTGGTAACTCCATGTATCCTCTTTTAAAGTATCATATATTATTTGTTGTTTGGTAATTTTCATAAACTTAAATTTAGATTTTAGCATGTGGTGATGTGCATTTAATTCCATCAAAAGACTATGTTTCATCACTTTTTTTTTATACAATGTCTAAAACTACCCGTAATCCTTACTGAACTCTTAAATAGTAAGATCAACACGCTTAAATCTACAATTCCCTGCATTAACAATTATACTGATGTTAATCGAGTTAATACCCATAATTGTTCTTCAGCTCTTAATTCCACCAAAATATTAGGCATCATCACTTTAACAATAAACAATAAATAATGCTAGCATCTTGAACCCATTAATAACATTATAGAAGATTAAGTTCTAAATTTTAATATAAGAAGGGACTAAAATCAAAATTAGACATTAAAAGTTGGTGGTTAAAAACAATACTATACTGTTTAAAATAAACTTATTTTTAATTGAAAACAACACTAGAGTATTTTATAATTTTTTTAAAGGATAAATCTCAAAATTATATATTAATTTTAATTTAATGTGTAATTTAATATATAAATTTTGATTTGGTGTAATTATACAAATGAAACTTTAATTTTAATTCAGGTATACATATTTAGAGAACTAAATATATCAATTATTTTTATATTAAATAAATATAATTGTTTGTGTATATAATATATAAACATTAAATGATACTACATCTATAATTGTGTTAATAATTTATAAGAATTAGATCAAATTAAAATTTAATATATAAAATTAAATAAAATTAAAATTCATATATAAAATAACACATTAAACTAAAATTAATGTATAATTTTAAGATTTATTTTTTAATGAAATTGATAGTGTGCAATATTAAATTTATTTGAAAGACAAGTTGAAGTTAAGACAAGTGAGGTTTCAAAGACATTGGCTTCATTTTTGTTTTTACCATAATGAATTGCGTTCAAGTAATAACAATAAGACAATGGAAGAGACAAGTGTCGGGTGTTGTTGGAAGGTTAACAGATGACTAACATTGCTATGTTACAACAGCAGGAGTTTGTATATTCCATGGGCTGGTCGACAACAGAGTGATTTCTTTTACAATAAAATTAATCTGAATTATAATTCAAGGCACAATTTTAGCCGGAATTGAAGGGATTTTTAACCAAATACTTCCTCTTTTTTAAAATTCAAAAATATATTGTCTTTCTAATTTCTTAATTAATTTATAATAAAATAGTATAACTCTTGGGTTTAAATTAAAAATCTATTTTTGTATAAACAATGATAAGGGAAAGAAATAAAAGGAAATTAAAAATGATCAATGTTTATTTAAATAGTTAAAATAATATATTATTAAATATCTAATTTTAATTTTAATGTTTAATTTAAAAATTAAAATGTTTCAAGTTTTTTCAATTTGATATTTAAATTTTTTCTTAAGTATTTATGTTCTTTTTATTAAAATACATTTGTTAAATATTTGTTGAGTCTGTTTAATTTAATTATTACGTTAAATATTGAAAATAAATTTATGTATTATATTAAGATAAAAGAATTTAAATATCAAATTAAACATTAAAACTAAATTTAGGAAATAAATGATAAATTAACCCATAAAAAAATTATATTAGTATCGACTAGCGATGGTGCAGACATGAAATAAATTGTTAGTTGTTGAAGGTTAGAGACAATAAGACCCGAAAGTTGGGATTATGCGTCTTATTTACTGGATCACGTGGTGGAATTTTCACAATCACCCGTCTCTCATAAAACCTAGCAAAGAAGAAAACGGTGGCTTGGCTTGTTCTTTTCTTCTACATATTTTCCAGTTTTAATTCTCATCTCAAATTAATATTATTTAAAGATTTTCCAAAAAAAAAAAGTTTACCTGTCTCAAATCTAGGTCTAGGAGAGGAGAAGCAAATTTCCCCAAAAACCCAATTAAAGAATCCCAGGTTATTATTATTATTATTATTATCATTATGGCATTGACGCTCTGGTTCAACAAAAAGATCGTGGATCCCCTTATCCAGATCCTCCGCAAGTAAGCTTTAGCTTAGAATGTCATTCCTACATTTTATGTATAAATCTGATTGCTTTGCACTTCCAGGGGAGCAGAACCCAAGCAGTTGGCCTTCTCTTCAGCCTTGGGAATTACTTTGGGAATTTTCCCTATATGCGGTAATGTTGTTTTCTTCCTATTTCTTCTTTTCTTTTCTTTTCTTTTGATTGATTGAGAATTTGATCTGAACGAAAAAAAACACTGCAGGGGTTACGGTGTTGCTTTGTGGGATGGCAATAGCGTTGCTGGGATCTCACTGCCATCCTCCAACTGTAATGCTTGTTAATTTCTTGGCTACTCCGATCGAGTTGAGGTGATTTACTCTTCTTCTTCTTCTTTTTTTCATTCTGGATTTTTAGCTCTTTTTTTTTGCCCTTCCATTTTTTGAGTGCTAATTTACTTGCATTTCACTTCGTTTTATCTATGGATGTATCTATGTTGTCGTCTAGCTTGGTGGTGCCCTTCCTTCGCTTTGGGGAAGCGTTATCTGGCGGACCTCATTTTCCCTTAACTTCTGATGCCTTGAAGAAAGTTTTGACTGGCCAAGCTTCGAGTGAACTCCTCTTTAGTATTGCCCATGCTGTAAGTGCCCATTTTCTGCTCCTTCCTTACTTCACTTGTTACTCCTTGCTCTTTATTTGATTTCATCTTTTAGATTTGATTGTCATTTAATGGTAGATAGGGATAACAGTTTCAATATTGTTGAATAAATAAACTGTTAATTGAACCAATTTGACCTTAGAATGATGGTGTCTGGGTAATAAATAGTAGCACTTATGAATTACTGTTTCATCAATTAGCCATCTGAATTTGTTAAGTTTTTTTTCTCAACTTTGCCTTAACTTGTTAATATGTCTTTGCCTATATCTTGTATTCTCAACAATCAGATAAAAGGCGTGTGTGTCTACATGCAATGGTTTTCTTTTTTCAACTTGTATGAATGAAAATTTGCTTACAGCACGCATGTTTAATACAAAGCATGGAAACTTTCTTTGTAAAGATTTATTTATTTGATTTTCTTCTGAGTGAAATTCTTTGATCTCGTTGAACATCATCCATCGGGCATGTATCATAACATCATCTAGAAATAGAGATTGGGTGAGCTTGTAATACTGTTCATTTCTATGTAAGAACTTTAAAGATGAAAATCGAAAAACATTGTCTTCTACTCTTTGATGTGGCTAGTATGTTCCTATGTAACATTATAGATATTATGATTTTGTATGATTAAATTGTATTTTATCACTAGTTAAATCTCCCATGTCTGCAGCTATCCTGTAGATTTAGAGCATAGGTAAAACTCTATGCAAGACTGAACGCATTTTCTTAACAGGTGTTTCCTTGTTCAGTTTATGCTAGGCTAGTCCTGAACATAAACCACTTCATCATACTTGATCTTCCAGCTCATTGACTATACTTTTTCAAACAATGTTCACTGTTGATTCTGGCCAATGGCTTAGCATGATATATGTTGTTTAGGTTTCATAATATGTAGCTGATGTTGCATAATATAAAAAGGGTCAATTACATATTTTCTAACCATAGTGAAATTATCTATTTGGTATCTGAAGAAAATAACTTTGCAACTAAGTACTTCAACTTTTATTCCCCTTGTGTAGATTGAACACCTTACAAACTCAGTTAAGAGTGTAATTCAGTTTCCCCATTCTTTTTATAGTGTAGTTTCAAACAAGCTGCGCTGTTCACTGAGTTGACATTAGTATATATATTTCGAATAGTTGTTGACATTAGTATAGTTTGAAGTGGAAAGGGTTCCTTTTTACCCTGTATGCTATAAATACGAGTATTTATGCTTAAGCTGATGGAATTTTATCAAAAGATGGGATTGTGGACTTTATGTAATTGTACATTAGTTGAAACATGCCTTATCAATACGGAACTACATTTGAAAATCATCTTATGGAAATTGTTGCAGTTGTTGGGATGGCTTGTTGCGGCACCCTTTGTTTTGGTCACACTCTACATTCTATTTTTGCCAATTTTCAAGGTTGTCGTCCCCAAGTTTAGGAGTGTTCCTTTGAGCCCAAGGAAACATCTTCTTTCATCTTCAGAAGTTGGGCTTAAGGTGAGGCAGGTTTGATCGTTGTAATCTTGTATATTTCTTTCCCGGAATGCTTTGACTGGAAACTGCAATTATACATGTTTCTCACCTAATGGCATTTGTTGTATATAAGTCATATCTGGACGCTTAATCCATCAATACAGAATGTGGTTTATGAGCCTTATTGTGTTGAGTATTGTTAGTGGGCTTGCATGCATCCAGATACGTATATTTATACATATATGTATATGTGTATTAAAATAGGGAAACTAATGGTTGAGCATAACTTTGAGTCTGAGTTTGAATGACTAATTTTATGCCTTACTTAGCAATGAACAATATCCGGATTCTAATGATTTGTTTTGTGTTGTGTCGTTTGCCATTTAATTTATGAAAGCACCCTCTTCTCTAGAGCTAACTTGAAATAGAATGTCCGATGCAGTTGATTTCTATTCATTAGGTTCTAAGCAAGGTTTTATGGTTTGTTTATTAAACCAACTGAACTCAAATATAATATGTTCAGGAGCATATTCAAAAAAAAAATTGTTGTTTTAGTGCTTGTAAACAGTTTTGTTTACTCTAATCAAAATGCGCTTAATTTTAAAACGAATTGGATTTTTAATCACGAATTGAACGCAAACAAATTGGAAAACAGATGAACATTGAATAGAGGACTGTTTGTTGAAACATAGTTCATTTAGAGGCCTACTCTTGTCTTTGGGGAGTGACACAGGCAGCGGCAGCCCAGCAAGAGGAATGAATCTCACGCATCACCGCTCAACTTCTGATTTCTTGCTTAGAAAAACTATAAATTAGAACTAGAATACAATGTTAATGATCTTGGGACTAAGTTTTGGAGAGGACTAGTAAAATTTTCAAAAATTTAGGGAATTTTTTCTTTTTAAAAATGGGAGTTTAACTGAAATTTTTGTGAGATTAATCAGAATTTTTTAAAAAATTAGGAGAGTTTAATTAAAATTTTTAAAGAAAAAGGTATAATAAAAAGTTTAAAAAATCTGAGGGCATCTAATTTAACATTTTCTAAAAACTTAAAAACGGGAAAAATGAGATTTTTCAAAAATTTTGAGTGACCTAATTAATAGTAATCAAGATTTCCCCCAAAAAGATCTGCCCTTGATGTTATTTTTTTGTGAATAATTATAATGACTTCAGAATTATTTCTTTTATGTAAAATTTATGGATTTGTTTGAATTTAGATGATATATTATATTAAATATTCAATTGTTAGATAATCTTAATTTTGACTGATTAAGTTGAGTTGCATACATTCCTTGAAATGTACCTTGTTGCTATGGATTTATTTATAGCATGAACAAGGAATACATCTTCTGTCAGTTCCAAATTATTATAATGTTTCCATTCAAGAGAAGAGGCTCTACAGAACTCTGGTATCAATGAAATGAAATTAACTAAACTACAGCCAATGGTTTTACTTCAAATTTAATGATTAATTTCAAATATGATCCTTTTAATCCACCAAATAGTTCCAGAATTTTGATTGTCTGTGGAAGGCTGGTTAAAGTGAATTGAGAGGGAATTTGCAGAGCTCTACCAATATATATTATATATACACACTCAAATTTTGTTGTGTGGAATGAGGTATGTTCAATTTTTATTTTCCTTCATATGTGAAGTGTTAAACACAGGTGTTTCAAATATATGTATAAATAAAGATTCAACCACCCCTGGCTCTAATAATTCAATCAACTATAGGCTTTAATAAGTAATAATTGTAAGAAATTGTAATTGCCAACAGCAACAGCAGCTTGGGGTAGAGGTGTTGGGGTCCTTAGCACTGCCCTCCAAATTTTTTAATCTCATAATGCGTTTAAATTATTTTAAATATTTTTATATTAACATTGATGTATTTTGAAATTAAATTTCACCCATAATACTAATTTTCTTATTCAAACTTTGGTTTAGACATGTCTGATTTAAATTAAAAATATCAATTTTTTATTAATTCATGTATTATAATTTGTCCATTTTTATCTTTTTATATTTTTCAAAATTTAAAATTTTAATCCTAAATCAACTAATAACAGTTATATTCATTACACCAAATTCTACTATTAATTTCATATAATGCGTAAGTTGCAGAATTTTTTTTTTCAGTTTGATTATTTTCAATTTGTATACTTTTTCGAATATTAAAATTTCGATCTAGTAGTTAGTTTAATCCTTCAACTAAAACATGTTTCTTTGCAAGTATTATATTAAAAATAGTAAGCTCGCATGGCATTGTAATACGTTTGTCATATGAGATTTTAAAAATAATAAAATTTTACTAATTTAATAGTTACCATTTGGATATACTAAAATTTCAAAATTCGAATAACAGGAAGATTAAAAATGATTAAATTAGAGTACAAAGATTAACCCATAACTTAAGCACGGTATAAAGAGTAATAGCATAATTTGAATATTGCAAAAGAGTAGATGAAGAACCATATCAGCTAAAGGTGTTGGATCATCCTGGTTATTTGCAGCAGCAAGATTAGGTTGCAGTGTCTGGGATTAACATATGATCACGAAAATCATCTTGGTTAAAACAGAGAGTGAGTGAAAGTGAAAAAGAAAGAAGATAGAGAAATATGATGGAATGAGTTTTAGTCTTTATTGGTGAAGACAAAACATTGGATTAATAATTCAACGCTGAATTGTTTTGTTTCTCTTGTAACACCCACGTGAACCTCCCCTCTCTTTCCTTTATAGACCCTTCACCCCTTAGGTCCCTTTCCCTTGCTGTTTCTTTTAAATTAAATAAGCCATGTTCGAGACAACTACTTATGCTCTGTTCTTTATTAAATCATATTGTTATACCTAATCACTTTATTTAGTAGTTTCCTCATTGCTAAGACTAACCACTTTTATTGAAAAGGATTCACTTATTAGATTTGTTAAATGTTCATGTGGACCATCACTAGGTTAATTGATTATTATAATTGTATCTTATAAAATCTTGTAGGTTTATATCTTTGACTATACAAGAGATTTCTCAAATCACATCTTAGTAGAGCATTCTATGATCCTATTGATAACACTTTATATGACAAAACAACTATTTAATAAGGAGCTAATGTCAAACTTCTCTATATAAATCCTTTCGTCTCCAATAAGACTCTTAAACACTCACTAATTACTTTAATTGTATTGAATTTCTTTCGTTATTCTCCACTATTCTCTAACCTCCACTAATAATTTTTAACATTAATATGTGAATCACTTGGGAAACTTGTATCAACAAATATATATATTATATATAAAACTTGAAAGAGGGGACAAATGGTGGTGGAGGAGCTTTGGATTGGTCGGTCTATGAGTTTGGAAGTCTGAAATCCTAGTCGTCTCGGAAGCAAGCACAATGATGGGGGATGGGGCTCCCACATGTTTTCCCAATCCCTACTCCCTCACTTCCCTTCCAACAATAATTGTCAACATCATTTCCATTTAAAATCTCCTAATCTATAAATATATATATACATTAAATGTTCAACTCACTCATTTCCATTCCATCCTACATATATAGACATAGAGAGACATAGAAAAGTTCATTATTTCTGCAAATACACAATGAAGGCTAGGCCTGCATATTTCATCTTATTATGTCTCTTCACAGCTGCTTTCTATCTACTTTCTTCTTCTTCTTCTTCTTCCATCTTGCTTACAGGAAGGAGATCACTAGAGATGTCATTGCCTCACCACAAATATATATATCCCAAAGCAAAGGTAACATTGTTTATTTATGAAATTATAGAAGTTTTGAGATTGAAGATGGCTAAGTTTTTTCTTTTTTTCTTTCTGAAACGAAAGGAATTGAATGGTGTGAATGCAGGTGGCTGATGGTTCATCATGGGAAGGTTCTAATGGGCATATGGATGATGAGATTGTTAATTACCACTTAGATTACCATGGAGTCACTACTCATCCAACTCCAACCCCCAAACATCCTAAGCCTTAAATTTTTTTTTTTTTTGTTTAGTTTTGCCTTTATTTCTCTCGTATAAGCAATGCAACACACTGCATTGATGCTTAATATGTACCTCATCTGAAATCAATACATGGTTTGATTTTTTCTCTTATATTAGTTTTTTGAGTTTTTATTTACTGAGATTTCTATTACTTTCTTTACTAAGTCAAAGCAAATTCAAATAGTTCAAATTTTATTTTCAAACTTCAAAATATGAAATACAATTAACCAAGAATCGGGTCTCTAAGCAATGGTTTTTGAATTTAACTTGACTTTCTCACTGTTTCGACTTGGCCAGACTAGGTTTACACATACAGTGCGAAGAGAAAGATGGTTGATAACTTGAGACGAATGAGGAGATTTTTACAAGATTAGATGAAAAACCACTTCCATTGTATAACATAATATAGATCATATGCAGATGCAGTCAAATAGAATGCAGAGATAACATTCCGTTCATATACTGCTTTCTAACCTCCTCATACTTTTCATGCAATAGCTTATAGTTTGCAGTAACGTCATCATATGATACCTCATTACAGAAATTCGATTTCACATCCATGAACACCCTTTCGGCCATCTCTTTGTATTCAACATATACAGCAAATATATCTTTGATCTCTGTTGATCCAACATCCCAATCCAAATCCCAATCATGTCCTTCAACACTTTCCCTCTCTTGGTTCAGATATCGTAACCACTTGATCTGCTGAAACGGGTCTTCATTTCTCTCAATAGCTGCTTCAACACTCTTCAATGCTTCCTGGAACCTCGATTCTCGGCTAATTTTGTTGATCAAATAGCTGAAAATGGTTCTTTGGCATTGATCAAGCCAGCTATTCGTGTTTGATTGCGAAGAAGCAGCAGCTACCAAGCATGCCTTACGGAAGGCAGGATCAGAATGACCAATTAAACCAATAACTATATGCAGAAGCCTGGTTGACATGACATTTAAAATTCCAGACAATGACTTTAACGAAGGATGACAATGGAGTTGAGTACGGTTCCAACAAAACAGTGCTATGTGCATAAACCCCTCCCACCTGCGTAAATGAAGGAAAGAGTGTGAGTTCTAATGTCGTATTATAAAAATTTAAAACTGCCAAACCACATAAAACTGAATTCTAATTTAAAGTAAAATAAATCATTATAAAGTAATACAATATGCATATGGCCAAGCATAGCATAGCATATGTTTCAGCCGGCATCCCCAATTAGGAGGGTCTGGAGTTCCCCTAACCCAAAGAAACAGAAAGTACCAAAAGAGAAATAAATTAAAATAGCATCCAAGTAAGATCCGTCATATTATAGAATTATGGCAAACAAATCGAACTTAATGAATCCAATCCACTCAAAATCATCATAAACTCAATCATGACAAGATCAAATATACAAGAGATGCCCAGAGACATTGACCAAATAAATTGTCCTAATGTCCCACGGACAACTATGTCTGAAGTCTAAACTAAATAATTTTGTCAACAACATGGGTCATTCCACATGCAATGTTCAACTATCAACTTTTAAATGGTCACCACAATCAATCAAAATCATTTTTAATCTGTGTAGGAATTTATATTAAAGAGAAGGAAAAAAGGAAGTTATTTCCATATTAGCAACAACCACCTATATTTATCATGGAAGTTGTATAATTAATTTAGAAACAATGAAAACTGGAAAACGAAATGTAAATACAAACATCCTTTATTTTTTTTCTTGATAGGGCTAGGGGTAGAGGCTGTTCAAAGATCGAACTCATGATTGGTCTAAACTAAAAACTCGAATACAAGTCCTTTGCCACTACCCATGTGGTTCAGTTGACAAAAGTCCAATTATTAATACCTGATAAAAACTAGAATTGCTAATCTTGTTAAAAGTGATGAGGTACGTGCTTTAAAACCGAATTCAAACCTGACCTTAAAATAACTAAAAGAAGGACGATCAAGTAAAAGAAATAGAACTTTGTCACAATAGCTAAGAGGGTATGCAAAAGAAAAATTGAAAAAATCCAAGAATTACCCAATGGTTTTTCATCATAGAAACCTAAGTTCTCCAAATTAAATGATAAGGCAAACCAATACATACACTCATTTTGACCAAACATATCATCAGTCGTTTTCTATTGCTAAAAGCTTCAATATTGCTTCTTTTGCAGCAAAATGTCCAATTAGAAGGTAACTATCACCCGGGCACATGTTGCAATCAGTTGCTCATTCAATAAGAAATTAGATCCTTGCCATGTGCACAACAAGAGGAAAACTGAAGACAAGAAACGGGGACTACCTCACATGCCAACTGTCTAATAAAGGAACCTAATCACCAACAAACTAATAAATGGTAATTTTTTCTATGAATTACTTCCCATACAAAATTTCCAAACAGATGAAGAAAAAGGATTTTGGAGTGGTGTTTGGTATATATGATATAAGATTGTTATTTGAAACATGAGATAAACAAGTTACGAGTGCTGTTCAAGTTTATATAAAACATGAAAGACCAAAAATTATCTTCGAGGCACATGATTACAATTTGGATGAGACAAGCAGTAAATGAAAATCTCAGCTTCAATTCAGAGAGTTTAAGTAATAACTTGTCATATCTTAAATGCTAACATTTTTCACTGTTTCTTCCACAAAGTAGACAAACTGCAAAAATTTTCCAAAAACGAGAAAAGCTATAAAACCTGTGTTAATTGAGTAAATTATTACCAGCAAAACTTCATCTACAATTATAAATCATTCCCTCATTCTTTTAACACACTCTTTTCTCATGGATATATGGTAATCTTTAAGAAACTACAGCGCAAAAAAATAGAAAACAAAATAAACAAAAAGTAAAGCAAGAAAGAGAATACATATGGAACCTTTATGAAAATCTAACACAACATCATACAAGAAATTAAAGCTCTTAGGCCAAATTATCTGGCAAGCAGCAATAATGCCTATTGCATTTATTATGTATCTGATGATAAAGTGAATAATATTTTTCTAGCCAAATCAAATGAAACTAGTGGAGTGAGCTTCAGTCTGTCCTAGAATATACAGATAGCATGTGACACTAATATCATGAGATAATCTCAGAAACCTAAAATGATTAATCTACATTAAGCAATAAAAAGTTAAGAGGCATTATTATTTAGGATGCAAAGCAAAATGGTTCATGGTAGTGAGCCTATACATTGACTCAACAGAATTTAAGAAACACTTATCAAAAGTTAACTTACTCAAATGGAGGTTCAACCTCAACTCCAAGTGTTAAGTGCAGGGAAAACCCAACAGATCCATCTTGCTTATCGTAATGTGTACATGCTTCATGAGGACAACCCCTGGGGATATATAGGACATCACCTTCATTAAGAAAAAAGTTATAACAGTCTCTTGTACTATCAATGGTTTCATTATTTAGAATGTTACAAGGGTCATATAATCGAGGTAACTGCCCATTTGGCTGAGAAAATATTTTCCACTGCTTAGATCCAAAAATTTGGCAGACAAATACACAATGGTCATCATAATGACGAGCCAACCCTTGAGAATTAGGTGGAGTTAAGTACATATTGGCACCTGCCGATGGTTGACCAAAGATTGAAGCTAATCTGTTTACAATAAGGGCAACCCTTTCAAAGCGGAATTCCATTCCACGTAAAGCTACTGTATAACCATCATTATATGCTTCTTGACACTTTAACATATCATCTAAACATAAAACATGCGGAGTCTTGACACGGCAAGAATCTGAATTTTCTTGAAAAAAGTGCACTTCTTGTTTAAATTGGTTATCTGTTCTTAGAACCCGTATGTCTTGTTCATTGATAAGAGGACATCCCAATTTATTTCTAACCTCCATCAGGAAATTAAGGATGTCTAACTCATCTGAATCAATGGGCAAGCAGGAAATTAGACCTTGAAGGATAGAAGAAAGAACCGAAGGGAATGAATCTTTAAAACAAAGAGATTGCATAAAGGATGTGAATATTTCATCCACCTCCAATGAAGCACTTGAGAACCTTCTTACAACACAAGGTAAGACCTCCCACTGGTTTAATATGAAATGTTTGAAATCATCCTCACTAGACCAAAATATTCTTCTTTCAACAATATTACTGGACATAAGGGCTGGAAATTGATCAACATTAATGGAAAGCCTAAAAATGCTTTCCGCCAGATCACTGATGTTAATATTGCTGAAATATAAGTTCATCCCTTGACCAGCTCCCAAAATATCACTGTTTATCATTTTTTTGTGAGCTTCTCTCCACACTTCTTTCAAAGAGACAGAAAAACATTCAGATAGTTTGCTCGGGATCTTTCTTAATTGCTCAATGTTGCATGTGTTTATGAGAATGATGGCAGCATTAAGAAGTAAAACTGGGAGTTTACCTTTCTGAAAGCCTATCCTGAGAGAAGCAATATTTACATCATCTCCAGTGCTTAAAGAAATCAGTGTTGATGATCCCTGAACCTCAAGGAATGCAAACCTAGCAATGATTTAGTACCTCAAGTTATAATTTTTAACAAACCTAAGAGCAATATATGCAAATATATATAGCCTATAACAACATCTTTTCAGGGGGAAAATGAAGGGACAAATTAATAATTGGAGTCTTCTTCTAACATATTGATAAAACATGCCATTCGAAATATAAATGTGAAACCATAAGGATTTTGGAAAAAGAAGTTAAATTGCTTTGTAACATTTCCATTCTGCAAGAATAAGAAGAAACTAAGTCCAAACAATGTATGTCTAAAATTTATTTATTATATGTTTTAGTCACTTAAATCTTACATTTCAGAGGAAATATAAAAAACACTTTGCTTATTATTGTACTCTTTAAGCGGAAGATACTTTACTTATTTTTGTGGCTATATAAGCCAGTGCATATGCCATTTATTCACTATATCACCCCCGGTTTTACAGTAAATGTAAAGTGAATAAATACCAAATCAAAGGCATTGTCCATTTCTATGAATTTAAATAGCTAATTCTAATTTCTCAACATCAGAATGAAGTTTTAAGCGAATATCTAACTATATGTTTACTGATTATCATGTGAATAAACTATGCAACTGACAATATGAGTTTGTTTATGCACAATGGCAATGTAAAACAAGAAAATACATAATTGTGGTTCACGTTTCTTAGTTTCATCATCTATACCATACCATGCATCGTAAAACCCCTAAACAAAACTAAATATGCACTGCAACCACCCTCAATGGCATTTGTCAATTTATTGTTTTAGTTTATCACCAATATTTCTCTACATATTTGTATCTATCATCTAAAGGTTCAAAGTATTAAATATAGACAACCACTTACTTTATTTTTCTTTGCTCTTCACGGTAAGTTTGCAGTAGTCTAAACAGTAGTAGCACTAAGTTTGCAGTGGTCTAAATAGGAGTGATAAGATTACTCGTTGGGAAATTATAAAAGAAAGAAAGAAAGAAAGAAAGAAAATACTGACATGAGAGTTTCCAAAGCAGAGAAATGGAGCAACCGTTGTCTTCCCTGACAAGTAGAGCAAATATCCAAAAGGCCATCGCAGGCAGCCATGGAGACGGCCTTTCGAGAAGTGGATATCAAAGAAATCAAAGCCTTAAGCGTGTGAAAGTCAGAGACGACCTGGTGATTCATTTCAAAGGACAGGAGAGAAACCGCCCCAACAAATTGGGCGGTGAGGGTGGCGATGTGAGGGGATTTGGAGCGGAGAAGGAGAGGGCAAAGGGAGAGAATACAAGTGGCTTCGTGGGGTTGGATTGGATGGGAAAGGAATTTGGTTAAGCAGTCCTTCACAACTGTACGAGTATTGGTATTAGTATGAGAGTGAGAGAGAGCGGCAGCCATTAACAGAGGGAAGGTTAGTGTATTACTCCTGCGATCAGTATTGCCTGTATTGGAATGGGATTGGGACTTTCTTTTGCGGTTTCCCTTGTTGTTCTTCTTCTTAAACTCCTGCAAGTGTTCCATTTCCGCAACTCTAGAGTTTCAACTCACTGTGTATGTGATGTAAATGTTGGATGGTCGGAAGATTATTCTTAAATTATAAGAATTCAGCTGCTCGCCTTGCTTCGCATCCGCTTGATTTTGGATTCCTTCCGTCATTTATTTGGGTTTTCATTGTTTTTTATTTGGATTATTCTCTTTTATTTTGAGGTAATTTAATCTAAATTAATGCTACTGAACTTGGCTAATTATTCTTCGTTGATATTAAACATGTGGCATTGACATCCAAATGTTAAACTTAATTCAAAATAATTTCAATTAAGTCATAAGTTCCATCACCTTTATTTATTTTAATATAGATTTGAATATATTTTAGTTTTTAATTTATAATAAGTCGGTCACCCACCTAGATTTGAATTGAACGATTATCTAAAAAATAAGAGGATTTAGTTAAAAGTGACTCATTTTCCAAATGAGCCGAGTTTTGGGTAAAATTTATTTGGGCTAGACTTGATCGGGCTCGAATTGCCTAAATTTCTTTCACTCTTGTTTGCTGTTATTTTGATATTATTTTGTTGTTGTCGAAACTATTTTTTCATTTGAAAAACGGGAGTCGACTTAAAAATAAAAATGGTATGGAGTTGTCACCAATCCTTTTAGGTATGATTGGGTCGCCTAATAAAATATTTTGATTCATTAAAAAGCTGATTTTGGCCTACGAAAATCAAGAAAATGAGTTCGGGAGTTGGTTACGTACGAGGAAGGATTAGCATCCTCGCAACGCCCAAAATCGGTACCTAATTGATTAATTTATGTCCTTATGTCGAAAATTTGAAGAGATTTAAAATGCCATCTCTTTTAAAAAATATATTTGAATGTACTTGGATTCTCTTACTTCGAAGGAATAAAATATCACATTTAACACATTAGGACACAACAGTTTAAATCCGTGAATCCAAAATCATCTCGTGATTCCCAAAACTCATGCATTGAAAATTTCAAAAGGATGTTCGATTATTTGGCCAAACAAAAAAAAAAAACTGAAACCCAGCACGTTAGGGCACGATTTCTCGGATTTCCAAACATGGAACATTACCTTATTTTGAAAGCTTTTACTTAGCGATTATAAAATTGACTCAAAATATGTTTATTTGGTTTGTTTGGGGAAGAAACGAAACCATTAATGTTAGCCAAACATATTAGAGTTTAAATCACGATGTGATAGCAGGAAATAAAGGCATAATTGCGAGCATAACATAATAATACATGGCAAGAGTACTATACAAGTAAATCATAATCATATGAAAATAAAGAAAATACAATGTCAACACATCATACATTATACAAATACTAATATTAACACACAAAAGTCAATGAATTACTAGGCAACCTTAAGAAAAGTACCAAGCAAATCAACACACATGAAATGTAGCAAGTTTTAAAATAAATAAAAATGAATAACGTAAGAAATGGAAACGTGAAACCATCGATATGCAAACAACAAATTCTATGTAAGAATTTTAAAAGCAAGTAGTATATGAGAAAATTTAAAATAGACAAATAAGGAATAGAAATAAAAATAAATAGTTTACCTAGGAGTAATATATGAAAGAATTTTGAAATAAATATTAAGTAAGAAGAAAATCAACACATAAAATACAATATATATATATATCTAAATAAATAATATACATATAATGAAAAACTTATTATAAATATATGTGCAGAAATAATAATTTGAAACACAATGTTTAAATACGGACTAATTTGAAACAATGCGCGAATTCCAAAGAAAAATTAAAAAGTGCATAAGAAATCAAAACGAGACTCGATTGCATAATAGCGCGAGAGGGAGGGACCAAATGCATAATTCACCCATTCAGGGCAAAAATGTGTGGACCCTCCCCGCGGGTCGAGTCGAGGCGCGGACCTTGCTCCAATTCAAACGGCGCCGTTACTTTTATTATTTAAATCAAAAAATTTTTGTTTTAAAACATTTTAACCTTTGTTTTTTTTTTAAAAAACCCTAAAAACTTAAAAATATTTTCTCATTTCCTCCCCCATTCGGCCGGTGCCGCTTCTGTTGGAGGTCCGACGCGCCATGGCCGCAGACGGCGGCCTGAGCCTCATAAATAGGGTATTTAACCCCCCTCCCATTTTGAGAAAGAACCGAAAGCTTAGCCTTCTTGACTTGAAGGAATAAAGAAGGAAAGCCCTTAACCATCCCAAGGTCTGATTGCGACGAACGGACCTCCGACGACGCGAGCACGACTCCGGTGAGCCTCTTCCTTTCTCTCTTATATTTTAATATTAGTATCGTGGATTCAAATGAAAGTAAAAAAACAGAATAGAAACGGCGATAATAGATCACCTCTGAAGTGTACTCTTTTTGCTGTTCTCTGTTGATTTTTAAATCTGTATTCTATTTCTCTGGACAAAAAAAGAGAAAAATCGTCCCTTTACAATAAAAATTTGAAGGCTTTATAGCCGAATACAAGTTGTTTCTTGCTATTTTCTTGCTCAAGTCGCAGGTCGTGAAGATGTGAAGGAGGAGTGCACGGACGTGGGGCGTGCAACGCGCGAGCCGGGGGTCATGCGTGGGGCGTGCGTGAAGGTGAAGGCGACGCCGGCCAAAAGGAGGACCTAAGTGCTAGGGTTTGTTGTTTCTGAAAAAAATGGGGCCATTGGGCTTGGGTAATCAGGCCGAAATTGTATTTTGGGCCAGCATTTAAACTTGGACTTTAAAATTTGTATTGGACTGTGTTATTATTTATTTTTTGGTTTTTTTTTTGTTTCTTATGTGTATGGGCCCGGGCTAAAATTAGGTCTTACAGTTGCTATGTGTTATTTTAATATATTTTTAATATTTGTAGTATATTTGATGTATTATATTTTTCAAATTTATTTTTATACAAAAGATAATATAAAAATATTTATATGAACATGCCAAATAAAGTTTAAATTTAATATTTTTATTTAAATTTAGGTAAAATTTTAAACTCATTTATTATACCGAATTCAAGCTTAAAAAATAATCTAAAATTTTAGATTAAGCCAGATGAAGTATAACGTATCCTAATTTTCAGTATAGAGTTGCTACCAATGCCTATTAGATAGAATCATCAAGTTTTATGGACAGCACTAAAACTTTGTTATCATCTAGAAATTAAATGTCAGTTGACTCCATACTTAATTGGAGTTTCACATTTGAATATCGAAACATCTCAATGAAAAAATTAAAAAGCATGGGCAGAAGAAAGATAATTTGAATGACCTAAGAAACCAACTGCACGGAAGCTTGAATGCTTGACAAATATAAACAATGATTTCAAACACGGCCACCATTTATTGTACTTTTTTTTTGCCGTAACCATCTCTGTTACTTCTTTCTAGAGAAGGAAGCATACCTTACTTGCTTTTTCTGGATATATAAGTGAATATTACTTGTCTTTAATTTCATTTTCTTTTTTTGAACCATACTTTGTCTTTCATTTCAAGTAGACTTGGAACAGAAACAGATAAAATTAACTTGGATCTACTAGTATTATCATCACTCAATTACAGTTACAGTTTCAATATCAATTAGAATTACAATTTCCATAACAAAAGATAACAATACAAGATGAATTTCTAGAAAATTGTAAAAGAAAAATGGTATCGAACATGTCAGCAGGAAATATCACAAGAGCTATCTTTCTACGGGAAATTCAAGTTCAGGCATGACCACTCTGAAAACTGCATAGTGATGATTTAAGCTTTTCTCACCCTGTAACCTATGAATGCTTCCCAATGCCCCAGTTTCAGGATTCGGTAATGCATAAAATATGCGCCTAATTCTTTGATGAACAAGAGCCATGGCACACCTTCAAAATGCAAAACCAAATGTCCACGTATCAGATAATGGCATCACTTCCAAAAGTAAAATGTCAGCAGTATAGGTAAACAAAAAACTTTTCTCTTGCACAAATAATCATTTCCTTCAGCAAAATTTACAGCTCGGATTAAAAGTTTGTTGATAGCCGCTAGTTAGTGATGCACCAATCAAAGCCTTAAGATGATTTTAATGATCTAAAGAAGAAATGATCAAAAGGTTTTACCAGCCAAGTTTAACCGAAGAGGCTCAAGTGGAAGAAATATTTTCCACCTTAGCTACCATCTTTAGCATAATGACTATTTCAACTTATGTTACTTGGACGTGTGTGCAAAATGTTGGCATGCGCCCAACATGAGGTATGTTCTTCCAAGTTTTTCCATGTATTGGACAGTCCTTGAAAGGTCATATTTCCATAACCATGTCCAAAAATGTGTTAGACCTTCAGAAGGGGAAAAAAAGAGTTGGAGCAACATGTATTTCAACTCCTAAGGATGAGTACTTGGTAGAGATTCATCAAAAAGATTATAGCTAAAATTCAGAAGACACAATACAGCAGGTAGTTCTTGTTGCTTAACCAACAAGCATGCTCTTGACGAGAAAAATAGCTTAAAATATAAGGAAAAGCAGACCCCTGATCAAATCTGTTGTGCTTTTATCCAGACACAAGCAAGCAACCACCAAGCAAATTCCATCCATCAATAGAAATTAACAAGGGTTGGTGTTTGCAATTAAATATATTTCTAATCTTAATCTCAAATGAGATTAAATTAGCTACATTTAATTTATTCAATTTAAAATTTCTTTGAAATTATTTATATCAGGTAAAATGTAAAAAGGAAGAGAGATAAGTTCTGTTAACGACTTACATTGCACAAGGCTCCCAGATAAGATAGATGTCATAGCCAGTACACAGATACGGCCTTCCTAAGGAGTTTGAACCTTCAGTATTAGCATCCTGCTCCCCTCTATTTTTGACCTAAAACAAATCATTAGATATGACTTTGGATTTGTCTTGTTATGTAAATCTATATTTCAAATGGTATTCTTATGAAAAACTTGTAAAAACAAACCTTTCAAAGAGCAAACTTAACCTACTTCACGTACATTTGACAATTTGCTATTAATGATCCATAAATTGTTATTGTTTAGAAAACCCCAGTTGGTATAATTTTTGTTAAAGCCTTAAAGTAAACTGCGAAGAAAAATGAGGAAAAACCATTACATTTTTTTTTTGTTTGATAAAAGAAACCTAGAAAAATCATTACATACATATATTTGCATGCAGCAAACAGATACTTCACCAGAATTCTAAAACAAAATTGGAGGATATGCCCCCATCTTAACCTCTGTTTATAAGGATCACCAAGACAGAGGTTCAGAAGCAGAAGAATGTTAACTCACATTTTCAAGGTCGACCCTTTGTCTCTTTGCTAGAGAACATGAGGAAGAAGAATTACAATCAACTCCATATGACTTCTCATTATGCCCAGAACCAGGGAACAAATGTCTGTCCCTGGCAGCAGAAGCTTCTATAGCAACAATGGCAGCATGTCGTAATGGGTGACAATAACAAGGACTTGAATGGAATGATTGTCGTGCAAACCACCAAGGGTTTAAACAAGATACTGCCTTGTAACATTGCTGGAGATTGTAAGCAGACCTATTTGAAAGGAAAGTTATATCTTTTGCTGTGATGTTCGCATCAACATGAGAAGTGAATCCTTCTAACTGTTTAAAGTCACAGGTTTCAGTCTTTGCTTTGCTTGTTCCCATATGCCAAGAGCAGACTTCATCACATGCACTTGCAATTATCTGCCCAACTAATGGATCCACTATCATAGCAGCATTGACAACCTGCAGAAAAATGCAGAATTAGACAAGAATAACATACTATCCACAACCAAAAGAAACTAAGGAACGAAACACCACCGAAAATGGATTACAAGGAAAAGTGACTGATTTCTACTTGGCCTTACTAATTTAGGTTGTACTGTATGAGGTTTATATTAGGGAAGAGCTCATATGCATAGCTTATTCTGCAACATCTGTTGCACTGATCATTGACAATTTGAACTACAGACTTAAGATTTAGAGGTTTCCTTCGAGTTTATCCTTTTTCTTTAGCTTTCTTTGTTTTCTCAACCTTCTTTCAATTTTACTATTGACATGGCATTGCCAAGATTGCAATCAACCATGTTAAAATACTAATATTTGAAAAATGATAAATTCATATAAGTGACAAGGCAGGAACTGAAAGCACTTTAACGAAAGCTATCTCCTCAAAGGTGATTTCATAAGAAGCAATAGACAATTCATTAATAATCACATGCATCGAATCTATTTTCTAGTGAACTCTTAGGTCTTAGCAGAACAACACATCATTACAAGAGATTCTACGAAAGCTAAATCGCGCAAAAAAAATTAAATCCTACTTAAAGATACATAACACTAAGGTATAAGTATAACAATTGTAGCCTTTATAAAGTCCTACATCAGCAAAGGCTGAAAAGACACCACAATACTACTTCTTTCTGACACTTGTCTTGTTTTACCTTGATACGCAACACAAAGCATTACAAAGACTGTAGCCCCTTGTTTATGGTGCAAGGCACATTCTTGGTGCTAGAACCTTTATATTGCCTAATGCGCAAGGCACAAGAAAAGCATCCACTTGAGTGGGGCCAGGTACAATAAGTATGTGTGCATTTTATATGATCTCCAGTTTATCCTACAAAGATGCAAACTTTCCTTTCTCTTTTGTTGGTCAACACGCAGGATTTCTTTATAATCCTTTGTCTGAAATTGAATACTCAAATATGAGAAGGCAGAAAGTTTGGTACTGTCCCCTTTCTTACTAATAAAGGTGAAATTAATGAAAATAAATGAAATTAGATATCATCTATGATCTATCATCTTACAAAAGCATGCGTAGGCTCACCAAGCATGCATCTGACCAAATAAGACCTAGAAAGGGTCTTCAAGACTTTTGTTGTTTGATGCTAAGGGACAATGCCTAACTTGTAACAACATTGGTCTAGTGTTACTAGCAACCTCTGTAGAGTGAAGGGTCATGTCTTGGCCAATGTTGGTAATGAGTGGGGCTTGGGTACAGATTTTACATTCAAACCTTAGCACAATTCTCTCATATACATAGGCTATTTTAGATTTTATTTATATTTATTAGAATTTCACCTATTTTCCAAGTATTAGGACTGTAGGGTTTTATTTCCTAGTGTGCATTTTTTTACGTTTAGTGTTTAGTCAAAAATGTCCAGGTCATTCAGATTAATATATTTTGAGATATTGAGAGTTCAGATATTTTGATATCGAATTATTGGGATCAGATTACTGATTGAGTGTTTCGACTTGACAATACTTGTTCTAGGTCAAGCATCTTATGTTATCTTGAGGTCCACTTCAACGAAACAATCATAGGGTCCTACTATTGTTAGCCTACTAGAAATCACTACGAACTCTTATATTCTAAATTACTTATAGAAGCTATCCATTGTATAGGCTCTGTAATTGCAAATGGACTGGGATTCATGCATTTAAGTATCCCACCCTTATCCTCAAACAATAAAGCTGGTGCATGAGAAAAGAAATGACATAATTACCAAATGATCACCAGATTTCGCCAACTCTACTGTAGACTTCATAAAATTGGAAACTGCTTTAGAATCCTCCTCACTAAATCCAGTAATGCCAGGAATATTGCTGCAAATGGAACAAAAGGGAGAGAAAAAGTAAGCATATAAGGAACATATTATAGCATGTGGCAGCTGCAAACGACAGACAAAATAATTTTAGCACCACGAATAATTAGAACTAAACATTTAAGAATCCAAGCACCATTTCCAACTCTAAAATCCCACCAATTAAAGGTAATGGCCAATATGCAGTTCAAAATATTCCACCTGTAACCGAAGCCGGTACTTACATAGTGATTATAATCCACTAAAATATCCCTTAGTTTGAATAAGCACATGAACACCATTTCCCATCCTTCTACATTTATTTTCTCAGGCAAAGCATTTTATGCGTCAATATATCAAACAAGGAAGAAAACTCAATAAAACACTTTTTAGGCTATTGTTTCACACTATTAAAGTAAGAGCATATTTTGAGTACTAAATGATATTGCAGTTCACAACATTTAGATCTCAAGGGAGTTCCACTATGTAACAATTGCTATTTTTTTCCTCAAAGATTTGACACCATTTTAGCTTCTTATTAAAACTCAATAAACAGTTTTAGTCCTAATAGTGGAGTTGACTAGTCAATAGCCCAAACTTTAAAGCACACATTTAGACTATCGCAGCTTCGTAAGTTATATGATGTGTTTGACTATTGCCTCTTTTCTTTTTTGGTCATCCAACTATCATTTTTTTTTTTTAATTAGGTCACCCAAGTAATCAAGATTGTTTTTTTGGTCCATTTCTGTTAAGTGCTGTTAAATCTCTGATGGAAGGGTGACATGGCAGTTAAAAATTGGTATAATAACAAATTTAGCCCTCAAGTTTTACATATTATTTCGATTTAGTCATAATTTTAAATTATTAACCCTCAAAATTTACAAATGGTCTCAATTTGATCCTCAAATTTAAAAGAGTTCGGTGGACGGTTGTTAATAGCGATTTAGTTGAAGGAAACACAAAGCGAAAGAGTCTTGAGCATAACTGACATTTAGCCTTGTTTGATTCAGCCAACACCATTGTTGTTTTTCCCTCTTTTCTATACATAAAAGGGGTTCCTTTTTCCCTTTCATGCTTCCATCTTTTTGGGGGTTCTTCAAAGAAACAACAATCTAAGAACAAAAAAAAAATGGAGTGGCATGCTTGTCTCGATGAATATGAAAAGCTGTTATAAGGATGAGTACACCCAGGTTTGTATTCTGTTTGATTTTAATTCTGGGTTTCAAAGCTTTTTTTTTTTTAACTCATTCAAGCTCCTATTTTGGGCTTTTTTATTTTCATCAGGTTGATAGAGCTAGAAGACATGGAATTTTATTGAATGCTGTTCAGGTTTTAACAGATCTGAATCTTTCAATTAAAAAGGCTTATATTTTATCTGATGGACAATAGTTCATGGATGGTAAGCTGAATTTTTTCATGATAAAGATTTTGAGGATGAAATTGAAACCATTTGTAAATTTTGAGGGTTGATTTTTTAAAATTATGACTAAATTGATATAATATGTAAAAGTTGAGGGCTAAATTTGTTATTATACCAATTTTTTAACTGCCACGTCACCCTTCCGTCAGAGATTTAACGGCACTTAACAGAAATGGACCAAAAAAAACATATCGATTAGTTGGGTGACCAAAAAAGAAAAGAGACACTAGTTGGGTGACCCGTGGTGTAGTTTACCCTATAACTTAAAGACCTTGAACCATAAAATTCTACACCTCAAATTTGCAACAGGTCACTAAATGGTTAAATATTTAAACTGAACACCGTTCACTTCTTCACAGTTCATACAATTTCTAAGTAATGGTTATCAATTGCATACCCTTTCTCAGCTTCATATCAGTGTTTATAAAATTTATGATTAATGGCTACCAGACTTTAACTCAAAAAACTGTAAACCAAAGATGTAGGGCTTACTAGGTTGGTGGATGGTATGAGGTTGGCCATAGTTTGCACTGTTCTTCCCACTCTTCCTTTGATAATGCAGCATATTTGTTAACCTACAAGTCATTTAGGTAAATGTGAAATATAAATAATAGCTTAAAAGTAAATCCAAAAAGCCATGCCTTCGGTAGAGGAAGCTTCAAATAAGAACATTTGACAGGAAGATGTCAAGGAAAAGAACTGTTCAATAAAAAACTTCCAACTTCCCTTGATTTTAGCCATATGAAATTATTAACAAAAGAATGAGAAAATAAATGAGAGATTCCTTCAGAATAACTTAGAAAAGCACAATGTGGCAATGGAGTAATAACAACGGCAGACAGTGACAAAGTGGGAGAGAGATACATATAGAGGTGCACACACAAGCACAAGAGAAAGAATGGAACAAAATATAAAGGGTGCAAACTATGTCCTAAGTTTTGAAACAACAACCATTCCATAAAGAGCGCAAAAAGGGCAATGAAAAAAGCTATAAAAGAAACAAGTTAAAAGAATCAATTGTTGATGGCACCTCCATCGCACATAAAGCAACGGCAGTAAGCCATGGCTATTATTTGTTGTTACACACAAACTTCAAAACTCTTTTGATTTTTTATTAGATGACCCACCGGTCAGAAATAAGATGAGTATTAGAGAAAATAGTGTTACAAAATATAAAAAGAAGATAACCCACTTCAGTAATGAAAGGAGTCAAGTGGTAGGAATTGACGATATCTTCCACATCCGGTGGCATTCTATTGGATTGTGTTTCATTTTCAGAAGCTAAACATAATACGACATACAACTCTGGTTTTCCTGTCACATGAGGCAATTGTCACAAACATATACTCAAAAGAGAAACTTAGCTCCTCCAACAATTGAATACAGCTGGTATTAGTTATTATGAACATTTGAATGAAGGTCTGTTGATATGGAAATGAAATAAAAGGAGAAAATTTCAAATGTACACTTTTGTAAGAATAAAGAAAAGGGATAATATTAGCATTACTAACCCCCTTGGAGTTGCTTTTTCTGAATCCGCTTCAAATGCTGGAGATTTTGAAGGGGTGCAATCTGATTAAGCCGCCTACCATTCCCATTCCATCCAATTCCATTCAAGAAAAGTAATATTAGTAATTACTAATACAATCCATAATAAAATAATAATAATAATAAAAGTAAAAGAGGTAGTATTATTACCTTACCTTATGATAGTATTGGCATGCTTCGGTTCAATTAAGGCAGCATAAACCTTTTCTGTATAGTGTATATATCAGTAAATTATCAGAAAAAAGAGAAAAATAAATGAGAATTGATGAACTCACCGGTGGGTTGGTGGGTGGGGGAAACAGGGGGGTTGGGTGGAATATGGATGATTTGCTGCAGCTGCTTGTTCATTGTCAAGGAACCAATATGGGCTTCTCCAACAGAGCAACTGGTTCCAAGATTTCAACTTCAGCAAAGTTGTGCTGCCCAAAATCCCTAGAACTTTGCTGTAACTGTAATGTAACGAAATAAAATAAAACAGGCTGCATTCACCAGATATAATAAAATAAGGGTTTTTTTTATTAAAGTATATTAGAAGTCTTTGTATTATACTGAAAATTTCATTTTAGTCATTGTACCTTACTAAAAAGCACCATTTTGACATTAAAATCGTTATCAAAATTGGTCATTTCTGAAATAGTTTAAAAAATTTTATTGTATAAAGAGTGTTAAGATCAAAAACTCAAACTTAAAAAGTGAAGAAATATTGAATTTCACCAAACGCAACCATAGTAGCTATTTACAGTAGATAGACTCAACAAACTAAATTCTCAAAAATCTAAAAATGGGTTCAAAGCTTCCGAATGAATGTTCTAAAAACCTAACGGGTCTACAAGATCCCGAGGCTTCGCTTTCGTTGCTTTCCGTGATAAGAAAGCTACAAGGACACTACCGAAGGAATCACAGGTCAGAATATTGACGGAAGGAACATACCGCGGGAAACGGCGGTGTACTTCGAGGAGGAAACGGTGGGTACAACAGCAGTGGAGGAAGCGGAGGATTTGGTGGTCTCCAAGGAGGCTATGACGGCGGAGGCCGTGATGGTGATGGTTACTCAAGAGACGGCGCTGCGGCGGAAATCAAACAGGAAGGTCTTGAGTTTAGGGTTTAAGTGGGCTTGGACTTCAATGTCATGGGGTTTGGATTTAGCGGTTTTCAGGTTCTCTGGTTCCTCAACTGGCTGGCATCTCTTAAAACATAAAAATGTATGTAGTATAATACCTTGTTTTAGAGGGGGAAACAATCTAAAGAGACAGCAGCATGTGATAATGGGAGGTAAGAACTAAGAATTTCGTCAGCAATGGCTTTTCTCATTCTTCATTTGCCGTAAACCAGGCTCTGATTTGCATGGTGTATCAGATGATATCAAATTCATTTATTACCCGACCATATGTCTGAAAAGCATGATTTGTTCAAAGAGTGTACCATTTTCTGATAGTGGTACCTAAATATTTTCTTTTACATTGTCTAAACCAATTCAATCTAATGAAGTTTAAATAAGTTGATACGCCCGTCACGTAATCATCTCAATCAATAAGAATGTGAAATTGGTATCCTGAAATTAAATATATGTATATAAATTCTTAATAATTCTAAAAATAAAAAATTATATAGTTTATAAAAATGTTGACCCACTTTGGCCAACGAATATTGATTTGAATTGTTAATATTTTAAGAAAATTTTAAGAAATCATATATTTTTATTTTTTTAAATATCGTTTAATTTTTTTCCCTCTAAAATATATATTTTTTGGTATTTATATATTCAATTTTTGTTCTTTCTAATTTTCTTAGTTTTTTTATTTGTGTTTTTTTTTCAATATATTTTTTGGTATTTTAGCTAAAAAAATATTGCATTTTTCTAGAGTGTATACATTAAATTTGACATTTATTTTTTATTTTTCTAAAATTTTAACTAAATATTTACTTTTCTATATTTTGTTTTGAATTTTATAATTTTCTAACATTTATTTTTTTTAAAATAAATTTTCTATTTTCTGAATGTTTCTATATTTTTTTTTAGAATTTATATATAAATATTAAGGAGAATGTCATATCTCACTTTTTAATTAGCTTAAAATATCGCGTAGTACATTCTAATTGGATTACATTTTAGCTGTTTTTTTAACACCGTTAACATTAGTGGACTAAACCAATTAATGAAATGTAATTTTAGGTACCAATTCAAGCAAAAGAAATTTATATACCAAAGTGAAAAAAGTTATATATATATATTTTTTTGGTAACAAGAAAGGGAGTTAAAAAAAATACCAATAACTAATAGGTTCAAACACCCAAACATCCTATCCACTCTGACAAGATAATTGACTAAGGAGGGGGCATTATGAAATATAACTGACGCTTCTTTCATCATACCAGCTAACGAATGTGCGACGGAGTTTACCTCTCGTTGAATCTATTTAAAGACAACATTCCAATCACGACTTATTAACTCCCAAATTCTAATAATTAAATCTCTTTGAATACCCTCTTTCAAGTCACCAATTATCTCTTTAAAAATAAAAGTATAATCTATTTCTACAAAAATATCAAAAATTATATATTTTAAGAGATGAATAATGCTTTAAACTATTTTAAGAATGCTTTAAGCTTTTTTTTCACTTCTATTATTTTAAATATTTTAATTAATTATATAAATATATGTTTAAAAACTAATTTCAAACTTCTAAGTTTTTTTTTTTAATATATCGTAGAAATGATATCATTAGTTTTCTTATATAATTATGGATTAGTATTTGCTGTATATTCTTCTAATTTCACAAATAAGTTTAAAAAATTATTATATGTCTTTTTTTTTATATTTATGTTTTTTAATATTTAACTATATCTTATGAAAATACTTATCATCATTCTAATCCTACTTATAAAGTTTAAAAACTCTATTAATACTGCACTAAATATTTTTCTAATAAATATAATCATTATCTGATTTAAATGCTTGATATGTTTTTGTAAACTCAAAATTTTAAATTTTAAAGAGTTGAGATTTCATGAAGTGCCATATTGGAAATATTTTATAGCTTTTAAATTTGATTTAAAATGATGTATGTATTACATTTAATTTTTTTAGAATTTATATATAAATATTAATAAAAATGTCATATCTCACTTTTTAATTAGCTTGAAATAAAAAATAACAGGTTCAAACACCTAGACATATCTGAGTACCAACCGATGCTTCCTTCATCATACCAGCCAACGAGTGTACAACGGAGTTTACTTCTCGTAGGATTTGCTTAAAGACAACATTCCAATCACGACTTATTAGCTCCTGAACTATAAAGATAAAATCTCATTGAATACCCCTTTCAAGTCGCCAATAATCTCTTTAAAACTAAAAGCACACAAAAATATGAAAAGTTATATGTTTTAAGAGGTAAATAATGCTTTAAACTATTTTAGGAATGCTTTAAGATTTTTTTTTTTACTTCTATTATTTTAAATATTTTAATTAATTATATAAATATAAGTTTAAAAAATAATTTCAACTTCAAAGTTTTTTTTTTTAATATTTCATAGAAATGATATCATTAGTTTTTTTATATAATTATGAATTAGCATTTAGTACATTAACAATATATGTTTTTAATTCTACAAGTAAATTTAAAAATTTATTATATGTCTTATTTTTTTTATTTATATTTATATTTTTTAATATTTTATTATATCTTATAAAAATACTTGTCATCATCCTAATCTTATTTATAAAGTTTAAAAACGTTATTAACAATGCTACAAATATTTCCCTATAATTATAATCATTAATTGATTTAAATGCTTAGTTTAAATTTTAAAGAATTGAGATTTGATGAAGTGTTATGTTGGAAATATTTTATAGTTTTTAAATTTGATTTAAAATGATCTATGTATTACATTTCAAACTTGTGAAAATCTATAATCTCATTAGCATATGATGAAATAGGGAAAGCTACATACACTAACAGAGGAGATGATTTCTTCCTCGCATTTTTACACTAATTAACAAAGCTACGTATACTTCAAACTATAATAACAATAATAATAATAATATTTTAGTGCAAAAGCATAGAAAGATATTCAATGGGGAAAAACAATGGGGGATCCCTTTCCCTTGGCATGGTCATCTGCTTCTAATTCATCCTCCATGCCATCCCCTTCATCCCATTCTACTTTGTTCTCGTTCTCAGTTGATCCAAAAGCCCAAATACATAGCAAGTAATAGAAGACATTAATCACACTAAGAGCTGTAAGAAGCCAATAATAATAGTCATAATGACCCTTATTAAGGCTGTTTGAAACCCAGCTCACTCTTCCATGTGTTTTGGTCACCTTATTCAATATACTAACAATAAGACTCCCAATCAAGTTTCCCACTCCCATGCCAAGGGTAAAAAGAGCCACTCCAATGCTGGCCATGCTCTTAGGGAACTGCGAGTAGTAGAACTCAATCTGCCCAATTGCGTTGAGTCCCTCGGCTAACCCAATCAGGCAGTGCTGTGGCACCAACCACATGGCACTCATGTGCACCACCCCATAGGGATTATCAGCCAATCCTTGTCTTATTGCCGCAGCTCGCCGCTTGCTCTCCACCAACCCTGCCACCGCTGTTGCCACGCAGGATATTACTAAGCCCAACCCCATTCGTTCTTTTAGGCTGAGTCCTTGTGACCGTTTAGTGAACTTGGATAGCAAGGGAACTATGATTCGATCATAGGCAGCGACCCATATCGTCAACGTGATCATTGCAAACACACCGAAGGAACCCGCGGGGATTTTTAATCCTCCAGGAATTAAGTGCCTGTCCATGGAATTAGCTTGGAGCACCGGGAATGACTGTTGGCTTATGGTTACGGCGATGATGATCCCACTAGACCAAATGGGGAGCACTTTGATCAATGCTTTCAACTCTTCCACTTGTTTGACGGTACATAGATTCCATGGATTTAAAGCCCTCCCATCCATGTCTATGTCCTCGGGGCTTCTAATCATACATGCTTTGTTAAGAAACCTGACATGAAATTTGACGTAATCAAAACTATCTAGTACAGTGTTCACAATATATGTATATATGTGCGCGTGCGAATGTTTGTGTATGGTACCTCAATTTTTCTGTGGGTGTAATAAGCTTGGAGCCTTTGTGAAAGTACCATATGGCTCCACCAGATTCCATTGGTGGCAAAACCAAGTCTCTATTGCTCCAAGCGGCTTCCGTGACTTGGGCAAAGCTTGTAAACAAACTCCTATTCGGCATCAACTTGATGTAAAGTGGTGAACCCAATAGGAACATGACCGTGGAGATGAACATGAGCCCTACAGGAACTCCGAAGCCCACAACCCACCCGGCTTTATCTTGAATATAGACAATAACAGTTATTGAAATCATTATAGCAAGTCCGACCGAAGCGTAATACCAGTTGAAGAAGCTCTGCATGACCCTCTTGTTCTTGGGGTTGCTAGGATCATAGAGCTGATCAGCACCAAAGGCCAAGGAACACGGCCTAATGCCACCAGCTCCGATCGACATGAGAACAAATGACCCGAACAGATGCGCCAACTGCGCTGAGTTCGCTTTCACACAACTTCCTGTCATGGGACTGTCGCAATGAGGAGGCCGTGCTTGTGGAAAGACTGCAGTTAACCATAATAAGCTCATTCCCTGCCCACAGCAATCATACATAATACGTTAATAAACCCGTCCTTTGTTCCCTTACGGATTTATAAGAAAATATTTCGCTTACAATAAAGCTGGTGACCGTCCCGAGTGCAATAACAAGAAAGCGGCCAAGGAAAGAATCGGAGAGAAAAGCCCCAAGGATTGGCATGAAATTGGAAATTGCAGACCAGATGAAGAGAACGTTAGCTCCTGTGGCAATGGACATGTGATATTCATTCGTTAAGTACAAAATCATATTTGGTAAAAGACCAAAGCTTGCAACTTTCTCAAACGTCTCATTTGCTGCACAAAAACAATCACGATTTAATCAGCATACAATACCCAAATCCCTTTACATCTTAAAAAAACCAAGAAACAAATCAATTCAAGCCTTACATATAACAAAAGGCATCGTCTTAAGACCACCCAGTTTCCTGGTGACATGCTTCTCTTCATCACCACTTTTCGTTTGATCAGGGTTCTCCATTGATGCCATCCCCTGCTGGTGCTGCTGCAAATGCAAAAGCCAGAGAATGAACTTGCATGTGTCTTGTAGGCATCAAATATAATCATCTTGGTTACCTAAGTTTCGTCTTATGCTATTAGGTATCAAGCGGCTCTGCCGTCTCTAGTAATTATTAAACTAAACCAAGTATATTCAATATTATATTCCTATAAACTTCGTTGAAGCTAAGTAGTTCGTTTTGTATTGAATTATTGGATGAAGTTCATGAGACGAAACAAAAGCTTTGTAATGAAATTGTAATAAATACGATATGTTATGTTTGTTGTAGCCAAGATGTTGATGCATTTTTTGTGTGTGCACAACTAATTTTTGCCAAGCACGTCATGAACGAATAGATTACCCGTAAAAATGATCTCGTAAATCTAAATATGAAAATGCTTTAGGATATTATTCATGTATATTATGTAGATTTACCATTACCTCAATCAATTAATAGATTCCAGAATTAACATATTATTTCCTTTAATATCTACTATCTACAAAATCTGTATTGATGATACATTTAAAATCTTCTGCGATCCTAAAGTTAAATAGTATACATAAATGGTTTTTTATTTTCTTCCTGTTTTATATTATACTGAATATTGTCATTGTCATTAACTGCTCCATTGTTTCCTAAACATTTATCTTTTTTAGATTTACCTGCCAAATATATCTATCTTAATAATTAATAATTACCTTAAAAATACGTAACACTTACTAATAATTTCTTCAATTCCTATTTATGTAAAATTATAGTTTTTTTTTTTTACAGATTACATCCTTTATTTGAAGGATTTATTATAATTTCGGCAAATTACTTTTTTAGTCCTTGCCTTTTTTTGTTTTTTAAGTTATTTACCGCTTTTTGTTTAAAATTTTTATATGCAAAACATAAAGTTGGATTTTAAATAAATTATCTATATATTAAGATTTTGTTTAATTGAATTAACTTTTAATGTTATGATATGAATATTAAATTGTTAAGTTTAAAATATGGTTTTAAAAAAAAAACATATTAATAACATTAATCGAATTAAATTTATATTTTTTTAAATATAATAAGAGTTAATTACATTCATTGATTAAAGTAGAGCAAAGAAAATTACAAAAAATCAAATATTAACAATTTTAATATTAAAACTATAAAATAACCTCTGAGATATTATTAATAATATTATTTAAATTATTAATAATTAAGAGTCATCCTTCAGATAGTTGATCATACATGGGCGTATGACCACCCATCAAAGGGGCATGAATGTCTTCACTCCAAATGGGGATTGAACCCGTGACTTATGGCCTATAGGTCATCACTTAAGAAAAGTGGTACCTTATGCGTAAATGACCTATGTGCCTTAAGATTGAGTCCCTTGGTGTGCAGGTTAATGATTTTCATAATTAATGTTATGCCCTATACTAACGTCACTCCCACGAACTTTGTAGGTGATATCACCACCAACTGAGACACTCTCGATTCTATGAACTATGCATCTTTAGGTACCCTATTGAGGCACATTGGCTCTTAGTAGAGTACGAGAGGACAAAACCCTCACAATACTTAACATTGTTGGGAGTCCGATTGATTACATAATTAATATTACACACAATGTTGACACCTCTCCTATAAGCTTTGCAAGTCATATCTCAATGATCTCCACCAAATTGAGGCACTCCTGGCTCTGTGAACTAGGCCTCTTCAAGCAACCTCTTAAGGCACACTGATTCTTGATAGAGTACGAGGGACAAAACTCTTATCGGGGGACAATATTTTACCATTGTCAGGGGTTCAATTGGCTACCTAATGAGCAACACTTTGAAGACTTCTCTCGGAGGACTCAAGCCCCTCAACAATTAGCATTCAACATTTTGGAAGTTTTATTCAATTAGTAACAAAAATATCATAAAATAAGTTCCAACTTATTATTATTTTTATTCAAAATTTAACTGTGATTTTATTTTTATATTATTGTAACTTTAAAATATTTAATATATTATAATCATGTTCAATTTGTAACTCCCTAAAACCCCTTGAATCGTGAACATGGTTAATTCAGGAATATATGAGTTAGAATTTTCGAAGTTAATAAAATAAGAATTAACAGTGTTAGTAGAGAAGGTAGATGAATACTAGAGGAAATTGAAAAGACTCATGTGTTGAGAAAAATAAATCCAAGATATAGACTAAATCATAAGAGAGTGAAAATTGTTGGGGTAAAAAATGTGAATAATCAAAAATTGATAGGTTAAAGTGTAAATTTAGAAAAGTTGAAGGACCAAAAGTAAAAATAACTCAAAAGTCCTTTGATACAAAATTGTTAAATGAGGACCAAATTGAATAAGTAGAGAAATACAATGGACTAAATTACAATTTTACCAAAAGTGAATATTGATTCAATGATGGAATTAAAGAGAATTATGAAGGGAAAAATGCTCATTTCTCAATTTGGATAATTATCAATTATTGAGGTGTAATAATTAAGGGTCATTTGGTGTTGAAAAATGATTGGCAGGAATAATTTACGATTATTTTATAATTATTTTATTATTAGATATTTTTATTAATTAATTAATTAAGTAATGATTACGTAATTAGAAAAGATGAAAAGAAGTCATCTTCATCATCTCATACCACTTTCCATGAAAGAATTTTTTTTTTTTTTGTTTTCTTTACAATTTGATCATTTTCTTGAAATTAAGAGAAAAATCCTTTAAATTACACCAAAATTTTTTAGTAGAATCAAGCCTCCAACAATCTAGTGAACTTTGACTACAAGATAGAAGGTAGTATGTTCATGTTGGAGGAGATAGAAAATCAAACTAAGGTTTGAAATCAAGAGAACAAGGTATGAATATAAAGGTTTTATCATGTTTTCAAGTTCAATCTTGCTAGTAAAGTATAAAAATGATGTTAAACTAAAGATTTTTCATGGAAAGTTTTATGTTTGTGGCATGTTGTTGAATAATGAATTTGAGAAAGTGAATCGAGTTATAAGAAAAAGGGAAAAACAAGTGATTAGAGGTTGGTGATAGGTAAGTACCCTTGAATTCTCTTGTTATCAAGGACTAAATTGTAAACTTTGTAAACTTTATAATTGAAATAAGAGAAGTGAAGTGCCTGAAAAAATTAGACATGTGAAATAAGATATTATGCAAAATGTTAATAACTAAATTGTAAGATATTTAGAAGTGACTATAGGTATTAAAAATGTTGAAATGAATCATTCAAGTGAAGTGTTACATGAAAGAGGATTGATTAAAGTGACTAAGTAGTGAATATTGAATTTCGTGGTAAAAAAGGAGTAAATTAAAAAGCATGTAAAAATTTTATGTGTTATTATTTTATAAGTAAAAATGATGTAGTGAGTATGAAATATATGATGTATTATGGACCAAGGATTTAGTGAATAAAAATCTCGTGATTATTGTAATTGAAAGTACAATTATTCTTTAAATTGTGAAAATGAGGACTAAATTAAAGAACTACAAAAGTGTAATTAAATTGTGAAAATCATGAAATATCACATTTTGTATAGATAATGTAAATCCAGTGATATTCAAGTGCCCTTGTAGACTAGTGTTGAACGTTGTGGATATAGTTGCCATGCAATAGGAGCCCAAGCGCTCCCATGTTAATCATGATATTCATGATATTGCACTCTGATGCCATTCTATTCTGTTAATGCACTTCGTGCCCGTGTTTCCAACACTCATGTGCTATGTGTATCGTGTTATGTTCCGTGTATCTGTCTTGTTCAACATGTCTAGCATGGGCTAAAAAGTTATGGTAAGTAATTTTTTTTTTATAATAATTCCTGTTAGGCCGTGAAATGATAAAATAGCGAATCAAATTATTAGTGAACTTTGTAAATATTGAATAACCTATTGATTAATATGATACATTCATGAAATTGTAATTGTAATGTTGTTAATATTGAATAAATTAAAGTAATGGTAAAATTTGAATTCATGGGTAGTTATTAAGCTATAATGTAGTTTAACGCATTGTTGTTTAACACATAGGTAAAGATCCGATTGAAGCTCTCAATTGTACTAGTGACCTCAACACATCTCATCGCATCACCAAAGCTTGAAAGAGAGTATAAAATTAAGCTTTTGGTTTAAGTTAATGACATGTACTTAAATGAAACAATAAAGTAGGTGGGTGTTTAGTTGCACTTATACTTGTGATATACGTTATTTTGAATGGGTAATTAGGAGTTTTTGTTAATGTTTGGACTGATTTTGAACAAATTTGGTATGGTTTAGAAATGTTTGAAAGCAAAAATTTCAAGTCTCCTGTCTTGAGTCTCGAGACATGCGAATTGCGTCTCAAGACATAAAAATTTCGAAACTAAAAATCCACAATAACAATTCCATGTCTCGAGACATGTTGAATTTTGTCTGAAGGCAATAGCTCATTCGTCTCGAGATAGGGCAGCTTTGAAGCTAAATTTCTACATTGCTATGACAATCTCTTGAGGCATTTAGGTCTTGATCTCGAGACATACAATTGAAAACTTTTATTTGGATTAAAAGATACCTAAAATAATTTTTATAAGCTATTAAACTTCACTAATAGTCTAATTATGCCCTTAAAAGTGTAATGATACTTTGGAATCATTAATAAAAGCCCAATTTAGTAAATGAATATTTAGTATAAAATGTAACATTCGTTGCTCGAATTTATTCGGGTAAGGAGTGTTACACAATCATTTGAAAATGTTATTTTTAATTAATCATATGAAATATGATTAATTAAAAAATAAAGGTTTAATATATCATTTGATATTTGATTTTGACTTTTTTTTCTTATGCGGTATCTATACTTCTTTTTGTCTAATTTAGTACTTGTATTTGCCAAAAGTTACATATTCTGGTACTCAAAAGTAACGGCGTTAACTTTTAAGCTTTACTTAGTAGAGTAGAAAGAAAATTAAAAAGATGAAAAATTACCAGATTGATATACATGATTGAAATTAAAGTAAAGTAAAATTAAACTCGTATAAAAATATCAATAGTCGTAAATGAAAAAACCACTTAACCAACTACCTAAAAAAATCAAATATCATAAACATTAAGTAATTACCAAATAATCAAATATGGAGTCATATTAAGCAAACTTGTTAATGAAACAGAAAACATCCCACATGTTCAATCGACTTCATCCGAATTTCGCTGACTTCACAAGTAAGATTATAACCATGTACAACCTTAACAATTTTATTAAAACATATCCTATTTATTTTAAATAAAAATACAAAAAATAGTATAAAGACTTTATCATTATGTCCGGACAAAAAAGGCCTTTAGTAAATATAAAATCCTATATATATATATATATATATATGGAGTTAAAATAATAAGTAATAATTATTATATTGTTTGAGATGTAATTAATTTAGCGTATGAGTTGCTTTAGAAGGCGACAACGAAGGTGGATAGAGAGGTGCATTAACATTAATTTCCACACACTAAAAGTCGGGCCAAAAAATCCATTTGCCATTGGAAATGCCACCCAAACTTCAAACAAATATGTCAACTGTCATTTACACATATCCCTGAAAATGAAAACCACGTTGAACGGTTTAGCTAAACAATCAATATATGCCAATCTATTTCTTGCCTTCCTTCTTTTTAATTATGTCAGTAATGACGTCTTGTTTTTTAATTTATTGGTAAAGTTATGCCAGCTCTGCTATGTGTTTTCCTTTTCCATATTTATAAAAACATTAAATTAAATACCAATAAACAAACATTGTGAATATTGTTAATTTCCCAAGGAATGTAGGTCGACCCATTGTCCTTTGAAATTCCAAATAGATTCCATGCGCCAGCCTTTGGCAGCCAAGTTCCCCATGTACGGTGTTAGACCCTCTTCAAATGCAGCGAGTAACGGTGGGCAAAATACTTGCAATTTTATGGATAACCGAAGCAGGAAGGAATGTGGCAAACAGCTGCCGACTCTAATTTGCTGCTTCATCAGTCATGTCTGGGACTCCAGTTTCTCCTATGGCTTCATCCAATGACAAAAAATTATTACACTTTAGATCGTCCCAAGTTCTTGAAATACAACCCCCAACATATGAGTAATATTCTCTAGACATTTTCTTAATGCGTTAAAAACTGGACATAACAATCAAAAACAAAAGGTTTCAAATGGTCATGTAAATATTTTTCTTACCTTACTTAACTCATACTTTGGAAAAATCTTCGCACTTGAACTTACCGTATTTCAAATAACAACTTACTTCAATTATATAATTCTGCTCCTTCCACTGCCTCCTCATAAACTTGAAACAAAGAAACATTGCTCAACTTATGGTCAGTGAAAACAAAATATCTCCCCTCTATGGCATTTCATTATTTATTTTTTTGCACAACACTCAAAATTTACCTTATATGTCTATTCTCTCAACAAATTTGAGCCATTAATTTGACTTTTATTACATCCAGCTTTTTAAAACTCGATATTTTTACAATATGTAGTCTTCCCACCCGAATCCTCCATACAAAATATTGAAATTTGCAGTTCATAAAGGAAGAAGAAGAAGGGAAATAAAGAAATAAAAGGAAGTAAAAAGTTGAAATAAAATAAATTAAAAAAGAATTAAATTACTCCAAAAAAGAAGGGGTTAGCTGTGATATTTGACCTAATACTTTTTTTTGTTTTTTTGAAATGATGATATGAGATGCCACCTCAGTTTGTCGTGGCGCCATTAACATTAATTGATGAAAATATAACAAATCAGTAAGGTTTATTGTAACTTTTCAAAGTTTAATGACAAAATCGTAATTTAAACTATAGATAGGTGATTAAATGTGCAATTTACACTTTTCTTAGATTAATTTGATTGGGCAGTCGACGTGTGTTAAGTTAGCACATCAGGAATCAACTTAGCTTATTAATTTGTATACAATTTTGTTTATTATTTATCCCAAAAGTCTCTTAAATTTCCCGACAATACAAAGAAATCTTTTTCGAGTTCTCTTATCTCTAATAATTTCGTCATACATACTCCTGGTCCTGGCCCTTCTTTCCCTCTTTGATTAGGTACGCGAAATGGAACCTTTTTTTTTTCGCCTTTCACTCTACTCTTTTAGATTTGTATTAATTGTTAGATTCTCTTTTCTCTTCAGCACACTCTAACCTTGATTCATTCAACTTTCTTTTTCTCTGTTAAGGTTCAGGAATCTCAATCATCAGCTCAATGGCTTCCTTTGAAATGAACGACCGAAAGAGTGAGCTCTTTTTTTTCCCTTCTTGTTGTTGATTTAATTTGTGCTTTCTTTGCTTCTTTTCATTCGGTTAACGCATCTCTGAATCTTTAATCTGTTATTTTATTGACACTTCTGCTGATTTTGGTACTTGAAATACGGTTCAACGTGCCATTCCTAAAAGTTTTAGTGAGATATGGATTTGCTTCTTCTAGTTACTCTGTAGGTTTTTATTGTTTTTATGACTGCTTCCGAGATAGGAATGTGTTCAAATGCTCATTCTATTTTTCGTCGAGTCAATTAGCGAATAATTTGAATTTTGAAGTGCTTCGAAGTTTTGAATATGTTTGATGAAGTCTAGTGTGAGCTTTGTGCGTACGTTTTCATAAGCCATCTTTACAAATTGTTTTAAAAGAAGCATTAATGGTGATTCTATGATATTGATGCTAGCCAAAAATCAAATTAAAACCTTCTAGTGGATCACTGCTTACCAAATTTGATTTAATTATACGGTAAAATATTTTTAATTAATATGTATCGTTTCAGCTATGTTTTAGTCTTCTCATTCTTCGAAGTTCAAATGCATTAGACAGTTTGTAGGACGCAGTTCTAATTGTTAACCTTATCATGTATTTATTTATTCTCGGTGACGTATGTGCACTGTGCTTAATTGACAGTGCATATTGTTCAAGACACAAAGTGGTAGACCCTCTTGCATTTGGATTTTCTGTGGAAGATGCTAATCGAAAACAGTTTAGTATTATGGAATTTTCGTAGGAGTACTTCAAAATGGTAACATCACTTTTATATAGTATATGAGATGATTTGGTGAAAAGTAAGAACCTTACCAATGCCTAAGCTGTATGGCATATAGATTATTTAGTTAATTCTGGATTTTTGTAGAATCTAATCTTTTAGTTTAAAGCTAAATGTGTTTGCCGATAAAATTGTATGCTCAATTACATGGATTCTTGAGATTGAAAATGCTTGGAGGCAAGTAGGAGACCTTTGGTACTCTAGCATTTGATTCACATTGACTTGGCAATTGGAGACATATGGCTTTGTTTGTGATCAGTATATCTGGGAAAAAGCCAAAGTGACAACTTCTGTTTTTATTTTCATGCTGTTAACTTTCATACATATTAATTCTAGAATTATGAAAAACAGAAATTGGGCTAGGATTAACCGGATTTGGCATATTTTTTTCATTTCTCGGAATTATCTTCTTTTTCGACAAGGGATTTCTTGCCATGGGAAATGTAAGCTAAATTTTATTACATTCTGTCCTTTTTGCACAACTCTTTTCTATTTCCCCCTTAAATCATACTTGACTAAAACTGCCTTCTTTCCTTTTCTGTTAACCAGATCCTTTTCATATCAGGAGTGGCCTTGACTATTGGTCTGAAGTCTACCATGCAATTTTTCATGAAACGTCAAAATTTTAAGGTTTGATTTATCCTCTCCCTCTCTCTTTGTCTCACACATATGCACATCAACACACACAATTGTGTGTTCATCTCTTGTTTTCATTACAATTAATTGCTATTGAATGCAGGGAACAATCTCGTTTGGTGTTGGCTTCTTTTTTCTTGTCATTGGATGGCCTATCATTGGCATGGTATTGGAGGCATATGGGTTTATTGTGCTCTTTAGGTTTGAATTTTTCATTCCCTTGATTTAATAAAAATGCTTGGCTTCTATTAATTTTGCTCTTCTCATTTGGCATTCAAAATTTCTTTTGCAGTGGTTTTTGGCCAACACTGGCAGTGTTTTTGCAGAGGATACCTATTGTTGGTTGGTTGTTCCAGCAACCATATATTAGATCGGTACGTTTTGTTTCTAAGTTAAGTACTTTTGTTTTTAACTTGTAAACTTCTGCTGGACATGCATGCTTGTGAAATATCATTTTGTTAGTTCCTGGTTGGTTGTTTACTTGATTAAATCAGTTTGAATTTTTAACAGCTTCCTAGAATAGCCCTAAAATTTGAAACATGAGCAATGATCTTTAGTGATCTCAGAGTATGAAAGAAAGCCAAAAAGTAATCTAAAACTAAGTTCGTATTGAATATTTTTGACTAGCTGAAAGAAGTTAGGTCTGAAGCCATTTTATTTTGCATTCAACATGTCAGCAACTGAATCAACATCCATTCTTCTTACTGCAAGTAGCGGGTAAATAGCTATCTATTTCAGTGCGACTGAGATTGGTATATTAGAAAGAACCAGAGCTTAACATTAGATTGTTTAAGTTACTAACTTCATTAAGTGGAATCTTTGTTTGTGACGGTTTGTTCATTTATTGAGATCCTTTTATCCTACCTTCCAAGGGAACTAATATAAACCTTGTGTCCCATCTCTCCCTTTTTCTCTCATGTTATTAGAGGGAATATCTTCACAATATTGCCAAGTGCACATTTAGGTGTCCAGGTCAAGTGTGTTAAGGCAATGATGACTTAAAAGAAGTGATTGTCATATCTGCCCTTGCAGCTCAAGTGATATAAAAAGTGCTTGTGCCAAACACTTAACTGACTTAATTTTTGTGGAATCTTTTATTCAGCAAATGTCAGTCCACCAAGTTATCAAATCATCAGCTGTCCTTGGGTCCATCTTCTAACAAAAGTTTACCTCAATAATGAGTGAAAGAACTTTAATGGATGGACCATCTTCTTAATTGATTATAAATATTAATGAAAAATATCAATATTTTCATTTGTTTTAAAAACCATCGTTTCCCCTTGACTGTGTCATTTAGCTCAAGTCTATGACCCCTCAACTTATAGAATCAGTTCCGTGCTTCATGAGTTAGAGCATAACGATGTGTCAGTCTCAACAATTTTATTGTTGTCCTATCTTGACAAGGCATTGACTAAGAATAATATAGGAATAACGTCTTGTTGTAATAAAAATCTCATAATTACAACTTATGGTTATCTACTTTTTGTAAAGATTATTTATTCCGTGATTTTATTAATATTGAATACGTATGCAAATCTTGTAGGTAAAGAATCTGCCTATGACAGTGACACCTACTATGACATGTATGATGTATCACATAGTTCAGTCACTCTTAGAGCACATGTTACTAATTCAAAGGAATCTGCCACTCCAGCATCTGGTTTTAATTTCAGAAGTATAGATCTCAAGCATACAAAGAGCTTGTAGGCACTGATTGGTGTATGGCCATGTGGGTATAGACTAACATAGCTTTGGTCTGGTCTTGGGGCGAGCTGAAGATTGTACCTTATTACCACTATTCATGTTATGCTCATGCTAATTGCGTGATTATCTGAGGTGCATGATGACTAAAATGTCAATTTAACTGGCATTGACTTGAAATCCTAGGGACGGAAAACAATTATCAGTTTTTTCACATTGTATGCAAGAAAGATACATTTTCTTTAAGACAATGGCTCTCTCTATCTCTTTCCTCCCCTTTAGTGGGCTTAATTTTTATTCATGTCAACTGCTGAAGCGATCGATGGACCACCTTTTATATCTTTCATGTGCAGATCATGTTAACATCATAAAAGTTTATTTTTCATGCGCGCATCTATATATTGACTTGCTAAAGTTGTTTGAGGAAATTATTGAACTAATTCTGGCCTTCTTCTTTGTGCAGTTGTTCGACCGATACCGGGGCAGGCGGGTGCCAGTATAACCTCATATGTATCAGAATTTAACACACTCATGGTTAAGAAAAGGTGATAGATGGTTGTTAAATGACTTAGATCTTACTAACTAGGATCCCAAATAAGACACCAACTTGTACAAGTCATAGGATTATCTGATTTTTTTTTCTTTTCCTTCTTTTAAACCAAAGTTCCCTTTCTTTACCATATCTTGCCTCTGTTGTGCAAAGCTCTTTTATTCAATTTGGGCATTTTCTTCCATTTCTTTGAATCCCGAAACCTGCATGTACAGCATTTAGCTAAAACATTTTAAGTAAGAAGAATACAACAGAAGCTTGAAAATACGAGTTATTCAGCTGAAAATGGTGCATAACAAATATGAGTTACTTCGAGAACAAATTTTGTATCATCAAAAGCATCACCGTTGTATTGGCTCCTTGATAACCCCAAAACATAACTGAATGGGTCTGTCGTTGGGTTAGCGAATGAACTTTTCATATTCTAATTTTGGTAATAAATATGTATATTAACTCGTGCATGAAGAGTGCTTTATTCGATAATAATGTTCATCTCCACAGCCACACGGTATTGTTGGCAGAGTTTTGGGCATTAGACTGTTGCTTGCTGCTTCTAATTTTTTTTCTCTCTTGCTGGTGGTTCTTGTGAGGATCTGTAAGGTCATATAAATTAGCTGCTATGACTCATGTAAGAGACATAAATGAAAATACACAGTGAATATCTATCCAAAGGAGCAAAAGGACAGAGATAATGCAATATTTGAAGCACACACCAACGTCATACTTATGTTACAGGGTTAGAATTTAAGTCTTGCAAACTGTATGGCTTTAGGCAGATACTTAGCTTCAAATTTGTTTAAGTCAACCTAACTATTGAAAGTGAGAGTTCACAAAGGAAATTATCTAAGGCACCGAAATAAAACAGATGTTTGAGTAAATGCTCTCAAATATATTTAGTTCAACGGTACAGATTAAATTACATCGATGACTGAGATTAGTGTTTATTTACAAGATGTCTTAAGATATTTAAACTCTATGCATTCTTATCATTTAGGGTTTACAATATTTATCTTGATAAAAATACAAGTTATTGGAGTGCTTACATTTTAACCAACATCCAAATACATGGGCCTTGAGTCTTTTCAAAATAATAGGTCAGTCTTGTCGGGCCGAATGACCCCAAGTGAATAAGAAGGGTTTACAATGTGTGTATCGGTCGCGAGCTCCTTTTCGCGGCCCGTGACATTCTCCCTACCTATTCTAGCAACACACTCATCGCATCCTCGGAATGATATTGGTCCATCTTGTCTTGTAATTGCCATAAAAGCCTCGACAAGTTCCCAACTTGCCTCACTATTAAGAAGTCCTTCTCATCAAACAAAGTACTTGTGCCTTGGCCTATCATTTTTCCATCGAATCACATGGTCTGCGATGATGCACACAACGTCACGGTTGTAAAAGACCTTAACTCTCGTCGGTGCTCTCTCATACTTGCCTCGATTTGGATCCTCTTGATTCCTACAAAAAGGCTTAAGTATACTGACATAGAACACTGGATGAACCTTGAGTTTTGTTGGTAACTCAAGTTTGTAGGTCACCTCGCCTACCCTCTTCAGAACTTTGAAAGATCCCTCATACCGTCGCATAAGCCCCTTGTGCAAGCCAATATGGGGCAAAATCAAGTGTAATTTGGTAAGGACTAAGTCACCAACCTAAAAATCAACATCCCTATGATTACGATCATCTCATTTCTTATTTCACTTACTTGTTTTGTGTAGGCAAGCTCTAGCTAAGTCATTCTACTCTTGTTAGTCCTTAAAAAATCAGTAAGTTGTTGGATTCGATCCACCATAACAGGTATCAACAATGTCGGGTGTGAGTGGTTGTTTCCCCTTCACTATCTCAAAAGAATTGATTTGTAACCTCACTCCGTTGCAAGTTATAAGAAAATTGGGTCACATTTAACAACTTTGGCCAGTCCCTCTGTGTAGCACTCACATAATGCCAAAGATAAATATCCAAAAAAGCATTTAATGTAACACCCCTCACCCGTATCTAACGTCGGGACAGGGCTCGAGGTATTACCGGACTTAATCATTCATAAACATACAAAATCGAGTCACCAAATTTCGCCCAAAATTAAAACTTTTCGAACACATGCATATCGTCCCTTATACAGGCCTTCGAGGCCTATAACATACATTAGATCAGTTCGGGACAAAACCGAAAACATTCGATAAACTTTGGGCGACTTAACAATTCTCTAGCTTTGGAGAGTCACACGCCCGTGTGGCTCTGGACACGCCCGTGTCCTCAGCCCGTGTAACTCTCTGACTAAATCTTTAACATTCTGTTAAAGACACACGGCCAAGACCCACATCACAAGACATTTACACATATCATGGATAAATAGGCTTCCAAGCCAAATTCATTATAAACCACATCTCATGACTACGTACAACAAATCATTATAAGCCAATACATTTGGCTAATCACAACAACATCGATCATATAAAAACTAAGTCCCTATACATGCCACTCACTTGAAAACATATAACATATACGTGTCAATACTCTAAGGGTAAAGGCTCGATAGTGTGATGCTGCCTCCGACGATCTCCAACCCAAGCTGACCTGTCAAAACTAAAAGAAATGGAAAGGAGGGAGTAAGCTTTACGCTTAGTAAGTCCATATGAAAATAATAAATATTAATATAACATGTTTCCTTAAGTAAAACAACTATAGTTACACTTTTATTCATATTTTGGTCAAGCTATCTACTCGAGTCATAGTTGATAAATTATTTATAACTTGAGCTACGGAACTCTAAATTAATATCCGTTAATTTTTCCTGAAACTAGACTCATATATCTTCTTACCATAAAATTTCCAGAATTTTTGGTCTAGCCAATAAGTACAGTTTATTATTCAAAGTCTCCCCTGTTTTGTTGTTTGACAGCTTTGACCTTTCTTCACTACAATTTATTTATCTCATAGTACGAGACTCGGATAATGTTTCCGTCTCTTTCTCTTGAAAGTATACTCATTAAGGATTTCATTAATATGAATTTTAACTCTTAATTATTTTTGTACAATTTTTAGTGATTTTTCAAATTTGAGATGGGGGAGTCTAGAATCACTCTGACTCTGTCTCACAAGAAGTCAAATATCTCATGATACAGAATACTTTTGCTTTCATCGTTTCCTTTATGTGAAACTAGACTCATTAAGATTTAATTTAATATTTATTTCAATCTATAACTCAATTTCTACTATTTTTGGTGGATTTTCAAAGTCAGACCAATGCTGTTGTACCAAATCTGTCTCAGTGCAACAAGATAATAATCATCACAAATTTGTCATAGAAATTATTCTCATAAATATCATTCATTCATTTGCACTATCGTCACAAGTCCATTTCATTTCACATGTCAAACACGTGCTCATGGGTTTCGAGTACTTACCTGTGCTATCATTTAGCACTGCACTCGTCCAAACATGACAACTCATATGCATCATAATAATATCATATAACATATATGATGTATCATGGCAAGAACCTTTTATTTCATTTTTCATATTAATCTCATTGAACTTCTCAGAATCTCGATGGATATCCCATTCTCCGTCAGTTCATACAAGTGATCATTTCATGTGCGCACTCCTGCGAACCTCACATCTTACGGCGGGATTACCAGTCCAGGCTAAATCTCCCGTAATATAAACTCAGGGAGTGATGTCGGGATTATCAGTCCAGGCTAAATTCAGACCCTAATCGGATTACCCGTCCGGGCTAAATCCATAATGCATATGTATTCTTCGGGAGGCTCGATCACTCAAGGAACACCAATCCAAGCTAGATCCTTTTTATACTTGAGATCTTCGGATTACCAGTCCAGGCTAAATCCTTTTCTGCAACACATGCAGGATCTCAAGTCTCATGTAAATCATGGTTTATCCATCGAATTTCTCTTTTTATTCAACCGAGATTTTCTCTTTCCATCAAGTATATCATTATGCATAGCTGCTCATGCAATGTACATCCAATTCAACACATTTCCATTTTTATTTAGACATTAGTCCATAAAATAAATATGGTATTGCATATAATTATAATTTGGCATTTGTTACCATTTATAATCTTCATATTAACTAAATAAATATCCATCACACAATGTCAACACATCATTTTAAGTTCAAGTATGAACAATAATAATATCATTGCATTATCATTGACATATGAACTTACCTCGGTTTCGAGTACGACTATTTATTTCGAGTTTGTGCTTAACCTTGTTCAACCTAGTTCTAAGCCCGAATCTTGTTTTCCTTGATCTATAATATCACATTTAGCCTACTAATTAGTCACATTATTCATAGGGGTCCAAAAATCATATTTTTACAAATTTGCATTTTGACCCCTAAACTTTTACATATTTGCACTTTTGCCCCAATGCTCGAAAATTAAACTTCATCCTATTTTCTTATGTTTTATGACATTCTGATCATTTTTCATAATTATTACAGCCCCCAATTTCCACTAAATCACCCATTTATGACCAATTTCACAACTTTTATAAAACGGTCCTTTCGGACGTTTTCATCGAAAACCGCTTAGTAAAAGTCATTTATTAAACACCCAACACTCATTTTATACCATTAGACATCAACATACAAGCATGTAATTCATGGTTAAATTTTTAAACATAAACCCTAGCTCAAATAAAACCCTAGCTCAAATAAATGGTAGAAATAGCTAGAACATGTTACCGGGGCTTCAAAAATGCAAAGAACATTAAAAACGGGGCTCGGGATCACTTACAAATGAGCTTGGAAGCTTGAACCAAACCCTAGCCATGGCTTCCATGGGGGTTTCGGCTGGTACATGGAGAAGATGACCAAATTTTGGCTATTTTGGCTTTTTAATTCTTTTAATTATTAGTTTACCAAAATGCCCCTAACTTGAAAATATTTTATTACACCCATTTCATGTCTATTTTTGTTCAAAATTTAACTAATGGTCTAATTACCATTTAAGGACCTCACATTTAAAATTTCATAACAATTAGACACCTCTAACATGTAGAACTCAACTTTTGCACTTTTTTACAATTTAGTCTTTTTGACCAAATTGAGTGCCCAAACGTCGAAATTTTCAAACGAAATTTTCACAAAATCATTCCGTGAAATTTTAGACCATAAAAATATAATAAAAATAAATTTTCTTACGTTGGATTTGTGGTCCCGAAACCACTGTTCCGACTAGGCCCTAATTCGGGATGTTACATTTAATATCTCGATTTGCCTATCAGTTTGTGGATGCATGCTAGTCGAAAAATTCAAGTCTGACCTTGTCAAATTGAACAACTTTGTCCAAAATCAGCTTGTAAACCACCTATCTCGATCACTAACAATAGACTGTGGCACTCCCCAATATTTCACCATATGTCTAAGGAATAAACAAGTTGCCTCATCAGTAATGCACTCCTTGATTGTTGGAATGAAAGTTTCATACTTGGAAAAACCACCTCAATTATTCTCTCAAACCCATCAAATTTAGGCAAACCAATAATAAAGCTTATGGATACACTCTCCCATGGGCAGTCCGGAATGGGCAAAGGTTGTAACAAATCAGTCGAAGTTTTCAACTCAACTTTGCCTTATTGGCACACTAAACAAATTTTCACATAAGTCTCAACATCATCAACGATGTGAGGCCAATAATAATTGTCCTCTAAAAGAGACAATGTCCGGTGCATACCTATATGACCAACCCATCTCGAATCATGGCATTCTTTCATGACTTTTTTTGCGTAACTTCTCATATTGAGGCACATAAAGGCGATGCTCCTAAGTATACAACAAGTCTCCCTCAAGCCAAAACCGTCTCATTTTCCTTTCTTTGGCATACTCAATCAACGATATAGCTGTGGGATCATGGGACAAACCCTCTTTAATGCACTTCAATAAGGAACTGTCAAGTTGACTAATTATTGCAAAATCTATCTTTCAGCTTAGTGTATCAGCCACTAAATTGACTTTTCTCATCTTAAACTCAATGTTGAAATCAAATTCTGCCAAAAAAACTTGTTAACGAGCATGCTAGTGAGATAACATTTTCAAAATTAGAAAATAATCAATTTTAACATTATCTTTAAATACCACGAACCTAGAAACCAACAAATAGTGCCTCCAAATGCACAAACAATGCATCACTGTGGTTATCTCTTTCTCATGGAACGTATATCGCTGCTTAGTATCATTAAGCTTTAGACTCTCAAAAGCAATCTGATAACCATCTTGCATCAGTACTCCCCTAATTGCATAGTCTGATGCATCCATATACACCTTATATGGTGTAGCGACGTAAAATTTTGCTTTCCGGTCGCTAATTGTGGCGATTTATTAAAAACTTGAAAATTGAAGTTTGATTTTGAAATACAAAAAGGGGGAGTCGCCACCGATCCTTTCTAGGTGTGATCGGACACCTAATAAATTTATTTTTAAAACACAAGAAGGCCGAGTTTAGGTCTACGTCAAAATCCAGAGAAAAATTAGGGTTCGAGAGTCGGTTACGCGCGAGGAAGGTATTAGCACCCTCGCGGCGCCCAAAATTGGTATCCCATAAACATGTGTTGTCTTGATTTTCAAAAATACGGGTTCAATATAAGATTTAATCGTGATTCGATCGAAAAGACAAGAAATTTTAGTTTTTGATTTTTTAGAAGGGTGTTCCGTCTTTAACACAAGCCGACAAATTCCATCCAACATAGCGATGAAATTCGATGACTTAATATTAAATCGGTACATTGCCTTGATTATTGAAATTAATTAGAAAACACGAATGAGATTTTTGAAGGAATGTAAAACAAAATTGAGACGAAATATAAATAAATGGCAGAGCTAGGTACATATTGAAACAGATAATCAGTGTGACAATAATATTAAAACACAATAATAGTGCTTGCAAAATTAAATTTAATGATAATATCAAATACGAAAAAACAATGAATATACACACATAAAAAATGATATTAAGAACATGTACGTCAAAATACATATATATATAATTAGTAATAATGTTAGAAATATATTTTGAAATATTCCTGAAATGATAAAAAAATATAACAATTAATGTTAAAATATATACATAATAATAGATATTGAAGGATGTATGTACATAATAAAGAAAATATATATACGTGAAAATATATATAAAAGATAGCAAAGAAATATGTACATGGAATAATATATATATAAAAAAAATATAACTAATAATATTGAAAGTATATATACGTACATAATATATAACAATGAACATATACCATACATATTAAAAATGCTAATAACATAAACAATATTAATAACACTACACAAATATACGCATGGGACAGTATCAAATACATACATGGAAATATATAAGCAACACATAACTAATAATATCAAAATATACACATAGTAATATATATAAAAGATATATGTATATATATATAATATAATATTAAAATATAATAATACAACAAAAAACATGATACAAATAAAGTATAGTATTAAGAACACATATATATAATATATGAAGAATATACATAATACTAAAATATTTAGGTAATATATACGTATATAAAAAAACTAGTAATAATATTACCTAGGTATATACAAATATATCAAGTATACATACGTGTTATAAATATATAAATATATAACAAAGCATAAACTACTAATAATAATAATAATAATAATAATAATAATAATAATAATAATAATAATAATAATAATAATAATAATAATAATGATAATGATAACATTGGAATATATAAAAAAACAAACATAACATTAATAAAATATTAAAATAAAGTGTAATAAAAATATTAAATATGAATATATATATGTATACACGTACATAATAAAAATATATACTAATACATAATAATAATAATAATAATAATAATAATAATAATAATAATAATAATAATAATAGTAATGCTAATAATACTAATAATATAAAAATAACAAGGATATTTAATAAGGAAATAAAAATAAACGAAAAAAGGACTAAAATCAAATAAAAACAGAGTTGTGGGGCCAATTTAAAATAAAAACAAAGAAAAGGGACTTAATCATAACATGCGCATAACTTGGAGGGGTCAAAAGCGCAATAAATCTGAGCCTCCAAAACGCAGCGCATGTACGAGGACCAAATCAGAAAACGAAATAAATTATTGGGCTCAATTAAAAATAAAGGCAAACTCGATTGTAAAACCTTGCAAATGCGGAAGGACTGCGCGCGCAATTAGCCCATTGAGTTGAAAACACGCGGATCCTAAGTGGGTTCGGGTCGGATCTCGGGTCGGGTCTTCAAAACGGCGTCGTTTTGTTTGAAATCGTGGGGGGACCAAAACGGTGCGTTTTGGTCCCCTATATAAGTTAAAAATTTTTGAAAAATTTCATTTGGGAAGGTGATAGAAAAAAAAAAGAGAGGAAGAGAGGGAAGAGGAGAGAGGGGAGAAGGGAGGGGTCCGGCCGGGGAGAGTGCTGGTCCGATCGCGGCGTCGTCGTCGCGCGGCCACACCAACACGGTGGCCAAAAAAGGTAAAAAAATTCTTTTTTTCTGTTTTTTATTCCTTTTTTTATATTTTATGTTATTAATATATATATGTATTACTCGAAAATAAATAGTGATAAAAAATAAAAATAAAAATCACCTTAAGGTCGAATCTGATTCTTAGCGTTTAGATCTTTAGATTCGGAGTTTAAACCTTGCTTTGGAGTCGCTGTTTTGCTTGTATCTAGGAAGCTAATATTTGTATTTGATTGAAAATTTCTCCGACCTTTTTTTCAGATTTTGTTTCGGCTTTTATAGCCTATTTACATGCTTTTTTTTTCTGTCACGTCTTCTGTGTTGTCCTTGCAGGGGATGGGCGAGCGGTGGAGCAGGTGGCCGGTGCTGGTGTCAGAGGGCAGATGGGGGTAGGTTCAGCGCAAGTGGGAAGGGGAATAGGGTTTCTGTTTTGTCTGACTTGGGCTTAGGGTTGGGTTATTTGTTTAGTGGGCTGGTCGATTTAAATGGGTTAGGGGTAATTGGGGTTAGTTAGTTGGGCTTGGATAGTAAATGGGTGATTGGGTTTTGAAAAATGGGTTTGAAATTGGGCCATTCGGGTTTAGATTATTTATATTTGGGCCAAAATTGGCCTGCAACATATGGTTTATTATAATCCAACAAAGTAAGCATATGCTCTTTGGTGATTACCTGTTTTACTTGATCAAAGGTTTTCTGACACTGATCATTCCAATTCCACACTTTACCCTTCTTCAATAAATCTGCCAATGGTGCGGTGATTCTGGAATAACATTCAACAAAGCGTTAGTAATAATTTTTCAACCCAAGAAAAGACCGTAACTTTGTTATCTTAGTTGGTGGCTCTCAATCAACAACAGACTGAATCTTGCTCTCATCCTTTTGGATTTTGCCACCTCCCACAATATCGCCTATGAAAAGTACCTCGTGTTGTGCAAATGAGCATTTTTCCTCATTCACATAAAGCTCACCCTCTCACAAGGTTGGGAACACTTCCCTCAAAAGCTTCAAATGCTCCTCAAGTGACTTACTGTACACCACAATATTGATAAACAACTACAAAGCGATTTAAAAAAGGTTGAAGTACATTATTTATCAATGTGCAAAATATCAATGGAGCATTAGTTAGTCCAAAAAGCATTACAATGAACCGAAACAAGCCATAGCGAGTCACACAAGTTGTCTTTGGCTCATCACTTTCAATTACTTTGACTTTATGGTACCTCAACCGCAAATCCAACTCAGTAAAGCACTTTGCACTACCAAGTTAATAAAACAAGTTTGCAATTTAGGATTGGGTACCTGTTCTTTATAGTGATCAAGTTCTATAACACCCCTAACCCATATCCATCACTGGAACAGGGTTACAGAGTATTACCGGAGTTTACAGATTAAATAAAAAAATATCTCATATAAAATAACATTCATATCAGAAACCAATAAAAACAAATATATTGTCCTTTATGCGAGCCCTCGAGGCTCAAAATACAGTTTAGAAATAAATCGGGACTAAATCGGGTACTCAAAGAATTTTTTGGAAAGCATTAAAATTTTTCAAAGGTGCAGGGGACACACGCCCGTATGGCCAGGCTGTGTGACTCACAATGTCAAGAGACACGCCATGTCTCAAGCCGTGTGGGTATTCGAAATAGGTGACACGGTCATGTCCCAACTCGTGTCCATACCCGTGTAACTCTTTGACTTGGGTCACACGGCCAAGCCATACGCCCGTGTGCTAGGCCATGTGAGCATACTGACTTGCACAATTTAAAAGATGTAAGGAATACACGGCTGTGTCACTTGGCCTTGTGTCACACATGGTTGAGACATATGCCCGTGTCTCTACCCGTGTGGACAAAAATTGGTCATTTTTCAAGCCACATTTCTCACCCAATTTGTCATCAACCTAACTCAACATTTTTGCACATCAATAAACCATAACAAGACATTCAAATCAAGCTAAAATCAAGTTTTAAACATGTATTATCACAACATACAACCAATATGCCTATAGGCAATTCAAATGACAACTTGATAACATGTCAATCAAATTTCGAAATTTACCTAGATAACCAAATACATATATGCATAATTTTGCTAAATATACCAAATCAACCAATTCTCAATATACTTATAATTTTCCATCATTCAACCATTCCAAACACATTCCAAACATGATAAGGCTACTTATATACACAACAAAATATGCCAAACACAAGCCATTCAAATATATACCAACATTGACCAAAATAACCTATACATGCCATTATAACCGGAATTAATTTATTGAAAATACCAAAAGAGTCGATGGGTAATGTGATTCAGCTCCTACCAGCTTCCAACCCAAATGAGCTTCTGAATTACTATAAAACATAGAAAATAACACAAAGTAAGTTTTTAAGCTTAGTAAGTTCGTATAACATAGAATTTAACTTACCATTTAATCACATTTAAGGTAAGCATACAAGACATATTCAAACCAATTTGGCCAAAAGCCTAAACAAATAACCTCAACATGTTAGCCATGTAAACACATATAATAGCTCATAATCATGGATGAACATAGTCATTAAGCAAGTTCCACATACATGTATCAACCGAATCATGTTTCAATATATCAAGTAATATCATTTCCAGGTATATACTGGTAATAGTTTGTACCGAACTCATTTTGTCTCATAGCAGAACATTACCCGTTGAACCGTTTAAAATATCGTTGGATACACAGGTAGTACACACGAAGTGTACAAAACTGTAATCTGTCAATTCATATACATGTATGCTCATATGAGCATGTAAACAGGAAGCTCTTCCAAGCTATATAACGGGAAGCTCATGTGAGCTAAATAACGGGAAGCTCATGCGAGCTGTATATCGGGAAGCTCATTAGAGATGTGGTGTGTTCGCAACACATGCAGGACTACAACCAAAATAGTAATCCTAATGACATTCCATTTGTATCCTCCGAATTTCTAAGGTTCAAACGGGACTCAGAAATTATCGGATATGTGATCGGTAGTTATACATGGAAATTGTACAAATCACACACAATAATATTCAATTTTAAAACAAATAAATGTACAATTTAGTTACACAAATTTACCTCGACAAGTGTATGTAGATACGAAGCCTACTAATCCGTTACTTTTTCTTTACCTCGATCTAACTCCGTACTAGGTCTATCCGAATCTATACGAATGAATTTGACTTAATTCAATATAATCCATATTCAATTCAGTCCAACACACATTTTTTTGTAAAATTACTATTTTACCCCTATACTTTTAATTTATTGCAATTTAGTCCTTAGGCTTGAAAAATGAAATTCATACAATTTAATTCTTATTCAAGCCTACCTAATTTTTATACATACTAATAGCAGTCCATGTATTTCACAAAATTTAGAATTTTACCATAAATTTATCATCTTTTCAATTTAGTCCCTAATTGATAATTTCATCAAAATTCTCTTTACAAATGTTGTTTGTCTAACAACAACCTTTCATTTTCTATCATAAAACTTTAAAATTCAAGCATACTCATCCATGAAAAAATCATAATACTTTAACGGGTTTTCAAATTAATCCCCGAGATAGTTAGATTAAGCTATTACGATCTTGAAAACATAAAAAATTATTAAAAACGAAACAAAAATACATACCTAAATGAGTAAAAATAAGCTTGCTAACTTCAAGCTTCTATGGCTAGGGTTTTCATCTTTTTTTTTCTTTTATTTGGTAAAAGATGATGATATTAGATTATTTTATTTATTTATCATCATTTATCATTTCTTTTTCCAAAATTAACCTTAATAATTTATTAAATTCCAATGATGAATAATCATTGTTATCCACTAACTACTCTAAATGGTCTATTTACCATATAAGGACCTTCAATTTAAAATTTCATAGCTATTTAATACCTTTAGCTATTAGAATTCAATTTTCCACTTTATGCAATTTAGTCTTTTTTATCATATTAGACATGTAAACGGTAAAATTTCTTAACGAAATTTTTATAAAATATTTCTATCATACTATAGACCATAAAATAATATTAAAATAAATTTCTTCCGACCTCGAATTTGTGGTCCCAAACTACTATTTCGATTTCACTAAAAACGGGTTGTTACAAGTTCAATGCTTGATAGTTTACGCACAATCTCAATGACCCATCATTCTTTCTCTAAAATAAAATCAATGCACTAAATGGAGCTTTAGATGGTCTAATGAACCCGGCATTTAAAAGCTCCTTCAATTGCTTCCATAATTCCTCTAATTTCGACGATGGAATTCAGTATGGGGACTTGGTTAGAGGCTCGAAATTGACATTAACTCAACCATGTGATCCACTTCCTTCTTAGGTGGCAATTTCTTAGACAACTTGGCAAGTATGACATCTTGAAAAGGTTGTAATAATTATGCCACCTCTTTTAGGGTTTCATCAATGGGCACATGAGTTTCAATAACTTCAAAGTTTTTAAGTAGGAAATGTCATCTCTTCACACCCCCTTAGCAAATTATATTGCGGGAAATACCTTGGCTTCTGCACTCGCCTCACATTTAATCAATACCACACATGGATAGCGTGAATCCAAAATACACATGCAATTAGCAAAAGGAACAATAAGTGCATTTTCCAATAAAGGAAATGTAAACCAACCTCAAAGTCATAATCATGAAGTGGTATTACCTCAATGGTTCCCTTACCAATCCAACTCTTTTTGCAACGTCCATTATCGAAACCCTCTTGAAATTCATTGTCTTGATCCACCCCAGTTCTTTATCAACCCTGAGACCTAATTTTTTAGCAATCTTCTTGGATATGAAAAAGTCTGAAGCACCCATGTCAATGAGGGTATTCAATCTTTTTCTTGTCACGGGGATGTCTACAATCATCAACCCCTTTCGTTTACAACCCTTCTTGGCTTCAACAAAACTCAAAATCTAACAAAGTTTCAACGGCATCTTTTTTGACTCACCATCCCCCTTGATGGCAAAAATCATAGCCCATCTCGGACAATCTCTCATCATATATGGACCATCACAAAAGAAGCATTTCACCAGCTCCCTCTCTTTCTTCTTTCCCTATGGCTTGTTGGCTTTTGTTTTCACTATTTGTGGCTCACCATCGTCATTCTTGGGTGGCTTGTCTTCGTCTCCCCCACCATTGCCCTTTGGTTTGAATTGGGCTTAATAGACTCAGACTTGTCTAGCTTCCTACCACCCAACTTTGTGAATGACTTAGTCTCATCCATGGCCACGATAAGTTCAATATCCCTTGTCAGTGCAACTCCTGTTTTGCCCACGGTTTCGACCCACGGTTTCAACTAGTAAAATGTTTCTTTCACACTCAAGTCAGAAATTTGAAGCATTAATTCACTAAAGTCTTTGACATACTCCTGAACAATATCTTATTGCATAAGCCGACGTAATTTAACCCAAGCCTTCTCCTAGACATATTGTAGGTAAAACTGCTTCTTTTAACTTCTTTTAAAACTCTTCCCAATTATTAATTGCGACTTCTCCATGTTTCTCATTTGTTGACTTACAATGCCATTTTAAGAGAGTAACATTATTAAAATAAATTGAAGCACTATTTACCTTAATGGATCATCTTCAATGTCAATCTCCCGGAAATATTGTTTCATCCCTAAAGAAAATTGTCCACATCCCTTACGCACATTGTCCCTTAAACTTTATGTATAGTGAAACTTCCCCAAATCCAACAATACAGATTGAATTATGTAAAAGGTTGAAATTAGTATTTATCTACAAGATGAGAGTTCTAAAAGATTTAAACTCTATACATTCTTATCATTTGGGGTTTTAAAAATTTATCTTGGTAAAAATACAAGTTATTGTAGTGTTTATATTTTAATCAAGATTCAAGTAGATAAACTTTGAGTCTCTTCCAAACAATGAACCTATCTTGTCGGGCCGAATGACCCCAAATGAACATGAAAGATCTACAATGTGTGCATCGATCGCAAGCTCCTTTGCGCAACCCATGACACTTACGAAAGCAAAGAGGTCAAGGTACATCAGGAATGATACACCATTGTTGCTCAAATTCTCTTTTGCTATAATAGCTAATATTTGCTCCAATTTCATTTTCACCATTTTGTGATATTAGAAGATTTCTTTCCAATTATGAATAAGATCCGACTTTTGATTTAAAAATTTGAGAGAATTATTAAGTATTAACCAAAAGGATGCATTTTAACAAGAGAATAAACCTTTTGCTAACGAAGTAACTGTCTGGAGGAAAATTGAAGAATCAAATTAACTGCTATTTTCTCTTCAAGTGCCAAACCAAATAAAAGTACAAATATAAGGGTCAATCAAGTATTTAACCCAATTATTTATCAATGTCATCAAAATTACGCATCACAAATCATATTAATTCCCAATTTGACAGCGCAATACAATGTAAAATATCGAACATCAAACTTGATTCAATATCGATCCAATTTAACATTTACATTCGCTGATGTTGTAGACCACAATCTACAAAGTAATGAATGTCCCAAAAAAAAATGATTTACTTTTATTTCTCGTTACAAAAATTGAGGACTCAAACAATTATAGTGCAGTGCAGAGGCAACACTAATTGAGATAACACACATCTCTTGCATGTAATCCCAATTACAATAATAAAGTTACAAACAAGCCCATATCGATGCTATGATATATATATAGTAAACAATGCCGTCTGCAGTGACAATATATGACTGTCATCCACAGATGTATAAATTTACTTTCAGGGATCTGACAAAGCGTTATGCAGAAGGGAATGACTGCTCTATCAGATCATTTTAAAAGAGAAATAAAATAAAACAAGTCACTCTGGTAGAAGCAACCCCAAGTATCAAAGTAAATCTAAAATAGGTGGCTGCTGAGATGATGATTTGGCATGGGTAACCCTTGCTCTTCCCATCCCTCTTCCTCTACCCACAGCAGCCGAGGGTGGTGGTGCAAGTTTTGGAGCAGCCTGCTCATATTTGCTAGTGCTAAATATAGACCCAAGATCTAATGATTTCTGATTATTATATGAAGAGCTCATCGAAACTGAATTCCCTTGATTCTGTTTCAAGAAACCAATAGAATTCTGGAAGCCTCCACTATTCAAAATACTTGCATTCGGAGTTGAATCCACAGGATTTGGACCTAGTAGCTCCCCAGAGTTTTGGTTGCTGAAGGCCCAACTGTTGCTTTTGCTCTCAGGGAAGGTACTTGTGATAGAATTGGATCCATAATTGTTTGTGACTGGTCCCATGGTGCCATTGTTGAATGTCCCAAAACCATTAGAAGCACTAGGCCGGGGAGGCCAGTTTGAAAAAGGATCTAAATCATCAAAATTTGACGGTGATGATGTTCCAGCATTGAATTGCTTCTCAACATTGCCTGACTCTACAGTAACACCTAAAGGTGCACGAGGAGGCCACTCGATGTCAACCGCAGTGCAAGAAACAGGGATTTGCTGGCTAGATACAGTAGATATCACGGAAGGCTCTCTTTGTATGGGTGCTGATTGAATTGATTTATCACCCAAGATGGGATTAACGGATGAGTTGTTTTGTGAAGCCTGCTGAACAGTGGCACTGACACTGGCACCGGCACTGGCAGCTCCTCTGGCTGTAGGGCCCCAGTCTTCATCCCATGAGGGGCTGCTTTTTGCATTGGCAGCACAAGAAACTGTTGCACTCGTTTTGCTCAAGGCTTGAGACTGAAGCCCATTCACGGCAGTAGCATGTTTTACCTCTGGGATCCCAGAATCAGTTAAAGTAACCCCCCGTTTTTCTTCTATCTTGCTGAGTTAACACAAAATTAGAGATTCAGCAAGGGAGACTAAAATATTTTTTTCATTACAAAATCACAATGGTAAACAGAAATAGGATATAAGGGAATTCATCAATCACAACAATAACAAATATACCTGAGAATATCCTTAACAAAGTGCATATATTTAGCAAACTGCTGAATATTCAATTGTTGGGCAGTGAGAAGAGGCGTGAGTAGAGGGAGGACGTGCTCTGCAGTGAACTCAACTCCATACTGAACAAAATGAATAGAATAGACAGATACTGAGCTGTAAGGCACCAGAAGTTCTCGACATACAAAAGAAAAACAACCTAAGCAACAAACAATAGAGTTCTCATTACCTGCTTGAGAATTGAGCTTGAAACTGCTAGGGTACACATAAGGGTGGGGGCTGAACGATCAACAGCTGTACAACGTTGAATGGTTTGTAATACCTCCAGCACAGCATGTTTATTTAGTGTTTGAACAAAATCTGCTAAGCATAGCAAAGCATTGACTCTAACCTGCTCAAAGAAACTAAGAGATTCAGAAGAAATCAATAGAAATAGAGTAGCTATGTTCTTTTAAAATGCACTTTTAAAACTGCTTTTAGAATAATATTCAACAAGAATAAAAAAAGCCCCTAACTCCACATACTTTGAGAAACAGTTGTATCTGCTGCATTCAATTCGGATGAGCATTATGAATACTATTGAATGACAAGAAAGAAGATAGAATTTAGATGTCTTCCTAAAAGCATTAATGAAACACACTTCACCATGCCCATTCTTCCTTTTTCCAATATGATAATTTCATGAATGGCCTAAATTCACATTCTTCAAGAGGCTCAAATGTCTTTCCAGGAAACTAGTAGGGATAATGTACAAAGTTAACCTAAAGCAGCTCTAACATATGCATTTGAAGCATACTAAATATCCAAAGACGGGCCTCTTTTTAACAAATTATATGAAATACTGATGAAGAATGTGTCTCTATTTGGATTAGTTGGGCCTTATTTCCTTATGGGTTTAACACCAAGTTATGAAGCTTATGTAAGTTATATTATGTTAGGAGGTTGGATTTGGGTAACAGAAAAACGTTGATACTGAAAATTATTCTGGAGAATTATCCTACATCACATGGCAGTGTTTATTCATATTATTACATCTAATAAATTATGACAAAATAATATAATTAAAGTTAATTAGCAAAAATATGCATACATACCGCAGCAACAGTTGTTTTAAGAGCTAAGCCATGAATACGAGGCAGAATGGCTTCTTTCACAAGCTGAACATAAAGAATAATTTGAAACATAAAGTTAGTACTTCAACAACAGGCTATCATCATGAATACAATAACGAAAAAGACAATAAGAAATATAGATGAAACTTACAAGGTGTTTGACACCATACTGTCTAATCCATATTTCACAAGCGACAAATTCCTATTGTTAATATATTTACAAAAATAACTGAAAATACTGCAATGCACTCGGAATAGCTCAAAGATGCTTGAACAAAATCCACTATGAGGTAGATTAGCTTGTTTCACAAGCTGTAAAGCATAAAAAAGTAATCTTAAATAACCAGCTGTTACTTGTTGGCACTTAACACCCTCATTATAGAAATATCAACAAGAATATAACAGCTAAAAAGAACTCAAAACATGAAGATCATGTTTCTCTTTCACAGTGATTTGGAAAAATAAATTTGAGCTAAAATCCACTACGAAAATGTTGATGGAAACAACTGCAACTTACGATAGGTAAAGACCCAATATTATGACTACAAAAAGGAAATGGAACTATGCTATGGAGGAATTAATGCCTACCAGATCAGAGTATGTTTTCTTTTCAAATAATAAAGAAAATCATCAAAATTAAACATGAAGATCCAGCACTATAAGAGTTGAAGAACAAAAGTTATCTGACAAAAAGTGCTGGATGTACTAAGAATGATTTTTATTAATTTCTCTATTTTTGTGACACAAGCCAGTGACATTTCTTACATTAAATTACTCAAGAAGTTGGTCAAGCATGCAAGCAATTAATGAAAAAATCAAGCACAATCATTCAAACAAAATGCCGAAAAGTTTCAAGTTTTGGTCTCTCCATCCATTGCTTCAACTTTCGACTTCAGATTTGATTCATTTCAAATCCATATTAAATGCAGCTAATGAAAAAAAAAGGGCATGATCCTTCTGCAACGATGGAATTATTTTATCTTCTTTAAAAATTTAAGGCAAAGATGAGATCTGAGTGTGAAGCTGTACATTCCTCTTAGTATCTAGAGTCTAAGGAATAATTTACACCATCCAACAATCAACAGGTACTAATGATTGCCCCTTTTTGTAATATTCAATAACAAGCATAAATAACATCCAAGTCAAAGATCTAGCAATATAAATGATTCTCTTCTAAAACATGTGCAATCAATTTATGATTATTATTGCATACAACAAAAGATGAGAAGGTAAACTTCTTGAAATAACAATCCATTAAAAGAAAAACAATGCATGACAGTCACCTGCATATCAAGCTGTTTGGCAAGGAATAGAGATTTTCTCAAAGCCTCTTCTTGTATACGAGGATCACCGTCATCATAAGCTCGAACAAGCATGGGCATTACATGGGATACTTGATGCTCCGAAGTTGTCTACAGTAATTGGATTAACTAAATTAAATGATTGAGCATGATCCATGATGAAAACAAGCCTCAGAAGAAAATGTGAAACATGACATTGCCATTTCATAAAGGATCCTTTTCAGAAATTACCATATGGTGGAAGGAAGTGAAACACAAAAGCCCAGTAAAATTGAATGGCATATCTGAAAGCAATTGAAATATCAAGCTTCTTAATTTACATGATACGATATCTATGATTCCACAGTTCTATTGAGCTACTGATTAATAGCAGTAAAAGAATGACTATCTATAGAAGTTTTTATCAGTACCTAAAACATCAGGTGGCAACCTTGAAACCTTAATAAAAGCTCAAACAAAACTCCCAAAACAAAAAGAGGACTGGGTGTGTGTGTATGTTGGGGAGGGGGGAGGGGGCTATTAAAGATGCAAAGATGATTGACACATTAAGATTTTCTTTGGTTAGTTAGGGAGTTCTGTATTAGTTTAACTGTAGTTTTGAAGTTCTAGGGCTTTACAGTTATATGTAGGTTCTTAATGTGGGCTTTTCTTATCCTATTATGTTCTGCTATAAGTTTAGTTAGTTTCCTTTCTGGAGTCTACGCAGTTGTTAAAGTCCAAATTAAAGTAAAACTTCTGTTCCTTCTAGGAGTAAGGATGTTTGGAGTCTATATTAATCAATTTACTCTTTCAATTGAGATATGAAATTATTATATGAGAACTTCCGCAGTATTCCATCATAATTGTGTGATGCAATCAACCATAGGTGCAAGGAACCCATGGAATCTTTATCAGTTTTTTCACTTATTTTATTTTCTTTGGTCTCTAACTCTAACAAATCACTGAGATTGAGAAAACTTTGGGGTCAGGGAGCGAGAGATATCCAAGAAAAACAACAGAACAAAATGAAAAAAACCTATATCACCCATTTAAATTGCTTTCATGAAATTCAAAAAGAATGTACACCTAAAATGACCATCAAAGTAGAATATTGGCAATGTTCCGAACCACATAGATCTATTTCTCCATCACTTCCTTCCATATCATGTAAAATTTTACTAGATATCAACTTGTTCATATTCACAAACAAACCTACACCAGTCTTTTTTCTGATTGTATCTTAAAAGATACAGAAAAAGAAAAATGGAACTTTTGACCCTTGGGAGCATTCTTTGAAGGAGCAAACTACTAGTTACCTTGTTAATAATAAGATCTGCATGCTTCACCAGCAACAACAGGGTCTCTCCTGCAGCAGTGCTCATGACAGGCACAAGAGCTGGGAACGTAACTAACTCGAAATCAGATTTACCCTACGATACATTTCAAACCATCAGTTCATTAGTCAAACAAGATTGAAAAGCATGATTATAGTATACTAGATATAACTATACCAGATTCAGTATTACATGCGGTTTCATCATGATTCAGATTTGTTAACAGGAAAAAGGGATGAACTAAGGGAAAAGCACTTCCTCCACATTACCAAATGATAAAGACCTCAAATAGATGAAGGAAAAAAGAATGTTGGCAAGCCAACCAAATGCGATTACTTTGAGAGTGAAAATTTTGGCACGGTTTTAACATTATTTATTGGTGCTATATTACATTTGGCATTCAATAAGGAACGTAAATTTGATACAAGTAGCTCCATGTATAATCCAAATGCCAGTAGAAGTCGATTTGATAATTTTCAGCAACAATAAATGAAATTACCCTTTTAACATTTCATTTAGAATCCAACTAAAGCAACATAGCTTTGCACTTGTTAACCTTTTGCTATATGTTAAACTTTATTTTCACAGGAAGAAACTATTCCTAGAGAGCTTCCTTTTACCCATAACAAAGGATATGGTCCTAAATTGAGCATAACATGCTTTTCCTGCATTCATCATAGATCATACACCAAAATCTTAATATGCTTATTTAAATGTAAATTACAACATTCATTATAAATATAAATAACATATATTTAAGCATTTACGCATATTCATGGCTATTATTTGATATGTTTATTCATTGTTATTGTCATTATTAGACATTTGAGAAAATACTGAAGTATCTTATTTAGTAGCAGAATTTTTTCTTATGAAAAGATTTAGTAGATGGCACAAACAATTTAAGGGAAGTAAAAAGCTGTCGACCAAGAAACAGCAGGAAAGAGAAACACAGGCTATACTATATTTCAGAAAACTAAGTGCAGGGCTGCAGGCAATTTATGTTAAAGTTGCAGAAATAGATCTTGAGAGGCAGGAAAAGGGTAATCTAATATTTAACAGAGAAAATACCTAGCACATTGAAATATCAAAAGATAGACCTTCATTAACAACTGATCCAGAAAGGTTAGCATGGAGATATTCAAAGGCCAATACAATCTCCAATCAAATTATTTGAATTCCAATCACGAAAAATAAAACATGCATTCTATTAATACTCCAAAACCTTAGTATGAGCAAAACAAGCACCTGTGACTCTGCAATCTTGAGAACCATGGGCACAATCATTGGCTGCATAACCAGATTCCTTAGCTCTGCACAAAGAGGCGGAAGTACCTGCATTTAGAAATCTTATTTACTTGACTAGCTTCGGCCAAACAAATGCAATTCTTAATATCATGAACCACTAATATCTCCTTAAGCTCGTGAACCAGAAATAGCAACGAATAAGAAAGGGAGAGAGATAACATTTGAAGATCTTGAAGCATCACCCCATGAGAGGGAAAGAGTCTGGGAGGAGGAACGCACATATGTTAATCACTTTAAGAAATCAAGAACTCTGATTTCTGATATATCTTCGTTTATTTTCTCAAATATCCTTAAAGACAGGCCCTAAATAACTATAGTAATGTACTTAAAATTTGAACTTGTATTACCCACCAAGCAATATTAGGGAAGAAGCACTGAAAGAGACAAAATAAAACCTCAAACCTTATATTGCAACACACGGGAATCAAAATCTTTCCACATATCAGATAAAGCTTTTAGAAACTCAGACTTCTGCATGTTATCTCTTTCCTGCAAAACAAAATCGTCATCCAGGAATTTAGCAATTTTATAGCACTTATTCAAGCAAGTTGCTTCTAGATACTGCAGTTAATGAGCATGTGTTAGACAAGAAAAATTCAAATGCATACAAGCATGTGGTCAAGGAAACGAAGAGCACGCAACCTAGTGTCATCCCGGAAAAATGGAGAGCCTGAAATATAACACAAAACTCAATAAATTAATCCAATTAGCAGGACAAACATCAGTATCCAAAGCAAACAATGCCACTGTCTTTTGAGAGGAAGTCCATATTTTAGAGACTTAATGCATGATTATTTGCTTTTCACAGCAACTCGATGACCACTGAATATGCAGTACAGCTCATAGTAAAGAGATGAAAGCAACCAGAAACATTCTCTTAAAATTATTTAATTCTAAAAAAAAATTGGATACAGGAAACAGACTACTATTCTAAAGTATTTTTCCTTTTTTATTTTTTGAGGACATAAAAGAAAATTGAAAAGGTTTATTACCTGTAAAATCCAGTGCTGATGGCCTGGTAGATTCATTTGCAGAGAGCATACTTTGTAAGTCATGGATAAGTTCTGGTGGTATAGAGGAGAAGGCTTCACTGGATAAGTAGGTCAATGTATTCATATACTGCAGAAAAGAAACACCACAATAAACCACTAGAAAGACAAAAAGGGAAGAAAAAACATAATTCAAATCTAGTATGCTAGAATAGGATATATCTTCAAAATGTGAACTTGTTGAATTCCTAAGTCTCTAAAGCAGTCTTTCACACAAACCTCTCTAATTTGCATGAGGGAACAAATGGATGGCGGTAGAGAGTTTTCAGAAAAGGCTTTTTACATGTGCCTTGCTAGGTGCCAACAAAATTTGAATAAATTGGGAGAAAGCATCTATATAAACTTAAAAATGGGGAAAAAGTGCAAGATGTAAAACATTGACTGAGTCAATTGTTGAACAACAATGTCTGGATTCATAGAGTTATAAACCTAAAGTTTGCTAAATCTTAAAAGACTTCAACATTTGGTAAACTGACTACTGAAAAAGAAATACAAATGCAGGAATAGTGAGAAATTTGTTATTAAGTCAATAGGTCAGATAAGAGGAAGACTTCAAAGGACTTTTAGCACAAACAAGAGGAAAGATACTGTTTGAAAGAATTAACGCCATATAATCAGTGGCAATGTGGTTAGCATTTCTGAGTCACTAATTTACAACCCATTGGGTCTCAACTGAAATAGATTTGATGATAAGTGCAACCTTAAGTCAGGTTGAACACGTTTGTACTAAGTTTCTCAGTCCAGCCAATTTCAAAAATCGAAAGATCCAAAGGAAAGCTTACTTGCTGTACCAGATAATCCAGAATAATAACTCAATCCTGAAAACTAAAATGTTGACATATAACAAAAGAACGATTGAGTTTACATGTGTTTTATTACACAATATATACTACTTTTGAAATCTAAACCCATCTTTTGAAATTCAAGTTCCAAGTCAGATTGGAGGACTTCCAAGCGATGCAGGGAGTGCAAGAAACAGAGGGAATGATAAAGTCAAATAAGCATCAACCATTGCCTTCTCATTTAGGTTGAATTAAAGTCAATGTGGACGTGGCTTATAATTTGCTGAAGATAGCAATGCAAAGTTATTCAGAGGGTATTCTGTTGTTTTGTGCTTTTACTAAAGTGATACATTGTGAGAAAACATGGATTTATGTATTTAGGTTTTGAAAGTGATATACTGCTAGATATGAAGGAAATTTTCCAAATAAAGATCGAACTTTGGGAATGGAGTAATATAATTTAGACATTTTGGGTTTAACTTTGGAATTTAGTAGTTGTCAGTTCTCTCTATCATGTTAGAAGCAGCGCTATCATGTGATGAAGGAGAACAGCAATTCTGGGACAGATCTCTCCCTACCTCCTTGTATAATCCTGCCTTAAGTTAATATAAATGATTTCCGTTTCTACTTTGAACAAAAATGAGAGCAAAACCCGTAGGCATGATATAAAATTAATAAGAAAGTAGTTTTTCTTGTTTAGAAAACAAAAGAGGCAATCGGAAAAGGATAAAAATTTTAATTAGTAAGTACCATCTTGACATTGTTGTTGCAGTCAAACAAAGGCTTTCGAGCAACTAGATGGTATGCAAGGCATCCATAACTGAAAATATCAGAAGACCATCCAACTGAAGATGATTTACTACGAACCAACTCAGGTGCAGTATAATTCAATGATGGCTGAAGAGGCATGACAGAATCTTCAGTATCATATTCCTGCAAACAGACCATATCAAATTAGAATATTAAAGCTAAATGTAAATCATAACTGCACGTGCAAATCCACCCATCATGATGAGTGAAGTGACAAAATATCATAAGGAGCACACTCCTATTTGCAAAGACCAAACACCACATGGCCAACAAGTAAACATGAATAAAACAAAGAAGGGACCAAAGCCTAAAATGTAGAAAGACAGCTACTAAGAGCAGATGTATTTATGCCAAAGAAATAAGCAATCAAAGAATGGAGTTAAATGACATTCCAAAATACACACACAATAATAAATATTTAATCATGTATGACCATGTACCTCATCTATGACATATCATATTAGAACATAAAATAATACACGGCAAGATGGCATCATATCCACATTGCAAAGAGGCTAACCTAATGAAAGATGGCATGACAATAAGTAAATTACAAATAGTAAACTAAAGTATGTTACTTATGGGGTGAGTATCATATATGCCGACTAGCCTGACATTCCAATTTTTCATGCTTTTCCCTATAGGTGGACAATCAGACCTCCATGCCCACATCCATCAAATATGTGTTGAACGAAATTATTTCATGGAAAATGAAATCACAGCAACATAGCCAGAGAAAATGTGCCGATTTCAGTTTTTTTTTCTTGAGTATAATGGAAAGTACCATGGCGTGAACCTACATTTCTTCTCAAACTCCACTAACAGTTACAATTTTGAGCTAAATCGTTAAGATATCAAAAGTCTTCTTACAGAATAATGGAAGGCCTTCACAAATTCACTAGAGGCCTGCTCTGTTGAGATAGCAAAACCAAACCCACCAAGTTTCCAAGCTCCACTTGATGTAATTAAGACATTCTGCAAAGTACAAACTCATTTGTTAAACACACTTGTAAAGCAGTTAGGTTCCCCGCCCACAATTATCTACCATGTAAGCTCAAAAGACAACATAGTAATCTGTTTTCAACAATCAAGAAAGTATGAAAGAAGCAAACAAAAACTTACCAAAAATTTGTAGGCCTAAGCCTACTAAAATTAATAAACAGGCAGAAAATTTTGAAAAATCGGAAGGTTAAAACACTATACAGAAGATGGCCCATAAATTATCACTAGTTCTTTATCCCAACACATCAAAATAACTATGCAGAGAAGGAAGATTTTACTGCAATATCAGGATCATATTAGTATAAGTCAAGACAACATTATTATTAAAACAATAAAAAGAAGAAGAAAAAAAGCAACCTCAGGTGATATAGCTCGATGAATAAGGCGTGCATTGGTATGAAGAAATTCCAAGGATTCCGCGATCTGAAGCAAACCATGCTTCACCTCCAACAAACTCATTTCCTGTGAAGAAAACACACTTCTAAGTTTGCTATAATCATATAACATAAGAGGTGAATGCATAACAAGATGGTGATTCAAGCATCCAGCATTCCCAGTGAAATCTTAAAGAACAACTTTTCATCTTATACAAAGACATCAAACATTAGAAACATGCACATCCAATGTCTAAAAGAAACAATGGGTTAGATTTCAAAAACTAGCAATATCTCAAGGTGAAAGCAATTTGTTCATGTAGAGGAGAAATAGAGGCATCGTGAAAAGTACAATTTCTCCCTTATCCTATTTGAGAACATTTTCTTAAAAGGGAGAGGATATTGTTTACACTGAAACTAACCCCTGAAAACATCACTTTAAGTTCCCCAAAGCCGAAAGGATTCAAAAGTATTCCACATCACTGTTTCAGGTTGATATTCCCTTTAAACCCTTAATAGTGTCAATTTAACAATAACCACAAAACAGGTTATAGTAGTTATAAACCTACAATAACCTTCTTTTTGTCCACTCTGAGAAAATTTAAAAGGAACATTTTTACTACTCAACTCCACTCCAGTAATCTCCCCACCCACTTACTGTAATCTCTTCCCCCTCCAAACTTCCCAACATAGTGTTAAGGTTGAGACCAATTAGAAATTAAATATCAGGGCATCTCAAATGCATTCCAAACTCCAATTAAGCATGGTGAAAAAAAAATATCTAAAATTCAAACTATTTTCTTTTCTTTTTCTTCCTTCTGTTCCTTTTTTTTACACCTTTATGCAAGGTTGAACCATTGTGTGACACAATTGGTGCCTACTTTGCAAGTCAACCACATTCCATTTTAACTACAAAAGGCATGGTCCCTCTAGGTGTATTGTGAATAAAATCATTGAACTTATATTTTGACATAAATTCTTTCAAGGACTAAGCAATTAAGCATTACTGCAGGAAACTTGTACAACAAGCTTTATCTAGGTAACAACTGCTAACAACTATTGCTCAGCCTTTTGTTCTTAACTCTTCCAAAACCACATCTCAGATTTATAGTTTAGTTATATGGAATTGGTTATTCCTTTTATTCCCATTTTACTTAAGAAAAACAGATTCTGTAATACTTACAAAACCATAATTAAAATAATATAGCATCAACAACATGTTTAAATAAAAGTATTCTCGTTTGAAGCCAAAGGAGATAATTAGGGTTTTCTTTATTCTTATTGATAGTTACTCAGCTGGTTAATTCAATACTTCAATGGTTTATAGTAGCCACTAGTATTTGAGATTTTCTATTTTGGTAAACAGATCTTGATCATGGAATATCAATGCTACAATTTAACCATTTTCTTAGATTTTGTATATTATTTCTAAAATTTTTAACTTCCATGATGACATAGATTATGGACCAAGTTATTGGACAGCTTAATATATAGTTTTGAAAATCTCCTCTTAGTAAGGGCAGCAAATGTTTCTCTCAGCATGGTTTGCCCTCCTCATTTGAAATGCATATGCAATCTACTTTTCTTATATCCTTCAGACCCTCTAGAGATTGCATGTATCTTCTAACCAGTTCTTGATAACAAACCCCCAATTTGAATTAAGCCCTACAATTTTACAAGGCAAAAAATTTCAGTAAACTGTTTCCTTGCTGCCCACCTTTTGCCTCTAAACAAAGCAATACATTTAGATTGAAAAGTGCTTGACCAACAAGCAAACACCATTTTAGCACTTGCAACTGACCATATTTTTCATTCCTAGTCCAAAATGCTTATTCCTTTATTTTAGCAACTCTTATTCTTAAAGCTAGGATACTTCCACAATTCTGTTGACATAAAACACAAGAAACACACAGCTAAATTATCTACGTACCCAAATTAGTATAGGGCATATTGACTAAAATTCAAAATACCGATGTAGTAAACTATACAGAAATTATAATTCAACATTTACAGTAAATCTAGTAAACTGGACAAACCGATTACAGTACCACCATCATGCACAAAACTGACACTAGAGAACTACAGCATTGAAAATAGCTATTATCACCTAGTAGAACAAAAAGTGATCTGCATAGATACACAAAGATTTGGATCAAATATACCTTTTAAGATTCACTCATTTATACAAAACAGTGGAGCAACTTAAATTGAAAATGAATCAAATTGGAATTCGTTCAAGAAAAGGAGAGTAGAGCACGTACAATCCCTTTGAGATCCTTAGGAACTTTGGCAACATTCTCGACATTCCCAATCGCATTAGCCACCGACGCAAACAATGGCTCCGTAACCATCGTCATTGCATTCTTATTCTCATCCAAAGCCTGCACCACGTGAACCACCCCTGGATGCCGCAGTCTGACCAGCCTCGCCGCGTCCGCACGTATCAGATCGAAGAATGAATCCTCAACAATCTTGGAGAGCCCCGCGCGCGCGCGCGCCTCCGCCAGCATCTTCTTGTCCAGGAGCCAGACGCAAACGGTGGGATACTGGTGGGGACGCGTAGCATCACGCGCCTTGGCCGAGTACAACTTCCAGGCAAGGCCAGGGCCAGCGGAACCAATCTGGTGAAGGAGTTCATAGTCCAGGAGCGCTTTGGGTCCGGAGACCTCCTGGACGGTAGTTTGTACGGTTTTCTCGATGACCGCAGCGGTTTTTGCGAAAGCTTGGGTTAGGGTTTTCATGTTGATCGACATTCTTCCTTTTGTTTGAAGTTAGTTTAGCAGAAGGAAGAAAATTGAATGAATTTATAAATAACGTACAATAGAAGAAAGGAAGAGGATGAAGGAATGTGGACTTTTTCCTTTTCCGGATTAGAGACCATTATATGCTTACCTGAATAAACAAATAATCAATTTAATAAACCTTCTAACTAATGCATCTATGGAGCCTCTTGCGAATTTACTAACGACCAATTTTTAACATCTCAATAAATGATATTGTGTGTATATTTTGTCCTTTAATTTTTTATGTAACATTTTCGGAAAAGTGGATTGTATTTAAAGCTCAAACTCTACTAGAAGTCCTTATATTACTAAAAATTCTCCAGATTAATCTTTGTAAAATAAAAAATTATTCAAATAATAACACTGTTATAATTTCTCATTAAATTATTGGTAAAGTCAATAAAATATATCATACCCAATTGATTTACTCATAATTTGACTCAACTCATAATAAATTTAATCATCCTAAAAATTTACATGTATTTTCGAATTATCATGCGATTGAAAAAATTATAAACTTAACACATTTTTTAATCACCTAATAGTTCAAAAATATATATATTTTTTTTAAGGTATGGTTGAGTTTTTATGGATTAGATCATGAATAAATCGATTAAGTATAATATATTTTATCTAATTTATAAATAATTTAACGACAAATTACAAGGATTTCAAATTTTGAATAAATTTTTAATGTAAATGTATTAATCTAGGCTTTGACTATATTTAGAAACTGATATTATAATTAGATTTAGTGTAATTAGCTGTGATTATACTGTTTTTACATATTTGAATAAACTAGAAAACCCACTAACTTGAGTATAATTATGGCACTCAATTATTTATTTCAATTGTTTTTTTTTCTATTCTATTTGTAATTTTTTTGGCATTCCATATGAGGGACTTATATCAGATTAAGGGGTTGTACTGAAATTGTTGAATTAAACTTAAAATGTTGTTGTAGAATACTGATTTCATAGCAAAAAATTTTAATCAATTTAATCTTTAATTGAAAACTATCAATTAATTAACTCATTGTAATATGATTATTCATTGAAGTCTCTAAGAAGCCGTTAAATGCTAACTTGGAAAATGATAATGTACCGGTTGACATAAAAAAATATTAACGTAAATTGCTTAATTGATTTTTAAATATTTTACGAGAACTTAATTAATTTTTAGATATTATATAAAATTTCTATAAAGTTTATAAGAGAAGTAGTAGTTTTTTTTAATTTTTATAATATTTGATCATTTATAATAGTTTATACAATTTTCTATTTTTTATAACTTTCTAAATTTATAATGTTTTAATAAAAAAATTACTTATTTTTCTCTAAACTCACACACTACCTTGTATCATACCTTAGTATATTCTTATCAACTTTTCTCATGTTACCTTTTCACCAAACACTAAACTCATTGGTAGGTTAAGTATGTTGAAAAGTGATCACTTTCCTAAATATTTAATTAATAAGAAAGTAATTCTAACGTTTAATATATCAAATTTTATACTTAAAAAAGTATTTCTAATATTTGATATGTCAAGTTTTATAGTTGGAAAGTGTTTTTAACGATTGACATATTTTCTCTATTACTTAAACAGATTTTTCACAAATAATTTTTTTTCCTAATATTATTTTTTATATGCATATTTAATATCTATATAGTATATCGTTTACATATTTAACTTTATTTTCTATTAATTTTTTCTCTCTTTTCTTTTTAATATATTAATTGAAAATTCAATTTTATTATAGTCTTTATGAATATATATTATCAAAAGGGAAAAAATTTTAAAGTTTAGGTTTAGCTCACTTATTTAATCATTACCTTTTTACGTGATTTACCTTTAAATTATTTTTAGTTTTGCTTAGAGCAATACCTAGAATCAACTTTTGTTATGTTCTTATGAGTCAACATTTAGCTAAAATGAAACATGGTTTAAAGTATTTTTTAATTTTATTCCAAAACAAGTTTATATATACTTAATTTTATATATGCATTATTATATTTAGAAATATATATACATGCAATAAAATTTTAAAACAATTTTGCTTTCAATTAAAATTATAAATTAAAAAATAATTTAAAAACTATCAATTAAATTTTATTATTAAATATTTAATCCAAATATTTGTTAAGAATAAAATTTATTATAAAAGGTAAATACACGAATATTATATTTTATTTAATAAGGTTTAGACTCGTAAATTATAGTTACTGGAAAGTACTTAGTAAATCAAATGTGATGATGTAACTTTCTTGATATTTTAATCTATACCTTCCGATGTACACCAAACGTTGTAAAATAACATTGTCGACATCACATTTCAAGAAATCACATCCTATTAGAATCATAACATGATAAAACACTAAACACTACGATTATCTCTTAGACTTTTTATTCGACACTTCTTACAAGTGTGATCACCATCATTCTTTAAGTTACCATTAAAAATAAATCAAACCTTCAAAATAACAAACAATTATTTAACACTTTTAATAGGATTTTATAACTTTTTAAACAATTTCTATAAATTTTATATATTTTTCTATAACTTTTCTTTATAGTTTTTATATTTTTAAAGTAAATTTTTTAATTTCTAAAGTTTTATATTATTTATATAATATTTTCATATTTTCACGGTAATATCTTATAATTTTTATAATATTTATAATATTCTAATTATTTTCAAAATTGTATATGATTTTAATAAAGTATAGACTTAAATAAATATAAAAATTAATTAAGCCTTTGTCAAATAATTAAATATCTATTAAGCCTTTCATGTCGATATTTTTTCACATCATTTGCCACAGCAACCACCACATTAGTTTCCCAGACTTGTTAAGGGTTTTGACAGAAAATCATGTTACATAAGCCTAATTAATTGTTAACTTTTGATTAAGTGCTTAATTGATTGCACTTTTTACTTAGTGATTCAATTGATTTTTTAAATTATTTTACAATAATTTTTTAATACTTAAGCTTAACATTAATAGTAATAATAAAAGTTTTCATTCACCAAAAATAATAATAATAAAAGAAAAGAATATAATAAATTAAACAGTAAACTACCCATTTTTTTTTGTTAATTTGAACACCACCAATTAGAGGAGTTCAAATGACCTGTTCTGTTAATACTCGAATTGAATTACTATTAACTAAATTACCCAAAATGTAAAAATATTTAATCATTAATTGAACCAAAAAAAATTTTAAATACATTAACCGAATCGAAATATACATGTTTTTGTCTTTTGGTTAAAATAAATATAAAATACATAAAAAAATACATTGCTAATATAAAGAATATATTGTATATAATATGTATTATTTATTTTGGTTAATTCGCTTAATTACCTGATTTCAAACTGATTTAACTGATAACTGAAATTCCAAAAAATTATTAATCAACCTTTGACCGAACTAAATTCAACCACTGACGGATTAACCGAATTAGATTGGTTCGGTCGGATAATTCAATTTCAACCAAACTATGAACACCCTGCCACCAGTTGATACAAGATTTCAACAAATAGGAGAATGTGGTAGGGATAAGGGGGTTAATTCACTTATGACAGGCAGAGAGTCGGAGTTCAAGTGTTCAAGGAAAATAAGAAGAATGAAAAGGCTAATACTTATGGTTTGCTTGGGGAAGAAGGAAAATCCTTAGTCACTCATGCTATGAATATATATAATAGGATCACCCCTTGTCGTGCGATGTCGCATAATTGACAATACAGGGGTAAGCATTATCATGTGGTTAGTTAGGTGGCAAGGTTGTTACAGGTCAGTTTTCACCATATAGTGTATTGTGTGGCCTTGCTCTAATAGTCTCCTCTATAAGGTTGTACGATGTTATTGCATCTCAGTGGTCCCCACAAAAGGTGCACATGCCGATCATTCTAAGCTAGTTCAAATAGGATACGCAAAGGGTTCCTTGTGGATCATTTTAGGCGAGAGATCCTCATGAACGGTTCTCAATGGGAGTTGTATGTAGATCGTGCTCAGCAAAGGGTCGTCTGTAGGTTGGAAAAAACTTGATTTGGAAACTCTTTTTTTTTTTGCATAGAGGAAAATAAAAATTTTGAAAAGCAAGTCATTTTGTAATATTTATAGTAATAAACCTTTTGCCAAAATTGCACATGTGTTTTCTACTAAACGGATCATTACCATTCTTGGCTTTCAACCGAATGACCTTCTCCGCTATTCTTATACCGTAAATTACTTTGAGTGTGGGCTCGAACAATTTGAATCAAACATTGATCCAAAAATAGTTATCTTTACTTTCAGTGTGAAGGCAAAATCTCTTCTCAATAGAAACTGGTAGAATTGTTATTCCGAAAATTATATTTAATAATTAGAGAATAAACTCTTACTATTTTCGAATAGATTAATAATATCTTAAAGTTGTATATTTAGCCCTATTGATGTCATCTATTTACACGGGGAAGAAGTAAAACCTTTGTTGAATTGTAGAAGTATAATTCAATAGAAAAACGTACTCTTAATCTAACTAATAGTAGGTGGGGCAACAACCCTAGTTAAACAAACTAGAGTTTGTTGTCCCTCTTGTGAAACCCAAATTTTGCCCGGGGCCCAAAACCAGAAACATAACCCAAAACCAACAAAGCCAAACAAATAAACAGTCCAACTACAAGTCCATTTACAAGGCCCGAATACATTATGGCCCAAAAGAAATTAACCCTAACCCAAATACAAACCCTAAGGGCCCGATAAGCCCACTACCTAAACTAGTTTCAGCAAAGCTGAAACCCTAGCCAGCCTTCAAGCGTCGCACCTCCCTACTCCCTCACGTGCCTTGTCAGCGCATCCAACGCCCGAGGCTCGACCTTACACTAGAATAGTTCACCAACTCCTCTACCACACCTGCAAACAAGCAAAAAAATATGACAGAAAAGAAGCAGAGAATAGTAACAAAAATGAAAGAGAACAGTAGCAGATTAAATCACATGTAAACGGCTATAAAAGCCACCACCATCGTTGTAACAATGGACAGAGAAAAATATGAAAAAAAAACAAGAATTTCGAAACAGAAACCATATTCAAAAATCGTGCTAAGGTCTTTTATTTTCTTTCTTTTTCCTTTTTTTGAATCTATTTTATATATATACATATATATCGAAACATAGATATAAAAGAAGGGGGACTTACCTATTTTGGCTCTCCTGGAAAAAGAAGCATTTTTTGGGCTCCGGTCGCCGTGCACGGCAGTTGTCGACGGCAAAGCCCATGGTGGTCCAGTGACGTAGCCTAGGCTGGAGTCTTTAGAGAGAGGAGAGCCCTTCTTTTTTTGAAGCAGGGGAATGAAATGAATTTTTGGAAAAATTTTGGTTTAAATAGGGTCCGGAAACAGCACCGTTTTGGCCTGTTTCCTTTGACCCTAAAACGACGTCGTTTCGATGACCCGCGGGGCAACCCGACCCGAACCATCAGGATCCGCGTGTTTCTGCGGTGAATGGGCTATTTGCGCGCGGGGCCCCTCCGCTTTTGTGACATAGTGCGATCCGGCCTTTGCTTGATTCTTTTATTTTTCTTAAATCTTGCCGCATAATTTTGCATTTGCTTCACTTTGGTCCATACTGAAACGCTACTCATAAAGGCTGGGAATAATTTCCCAGTCAATCCCCCATCTTTGCGCGTGTCATATTTTGGTCCTTCTTAGCTTTCATTTTTATTTATTCGTAATTTATACTCCTGATTTCGTTTAAATTTCAATTGAATCCTTCAGCCTTTTCATAAATTTATTCATTTATTTAGTTATTTCTATTACCTTGTATTTTTATTTAAAATCCGCATCATCTATATTTGTTTCACATACTCATTTATTTATTATTCCTTTTTAATACTTTAAGTTACTATTATTTTTTAATACCTAAACTTAGTACTACTCATATCTATTGAATTTATTGACTTATTTGTTCATTATTCCTTTAAACATTTAAATTTGTTATTAATTATAATTATTTTATCAATTTATCAATTTATTCATCTTTCTTTTACACTTGAAGCATTTAAATCTAATATTATGTATATTTATTTTATTTATCTATCATTCTATTACCTTTTAAACACTTAAGTTAGACATACATTATTTATACTCGTTTTTACTTATATATATATATATATTTATTTTTTTTTTTTTACTTTTAAGTATTTAAATTTGATGTTATTTATTATTTATTTCATCTATTTATTTACTATTCTCCCGTTTTAAATATTTAAATTGAATATTATTTGTACCTCCTTTTCATTAAACACTTTTCATTTTCACTTTTTATTTAGAATTACTTTATTTATTTTTGTTGATTAATTCCTTAAATTAATGATTCCATATTATCATATTCATATCATTATTACCATAATATTTATCTATTTATTTGTTATTTAATAGATGTTCTGTTCGTATAGCTATTTCACATTCCATCGTTACCATTATATTATGTGTTAGGTAATTGGTTATTTTTTATTATACCCGAATAAAATAAATACATATCATTTTAAATATTATCTTTGTTTTTATTCAAAAAGGGAAATTTTTAATAGAGGTAATATTTCGTATTTGAAAATTCGAGAAATTATGCCCTAACGTACTGGGTTTCGATTTTTTCTCGTTTAATCTAAATAACCGAATATCTTTTTTTAAATGAAATACATAAATTTTAAATAAAAAAGCTTATTCTCAAGAATTCGAGGTGTTATGTCCTAACTTAGTGGACATGACATTTTGTTATCTCGAGATAAGATTTTTTTTAAACAAAGGCAATATTCTGTATTTGAAAATTTGAGAAATCGTGCCCTAACTTACTAAGTTTCGATTTTTTCTCGTTCAATCTAAATAACCGAATATCCTTTTAAAATTAAAATACATGAGTTTTGAAAATTATAAAACAAGCTTATTCTCGAGGGTTTAAAATGTTGTGTCCTAACTTACTGGATGTGTTATTATTTCGCGGTAAAAAGGTCTTTAACATCTATTTCGATTTATCTAAGCATTTTTGTAAAATTAACATTAATACAAAGAGGAATCGTATTTTAAAACTCTTTCCAAGTTTTCTACTTTTTACACTAAGACACCAATTAATCAACTAGGTATCAATTTTGGGCGTTATGAGGGTGCTAACCCTTCCTCGTACATAATCGACTCTTGAACTCGTTTTTTGAATTTCGTAGACCAAAAACGTTGTTTTAGTAAATCAAAAATTAAAACGATCATGAGGTGATCCGATCACACCTCATAAAAAGGATTGGTGGCGACTTCTATTTTTTCGTTTTCAAAATCAAGTCGATCCTTTTTCAAAAAATGGTTTCGACACCTCTCTTAAATAATAGAGACTTTTTAGTTCTCTCCTATATCAGGTCTAATTATAAGTACTTCCTAGACTTTTAACTTAATACTTTATAATTCAATCCAACCTCATATTTATTTTTTTATTTCCCAAAATAAACATCTCATATTAATTTAAATAAATTAATTTCCCAATTAAATAATATTCTCAACCTATTTCTAATTTCGTTAAAATCATGGCAATTTATTTGTAAAAGAATTTATGAAAAAATATATTTAATATTTTTACATTCGATGGATTTACTATGATCAAATGATTTATTTCCATTTTCGAAGTTCATTTAATTCGAAAATTGTAAATTCATTTCCAAGTCATTTTCATTTTGGAGAACACCACATTCATTTCCAAGTGTTTCTCATTTCTCATTTTTTTCTATCATTTCTATCCATTTCTGTTCATTTGATTTAACATGCAATTCATTTCTGGTTTCAATGAACTAGTAGAGGGACCGATTGGACTTATGCAATTAGAGCTTAAATGATTTATAATTAAGTTCTAGCTTTTCGCCTATTAATTATAAACTCATTTAGTCACGAAGTCATTCTATTATAGTATTGTAATTAAGCTTTCCCCAATGACATACCATTACGAAAGCAACTTGATCAATGCTCGTCTAATTACCTTGTCATAAGTGTGTTATCCTCAAAGGATATCCTTAATCTCTTTGAGATAAATTCATTTTTCTAATATAATCTTAATTTATCTCATGTTGACCATTACATCTTCCTTCATGAAAATTCAATTACTATCAAATAGTAATCAAGTTATTTATCATAAAGACAAGTGACCCATAACCATGTTTATTTTTCATCAACCATGTAATGCCAATGAAAGAATATTATTTACCCATATCTCGAGCTATGAATTTTATTGTTGTGCATGACGTTACATACTGCAAAAGTCGTATACCTAACGTACTAGCTTTCAATTCCTTATCTATTTAAACTCAAGTTTTTGCGTACATCAAATATACGAGTCGCTCATATATAGCCTGTCATCCACTTAGGATTAAGGTATATCACACTTTGAACGTTACAAGTGCATAAATTTATAAACAAACTCAGGATCTATTCTTCTTGGGTCCAATCCAATGTACTGTCAGTCCAATCAGTCACATTTATGTCTTTATCTTCTGAGAGTCATCGACTCTGATGCTCAAGACAAGACATATTCTCAATTGGACTTAATAGATGATATATTAGTCTTTCAATTGATTTGCTCATTTTTATTAGACTAATGACATGTTTAAGTTCGTTTACTAATATAAGTTGTCTTTCTAATATAAGTTATCTTTTTATATTACAATCTTATCACGTAATACTGCTTGATATTAGTTTAAACATTAGACAACCAATGAACAAATATTTGATTCTATTTTGCTTTGCATGCAAAAACCACATAAAGACAATTATACAAAATATATTAATGTAATCCATGAATTGTTTTATTAATCAATTTATTTGAAAAAAAATTACAAGTTTATAAACAAATATACTACATTTAGAGAACCATATCCAACAACAACACCGCCATTAAAGAAATTGAGTAAACTAGTCATTCAACGGTTGAATCCATCTCTATCATTAAATCTATTTTTTAATTCATTTTTTTCACTTGTTTTTTCTATCTCCAATTCTTTTGTTCTTCTTCTCCATTCTAAACTAGAAACCCTAGCCACCACCTCCCTTAAAGATGTTATTTCCACTGAACCACCATCGACGAGCTTAAAAGTAAAAAGATATCTCAAAATTAGGCCATATAAATGGAGGGCTTCGGAGATCTTAGCATGAACATTCTAAAGTTTTGAGAGCAACTTTACAATTTTTAGGGTTTTTTGAGAAATCGAATCTTATAGATTCAAATAGGAGGCTTTGAGTTTCACTTTAGTGGTTTCTGGATTGATAGCTTAACACCAAAGAAAGTGTTGGATGATTATGATAATGATGATGAGAAGTGGAAGCAAGGAGGAGAACGAAAATAGGGAAAATAAGGAGAAAGAAGAAGCATCCCTCGATGTCGTTCATTAACAGGACCATGTTCAATAACAATGATCTGACAAAAGAAGAGGTCATGGCTAAGGTTTTTGGATTAGAAGGGAGAAGATGAAAAAAAAGTAAGGAAGAAATAAAAAGAAGAAAAATTAGAGAAAAAGAAATTAAAAAAGAAATGATATTATTCTAAATTTAATAGTGAAGTGATCAAATTGATTAATTTTTTTTTAATGAAAACGAGAATGATCTAATTTTGGAGAGTCTAATAGGATAATTTATCCTAAAGAAATTAAAAAGAAGAAAAATTAGAGAAAAAAATTAAAAAAGAAATGAGATTATTCTAAATTTAATAGTGAAGTGATCAAATTGATCAAATTTTTTTTAATGAAAACGAGAATAATCTAATTTTGGAGAGTCTAATAGGATAATTTATCCTAAATTCAAATATAAAAAAAATAGAATTTATAAAAAATTAATAAGGGAAAAATAGGCTGCTGATGTTTTTTCCCTAAGAAAACTAATAAAATGTGTTTTTTATTTTTATTTTGTTTTTTCATAAGAGAGAGATTTTGCTTTGACCGATTCCTCAATTACTCTCTTATGTTTTTCTCTTTTCTTTCTATGATTGAGAAAAGGAGAGACTATTTGTTTGTTTGGCATTAACAGCGACGAGAGAAGCTGAGATGGAAGGCAGCTGCCTCTGACTCAAACTCTGACACACCCCTTCGGAACTGAAGTCTTCTCCCTCTCTAACTTTCTCATTTTAATTTGAACATACATCTTATCTAGGATCTTCCCTTGTTTTTGCTGTTGTTACTGATCTCTTCATCTTAACATCACCATCGTTGAAAAAAAAAGGACCCTTGGACTTTACTCTCTCTCTTCTCTGGTAAAATTTGTCTGTTTGTTGGTTAGTGAACAATAGAACCCGGCTTACCTTTTGATTTTCCTATCTTCTCAGATCCAACCCTTTGTCTATCTCCCCACCTGGTAAGCTTATCTTTTATTGTTTTTGGTAATATTGAACGATTTTTTTGATCTCAGAGTTCTGATTATTTTTGCTAATGGGTATTTGGATCCATTCTGGGGATTCTTTGTTTTAGTCAGCACAGCCAAAATCATTTTACTTGTTATGTTCCTAAGTTGGGTTTTGCATGTTTATTTTAGATGCTTTAAGCTAGGTTTTGTTCATTCTTCACTGCTTTATTTGGAATTTGTATTGATGAGTTTGCCTCTGTTTTTATTGTTTTACAGTTTGGTGAGACTTGGTGTTAATGGACTGGAGCTTAAGTATGAATGAAAATTGGTACTCTGAATGCTTTGCTGGGACATGGGTCATCTTTAGGTTTAGACTGCTTTGATTCAATAAGTAGCTAGGGGCCCTATTAGTTTTGTGGGAAGTTAGCAGCTTTGATTTACATTGTATCACTGCTTTGATAAAAATAAGGAAGCAGTGTTTGTTCTTGTACATACTTGAGGTTCTTGGCCTTTTATGGCAAATTTCAATCAATACTGAAGTATAAAAATTTCTCGTGATAAGCACAAATGGGTGGGATTTGCTCGAGGAGATCCACTGTAGATAATGCTCCCAGTGGAGGCTTCCCACATGTTAATGGCCATATTGGTCAAAGGACTGGATTAGTTTTTCAGACCCGTGAACTTCCTGCTAAGATAAACGCCAAATCAAATCCCCCTCCAGCTGAGGATAATGCAGACAAGGTGTCTGAAGAACCGTTCTCCTTCCCAGAGATCAGTACAGCTCCATATGGGACAAGTGCAGATGATATCAATGATGGAATTCCTCGTTTGTCAAGGGTGCTATCAGATAAATCAAGATCAACAAAATCTAAGCAGGTCACTGCAGCAAAAGTAAGCTCAAATTCTACTTGTTCCCATACAAAATTTAGTTCCAATTTTCTGTTTTCTCCATAGGTGCTTATATTGTATCGGCATAGACTCTTTTCTTAGATTGCTTTATACTTATGTGAGGGCTTAGAGATGCTGGACTAGGTCTGGCTATTGTTGTCTGCAGTCCATTTAGTCACAGATTTTTCACTTGGAAGGATATTGGTGCAGAAGGTGTTGACCAATTGCAAAAGGATGTAAAGGTTTATATTCTTGAGTAGATGGTACTGGGAGGTTATCTTTTCGTTGTCAACTGCTCTTGTTTTCTAGAGTGCGTTTGCATGATGAATAAAAGGGGTTTACGGCCTAATTCCTAGAGCTGTCATTTGTGTGTTAAATAAACTCCTCTTTAGTCAAAGCCATATAAATGGGCTCTGTCTTTCCAAGATGATAAATGGCATAGTCACTTGTGGTTAAATAGGCTGTCTGTTTTCCTCCCATCTCTTGGTCAATAGTCTTTTTGCTAGATATAGGACCGAGGATAGGCTTTGATTTTTGAAAACTAGTTGAGTACAATTTGTGACAACATAGAATGCGCTAAAGGTGAAATTAGTTATGTAAATTAAAGACTAAGAGAAGTTACTAGGTAATTAGCAGATGCTGTTTTATTGTGCTGTATCATGTTGTCTGAAAGCTAGCTATCCTCAGCCAAGGGTGAAAGTTGAAATGCATGCCTTTTGGAAACTTCTTCTAAGACCACATTAGCTGTAAGAATGTATGTCTGTTACTTCTTGTTTTCTCTATTATATATACTGCTTAGTGAACCTTATCTTGGTGCTTATCCCTAATTTCTGTATATGATCAGAGTGCGTTATCTCTAGATTTCACTGAGGCAAAGTGATGATTTTTTTTCCCATTTACTTTTGTTTAGGAAGAAGCTTGTAAATATGAAAGTATTACCAATTTTGGAATTTGTACGATCAAGGGTATGAAAGTTGTTTGTTTCCTTTTCAATTATGCATATGTGCACTAATTGAGATGATGTAAAGTTGCTTTACAATGATATTAATGAGACAAGCTAAGTTTATGTTGCAACTCTTGCAGTGCTGTGAGCTTAATTCTATTATATTTTTCCTTGTAGATCTATTATTGCACACTGTTCTCTAGGTGTGCTCCTTAGCGCCAAACAACAAAAGTGCCTCAAGGGCAAGGTGCATTTGATCAAGTGCACACCTGATCCACCTAGTGCCTTTTTTTTAATAAGGTGATGGGCATACGCGCACGAAAAAAAAGAACTCGATTGAAGTTCTCTTTAATTCTTTTATTTTAAACTTTTTTCATTAGGTGTAGTGTCATCAGTAAGAAACAGGATAATATGGAACTTCCTACTTATTAGTTGAGTATTCTTCAACAGACATGATATCTAAAGAAATGGTGCTTATTGGCCTACAAAAGAAAAAGAAGAATTTTATAAAAAAACTGGAGCACTTGTAGAGTTATTGTTATAATAATTATATATTTCATATATACACACAAAGACACATACGAAAGGAATACAAATATGCTTATTGTGCTTTCACTTAGGCGAGCCTAGGGGTGTAATTAAGCCAAGCCGAACCGAGCCCAAATATGGGTAGGCTTGAGCTCGACTCGAAATTTGGAGCTCGATACTCAAGTCCAGCTTAATCGAATGTCTACTTTTAAGCTTGAGCTCGGCTTGAGATATAATAGAGCTACTCAAACTAAATTAAGCTCATTTATCAATTTTCATACTCATGCTTGAACTTGAGCTTGATTATGCTTGTACGTATTCAAGTTTGAGTCCGAGCTCGGCTCGTTAATTATCCTTAGGGTTAATAATATATACCAAGGGAATTAATGTAATTTAATAATATAAAAATATTTAAAATATATATTAAAAATGAAAACCTCAATAAGGCTTGCTAGCCGTTCGAGCTGCCTATTTCTAAGCTCAAATTTGGCTCGACCGATAGCTCGAGCTGCTTGAGCTCGGCTCAATATTACTAAACTGAGTTAGAGTTTTTTTCCAAGTTAAACTTGAGTAGCTTGTGAGCACTAGTGTCTCATGTACGCCCTTAAGCAAGCTCTTTTTCTGTGCTTTGCATACTAGGCAATACAAGGGTTTGAGTGCCTAGAGTGTGTATTGTGCCCCCTTGTCTGGTTACATATTATTTTTGTTATGGTTGCTGTATTGATGCATGTTTTTCGTCAAAGAAGCTTAAGTTTTTATTATATTTTATCTTTATATTTTCTTTTTTTGTTGGGGGGGGGGATGGAGGGTGGGGTGGGGTTGGGGTACATTTACAACCTGTGATTATATGAAAGCCACACGGCCATATGGTTACTTTGGAGTACAAATTAAAATATAATTGCTTAATGACTTCTTTGATGAAAAATGTCCGACACTTGATGCTGTGAAACTCATTATGTTTTAGTCATATTAACAAACTACAGTTCAGGTTTTCTAATGTCCTTTTTACTGGCATTAACTCGTGCTTCTCTACCTAACTGTGGATTGTATCAATGAGATCTTTTTACTAACTGTTACACTTTAATGGAGATATTTCTAACCTTAATGACTGAAAGAAATGGATAATATGATGTAAATCCATGAAAATTTTGTGTTTCATGATAGAAGTCAGGCTTTTCGGCAGATGCCTAAGCTTTAATCTTTTTCTATAACATAACAGACCAGGATATTGGCAACCATGATAACTTCCATTGTTTCTTAAATATGTTAAGAACTGATGGAATCTTTTATGCTTAATCATGGGAATGTCTAAGATCATTTTATTTGCTAGGATTGAGATTGTTGGGGTGGGAAGAGAAATATGCTAGAAACCATTAGAATTGTAGCAGGTCGCCTCTGAACCATGGGCCAAACTCATATCATGATTGAGATTTTGTTTTTTATGAACAAATTTGCTGCTTTTCCGAATTTCATGTTTGTAGAGAGAAGTCAGGTTGATGATTATTGGTCTGTTACTATAATACTGTGGAGTGTGAATTCTTGCAGTATATTCACTGGTTATAGTAATCTGCCTACTAAATTGGAGCAGAGACAGATACTTCTTGTTCTACTATTATCATTTTGTTTCTTTTATTGGGTTGCAGATTGCAGAAAACTTATTTGATATCGTCTACCAAACACACGTCACGATTGTTGAAACAATCCATTTGTTGCTTTCGTTTTGCAGGTTTCTGAGGTTGGCTCTCTTTTAGGTAGAGCTGGTACTGCTGGGTTTGGAAAGGCTGTGGAAGTTTTGGACACCCTTGGTAGTAGCATGACAAATTTGAACCTCAGCAGTGGCTTTACCTCAGGGGTAACGACAAAAGGGAATAAAATAGCAATTCTAGCTTTTGAAGTTGCAAATACGATCGTTAAAGGTGCCAATCTGATGCAATCGCTTTCTAAGGAGAACATCAGGCATTTAAAAGAGGTGGTCCTTCCATCAGAAGGAGTGCAAAATTTGATATCCAGAGATATGGATGAACTCCAGAGAATTGCAGCTGCTGATAAGAGGTGGATAATAAATGCCATGTTGCTTTGAAAATGATTTTGTTGTTATACAGTTTGTTAATATCCTCTCTAATGGTGGTTAAATTTCAAAGAATGTGAAAGTTTTGAACATTTTTTGTTATCCATTTCCAACAGGGAAGAGTTAAAAGTTTTTTCTGGAGAGGTTGTACGTTTTGGCAACCGTTGCAAAGATCCTCAGTGGCATAATTTGGATCGTTATTTTGAAAAGTAATTTTCCGGCTTGTTGCACTTTTTTAAGTGTTATTTATGACATTAGTGCAAGATTCTAAAATCTTTCATGCTGTGTCTTTTGTAATATTTAGGTTGGGTTCTGAGCTTACACCTGAGAAGCAATTGAAGGATGAAGCAGAGGCAATAATGCAACAATTGATGTCTTATGTTCAGTATACAGCTGTAAGTATCAGTTCCTACCATTATTCTGAGAAAGCTGCTCTTAGAAGTTGCAGTGTAAGATTAAATTGTTTAAAACCGAAATTTAGATTCCATCTTTTCCTAAGCAGTAGAGAAAATATTTCTTTTTTCCCTTTATGTTTGGAGACATTGTATGAACCATAAATCCATGTGGCAAATATTTTATCTGTTATTCTTTATCCTGCAAGGCCTCAGAAATTTTCTTCTTAAATTATCTATTGCATTATTTTTTTCCCTTTATATTTGGAGACTTTGTCTGAACTACATATCCATGCGGCAAAGTTTTTTTTTTTTTAAATATTCTCTCTGTTGGTTTTTTCTTTTGTAAGGCTTCAGAAATTTCTTTCTTAAATTATCTATTACAATATTTTAAGTAATGATGATGCTGTTTTGTTCTATTGCATTTTAGCATATGAATCAATCTTGCAATATGTTTAACACTGTTGAGGCTCTAGAATAAGTCTTGGGCATTCCTACTGTTGCAACATTCATAAAACTTGCTACCTATTCCAATTATTTGTTGATTCATGGCTGTGTTACGGAACTTTGTAAGAGTGATTTGCCAATGACACTAATTTCCATTGGCTTGATATCATCCTCTCTTCTCCTTATATAACACTTTTGTTGCTCCCATATTTTGCACCCACTTCTGAAATTCTGTTTTTGCTGCTTCTCTTATTATTATCTATATTGGATAATTCATAGTGGGTGAGAGAAATTTTGACCTCAAACGTTGGTGTGCCGGACAAACTGTAAAATATGGTGGTTTATTCAAGGATGGTAGAATAGTGTTCAATCCAAATCCAGTAAGGCTTGATTCTCAAGCTTTTAGAAAGGAATGATCGACCTACATTTTTTACCTTGGAACTTTTAAGGACCAATTGCTTCTTTATTTTTGCACTTGAATGCAGTTCTTTGTCTCATACGGCAGTTTTACCTCTTTAAAGTTTACTGTGACAATGGTATAGTGCTTTATTTTTTTGGAGTATGAAAGAAATCTGTATCATCTCTTAATACTAAACACTTTTTTCCCCCAGTTTTAATGCATATGTCAAGTATGACGTAGATCTCTAGCCTCCCTGCACTTTTAAGTTGAAAAACCAATTATCTTCTTTCGTTGATGATTCACTAATGGGGAATAATTTGCTATGTAGGCATATTTTATGAGAATATTTACTTTCTAAGGACATCTTAGAGAATTGTTAGTTTAAGCTGATTGGCTCTAGGAACAAAAGAGGATATAAATTCTATTTATAGCGGCTGATGGTACAGAGTTTTAGATTAGCTAAGATTGCTGAAAATTTTCTTGCTTTCGGATTTGCTGTTCTGATGCATTTCTTATGAAAGAAGGCATATGAATAATGGTACAATTCATTGGTAATTTATAACTGATCTAATCATTTAAGGAGAGAACTGTTCTCTTTGCAGGAATTATATCATGAGTTGCATGCCTTGGACAGATTTGAACAAGATTATCGACGGAAGCTTCAGGAAGAGGATAATTCAACTGCTGTTCAAAGAGGTGACCTGTGTCTTGGATCTTTATTTTATTTTTTCCTTTTTGTGGTATTGTTTACTTCTGGATTAATTAGATCTTTCTAATTTGTTTTCTTCATTAAAACAATGCGTGAACCAAAAAAAATAACTGCTGATATGTAAAGTAACAATTTCTTTTTATGCATTTCCATTCAAACCAATATATGTTCAATTCAGTTTTATTTTTAAGAGGCTGTTAAGCTTATTCATGGCCCTTGGGCATGTTAGTGCTTTCTAGTGACATTTCGTTTGCACAATTTCTATGAGTGCATCCCATACTTATTTTGAATTTATTGGACCTCTCATATTTAGATTGGTGGATGCTACATTCCATATTTTGGCTGCCCAGCCTGGGATTTATATCTTAGTTTTCAGAGGCCTAGGTTGAGTCAAACTGGATATTGTCTGTGACACTCTCGGCAATTATTTGCTGTCTCAGTTCTTTTAAGATTGAAGGTGCTTTACGACCAAGTTTTTCCTCCTTCCTTGGTAATCTTATGGGGTATGGCTAATTTCATGATGGTACTATAATTTTGATTTTTACATGCAGGAGACAGCCTAGCAATATTAAAAGCAGAATTAAAGAGTCAAAAGAAGCATGTGAGAAGTTTGAAGAAAAAATCTCTTTGGTCAAGGATTTTGGAAGAGGTACGAGTTAGTAAATTTCTATCCATTTTCTTTTCAGTATGAGCTCCTAAATGACTGTTAGTGTTCTTCATCCATTTTTCCTTTCCATGGATTTGGAGTCTAAACTATGCAGGCTTTTTGCACATATAGTTGTTATTATTGAAGGTAATATATATTTGTTCTGGAATGAAGTTTTATATCTTATGTTCATAGGTCATGGAGAAGCTTGTAGATGTTGTTCATTTCTTGCACTTAGAGATTCATGAGGCCTTTGGCAGTGCTGGTAAGAATTTAAAACATTGAACTGAAAACATCTGGAAATGGTATTACTTTATGGTAGAATTTGTGATGGTTAAAATATGTAGTTGCACTTGTTTATAAAACTTGAGCAAGGACGTCACTCGAGCAATTATCAAAGTTTTAATCAAGTATAATTTCTCTTTTGTAATTGGAAATTCTTACTTTCCTCTAAGCTTGAGAATGGGTAATGTTGAACTTAATTTCTATTCAAAGCTAGATCTACATTAGGTTATTTCCTTTTCGTTGTGCAAGGAAAGCTATCTTCTTTTGTTGATTACATGTATTAAGATGGCATACATAACATTGTTGCTCATGCACATTTTCTATCATGCTTTAAAACACAGCATTTGCTATTTGTTCTATTTATGGAGTGGTGTTGGTTTTTGTCTGTGACCTTGCAGGTGGTGATAAACCTGTTAAAGCTTCTGTTAGTAGTCATAAGAAGTTGGGATCTGCTGGTCTTGCATTGCACTATGCCAATATCATTACTCAAATTGATACCCTTGTAAGTTTAAGATTTTCTGCCTAATAATGGCTTTTCTTTACCTCTTCTGTACTTTTTGAAGATTTAGAATGGATGACTGGATTGATCTCTAAGCAGTCATTTTGAGAGGACATATTGTCGTAGAGATTAAGGATAGTGGATCTTTTGTAGTTCAAATTTTGGTTATACACTGCAGGAGCATTTCATGCATCCTTTTGCTATCCTTTCTTACTTATTGTGATTGAGGTTTACAATAAAGCTCCAAACAAAACGGAAAGGAAGAGTATTGTCATTCAGGGGATGAATAAGAATCAGGGAAAATGCTTTGGATAAATTGGAGGAGAACCAGCAACAGGCCTGATGAATTTTTTCATTCAACTTGATCAAAGCTTTATAAGTGTTCTTGGTATTTTAGTAGTGGTATCCTACATTTGTTTAGAGCTTCTTGGGGATTTGTGAGCCTTATATTCAGGGTGTGCATATAAGCAAGTGGTTCTAGGTTTGATGCTTTACATGATCCAACTGAAACAAAAAGAAAATCATGAATTGCTTTTGCAAGCTCTATGGCTATGAACATAAGAGACGCTAACCATTCTCTCCACTAGTGTTGTACGTATAACAACTAAGCTATTTGTTCCTCTTCTACAATATTTCGCATGCAAAGATAAGAATTTTCTCTTCTCCAAACTAAAGAATATCTTTTTGCTGCTTTACTTTCAGAAATGACTACTATGCATCTTCTAAGCATTTTGATGATTCTATACCTATTGAAAGACCTTTTTTTAATCATAAAGACATCTGAAACTTTCTCAACCATAATATTGTTATTAGAGAATAGATAATGAGTAAACAAATACCATTCATCTTACAATTTGGTTATTGTGCATTGACTATTATCTGAAATTAAGAGGTGGTTCTGGTTACCCTCACTAGCCTATTTATATGTGGACTTTTCCCCCTTCCCAAGGCAGATAATCCTTTAGGGCATATGATGAATATGCACCAACTAATATATTTAGTTCAATCCATGCGCAGAACAATGTTTACCATGCTATAGATTATACAATGAAAGCTCAGCTGTTCAACTTCTTTTTTCTTTTGAAGTTGTTTTCTCTATATTTCTTTTGAAACTTGCTAATTAATAAGAAATTTTCAATATTGGTGAGGAATGTGGCTAAGGAATTATTAATGATTTCCTTTTTTAGCATGGCTTGGAAGACCAATGATAGAGGGGATGATGTGTAAGCTTGGTCAGAGTCCCTATGTTCTTTGTTTCTTCTAAACCAGTTTTGTGGGATTTTCTTGTGGAACTTTATAAAGAACCTGATAATCTTGTCAAATAGGGATATACTGGAGTTTTAGGCAACCCCTTTTCCGTTCCTTCCTCTCAAAGCATAGGAAAAATTTTGAGGTACATTTATTCTTATATTCAGTAATAAGAGGGGGATTTTGATAAGTTAATTTTTCAATGTACTCAGGTGTCTCGGTCAAGTTCTGTGCCCCCTAATACTAGGGATTCATTATATCAAGGTCTACCGCCTACAGTAAAGTCTGCTTTGCGGTCCAGACTGCAGTCATTTCAGATAAAAGAAGAGGTGCTAATTTGGATAATCTCGATGCATGATATATTACTTACCTACTTGTTCATCTATTGTTCACACTAATGTTGGTTCGAAGATTCCGTTACCCTGTTGCTTATTGTTGGAAATATTTACTCCTAATATGCGACTGACAAATTCTCCAATTTCTTTTCAGCTAACTGTCCCACAAATCAAAGCTGAAATGGAGAAAACATTGCAGTGGCTAGTTCCTATTGCCACTAACACAACCAAGTAAGCATCTTACAGTACCCTATTTTTGTGTTCTTTTTGTTGTTTCTGTTCATAAGGCATGGTTGGGATACCTTCTCTGCAGTTTTTAGAATGAAGCTGTTGCCCACTAGTTTCTATTCTTCTAAGTGTATTTTCCAATTACTGATCCTTGTTTCTATTGTACCTATTTGTTCCAACTAGAGCTCATCATGGGTTTGGCTGGGTTGGAGAATGGGCAAATACTGGGTAAGATCTGTATTTATGTATATTTTTCTTTACTTGAAGTTAATGCTTTTTGTTGCTCAGCTTTTATGAACAAAATTTTCAGGTCTGAGGTGAATCGTAAACCTGCTGGCCAAACTGACTTGCTCAGGATTGAAACGCTACACCATGCGGACAAGGAGAAAACTGAAGTTTATATTCTCGATTTGGTAGTGTGGCTTCACCATCTTGTTACCCAAGTGAGGGCTTGCAATGGTGGAATCAGGTCTCCTGTTAAGTCTCCAATTAGGTCCCCTAATCAGAAGATGGTTCAACTAACTCAGAAACCTACATCACCAATGTTGACAGTCGAAGATCACGAGATGCTTCGAGATGTTAGTAAGAGGAAAAACACACCTGGAATAAGTAAGAGCCAGGAATTTGACACAGCAAAAACTAGGTTAAGCAAGCACCATAGGTTAAGTAAAAGCAGTAACCACTCTCCTACAAGTGAAACTAAGAAAGATCCCTTCCCTATTCGGAGGCTGTCTTCAGTTCCTTTCATCGACTTTGATATTGACCGGATCAAGGCATTGGATGTCATTGATCGAGTTGACACACTCCGGAGTTCGTAATTACATGTTGAATTGAGATTCCTTGGCAAAAGAAGAGGCCTTTTGCTTGTGTAAAGAGTCCATCTGCTGCTCCGTTTTCCCATTTGGCGTCCTAAACGCTAAGTGGTTTGCGGTTGGCTATATTTTTGGTGAGTTACCAGCAGTGGGTGCTGTGTGACACAAGCTGTTAACTATTTTTTCTTTTTGCATGTGAAAAGTTAAGGGGGGTGATTAAATGAATTGTTCAAGCCTCGAAATCAAGTGAAATTAAACTGTTTCAGAATTAAACTGAATTCAAGGCTATAGTTAGTTTTCTCTTTAGTTCTATATGTACAGAATATTTTATCACAATAAGTAACAATTTCTGCTCTTTTGTCTTTCCTTTTATAGATGGTAGTAATTTCCTTCTTAATGGTTCTCTGATTAGTTTACCTGATGAACAACACATTACATGTTTAAGCCTTCTCGAACTCAAGCTGAGCATGCATATCCAAACTAGGTACTTATTTGCAAGGTTGTTAAAACTGGACTAGGTTGGATCCGGGATTGGTTGTTATAGAATGATATAGAGCTATGAAGCCGTTCGGGTGTACCAGTTTAGAGTAAGCGAAAGATTTAGTTGGCTCACGAATCGATGTGAACTAGTTGAATAAAACTGTGAACCAGTTGAATCAAAATAAAAAAATTAATTTATATTTTTATTATTTTTTTAATATTTTAATATTTATAAATTTTTAATAATTTATTTAATTGAAACTAAATAAGAGGTTGGTGGTTTGATCGGTTTAATAACTGACTCGGTTAATGTTGGTTATTAATTATTTGTTTGAGAGAGTTGAACTAAATATCAGGGTATGTTTTTGCTATATAATGGTATGGTATCACTTATAAGTGCTATCTTTGATTGATATGAACCAGTCATTCGTTAGATGTGATGATGTGGTTGTATGTGGTAAGGTTAAAAGACAAAATACAATATACTCATGTTTGAAGGAAAAGCGTTATGAGCCAATGTAACAACATCAAGCCTTTGATTTCAAAGCCGAAAAGTCATACCTTATTTTCTCATCTCTTTCAAAGACTAGCCACCAAGGAGAGAAAGGATGCAATGTCGCTTGATCGATACGAGCCTTTAACTCATGCAGTCGTTGCCTTGACCATTGGGCTATTCCACCCTCACTTCTTTTTTTGGACAATTAGATACGTGACTTCAATTCTAATCATATCTTATTCTGTTTCGTTGAGGCTGATTTAGTTTTTATTATTATTATGCTTGTGTTGCTCCTCAGGCGCCCTTTCATGTGATCTTACTTTTACTTTACGGATGGTGTTACAGCTTCGATTTTGTTTTCAAGGATTCTAGTTTTGATTTGATAGCTTTTTTTGTTTTCAAGGTTTCGAGTTTTGATTCGATAGCATTAAGCGGTGAGACTTATTCTGTTTTCATGGAATTTTTTTAACATCTACTTTATTTGAAGTCTTTTAATAAAAAACTCAAAAAGAAGGAATATATATATTAAATTATGATACATGGGAGTGAAAAAATTATATAAAAAGTTTATTAATAATTTATATAAGAATAAAATGAAGCATCAGTAGTAATACTAATTCTGAATGTTTATAAATCATAGTATATTAGGTTAAGGTGAGTTTTTTATTTATTTATCAATTTTACATAAAAATATAAAAAATACTTTTATAATATATAATATAATTTATTTTATAAAAAGAATCACTTTTTTAATTATTTTTCAATTGAATTAATATCCAATTAACTTGTGATACTAACTCAATTGTAGATTTTCAATATATAATATGTTATGTTATATCATAAAGCCCAAAAGTAAATTTTTTTACAAAAGATATTATAAAACATATAATGCATAGTTAATATGAAGAAAACAAAAGGGGGCTATTAAATATTAAGAATAAGAGAACAAAAAGATTTTAACACCACAAAGAACCTGGGCAAGATAACTTGACAGAGTTAGAATGAGACAAAAAGAGCAAATGAACGAAATAGGAGGATAAACCAATCTTGAGACACCTTTAGTCGCAAGGCTAAAAAAATTGTCAGGTGAGAGATAATGCAAAGCCTCAGAGGTGAGCATAAAAAGGTCTTCCGGGATTCCTCTTGGTTATGTTCAATACTCCATAACCTTGAACTCTTTATTAACTTAAATATTAGAGAGTGATCCTAATGCCCACTTTGACCCCCTAGATCATGATCCCATTATCGGCCCAAATCCATCTCAATCCCAATAGACATTAACACTTTAAAAGGTCTTGGGATTAACTCAAAGGTATCCAACTTTTCGTTCGATACCTAATGATTTGGTATCAACACTTAGTTTTTTTTTTTTTTTTTTTTTAGGAGTATCAATACTTAGCCTTAAAAATTCTTCAAAAACATTTTTGAACACTTTAAAAAGCCTTGGGATTAATTCAAATGCACCTAATATATTTGTTTTATTGTCCATGTTCAAGAATCGTGATAATATTATTTTCAAAGTTTAAACATGTGTTTTCTTTTTAGGAATACAATGTACCTAACTATTACACTCAATCAACTTTGAAATTGATTTTTTTTTATATAGACAACCTGAAACTCATCAACTTTAAATTTTATTTTTTCCCCACACGAAATCATCATGTAAAAACGAAAAAAAAATATTTTAAAAATATAAAAATAATTATAAAATTGATAGATTTTTTTTTATAAACGTATAGGAGGATGGATTTTACCTAAATCCAACCTCGGATCCAAAAAAATTCAATGAAAAAAGTGATCTCATTGTGAAACCCGTTTATTTTCCTTTTTTAATCATAAAATTCAGCTGAAAATTAAAAATTTAGTTCCTTTATTTTTAAAATTTTAAAATTTAGGTCTAACTATTTTAACATTGTTAAAATTATTAGTGTGACGTTTTCACTTGATAGTAATGTAATTAAAAAAATAACGTTATAATTAACCAAAAAAATTTTAACTGTGTCAACAGTTAGACTTAAATTTTAAAATCTAAAAAGTAGAGGGACTGAATTTTAAAAATCCAAAGAGTGCAGGGACTGATGGCAGATTTTAACCAAGTACCGAAGATTGCAGGTAAAAATCAGCCTAACGAGAAAACATGAGGTGGCGTGTAGAAGATTGACCAAGTATTAGTTTACCACCATGCTGATCATGACCTAAAATCACCCTGGAATTCCAAGAAGCCTTTGGATTTTGAATAAAGAAAAGCACAAAGTAATATGAATTGTGACGTAAAAAGTAGCTCCTACCTACCAAATCCCAACCCTATCTTTAACTAACCACTTTGGGGGGTTTTCTTTTCTTACCAACTTTGGTCAAATCCCATCGCCATCTTTCCCGACCCCATTTAAATATTTACATTCCGTTTGAAACACAGACTTATGAACTTATCCCATTCCCGAGTTGTGATATTTTGATTCAACAGATTTCATGGGACGGTCACCCTGTTGTGAAAAAGCACATACCAACAAAGGTGCTTGGACCAAAGAGGAAGACCAACGCCTCATTCATTACATCCGTGTCCATGGTGAAGGTTCTTGGCGTTCCCTTCCCAAAGCTGCCGGCCTACTTAGATGTGGTAAGAGCTGCAGGTTAAGATGGATGAACTACTTAAGGCCTGATCTTAAAAGAGGCAATTTTACTGAAGATGAGGACGAACTTATCATTAAACTTCACGGTTTACTTGGGAACAAGTCAGTTTTCTTCTTCTTTTAATATATTTGCAGCTTTTTAGATTTACTTGTTATTGAATGAACATATATATATGGCAGATGGTCTTTGATAGCAGGAAGGTTACCGGGAAGAACAGATAACGAGATCAAGAACTACTGGAACACCCACATCAAGAGAAAGCTTGTTAGCAGAGGGATCGATCCGCAATCTCATCGTCCTCTAAATGGAACAGCTAAAGCCACACCCACCGAGTTGGATTTTAGAACCGCACCCACCGTTCCTAAAATAAAACCCATTACAACTGCAACCCCATCTTTGAGTTTCAAATACGATGGGTCTCAAGTGAAGGCCAAGTCAGATTCCCTTGAAGGAGGAAACTGTACCAGCAGTGGCATGACTACAGATGAAGAACAACCGAGTAGCAGGCCGAACGAGTTAAATTTGGAGCTTTCGATTGGGTTTAGTACCAACTCAGCCAACTCGGCTGAGTCCAAACCAAAGGTGGCTAAGCCTAAGGCAGTATGTTTGTGTTGGCAATTGGGTTTTCAAAGAAGCGAAATTTGTAGCAACTGTGAAAATACAAATGGGTTGTTTAGATATTGTACAACTTTGGGTTGATAGTATCTCATATTTTTCCTTTCTCTGTAGTTGAAAGCTAATTACAAAACAGTATGTTTTCTATTCTTTTGATTTATCATAAAAACAGCCTTGTTCATAATTCTATTTGTATCAAATTATTGAAGTTTTATCCCTTGTACCCTCAAATTCAACTAACACTTTACCATCATATTTAATAGAAGTGTCCCAACAGCATAGCTAGCAGCAATATTGTCACGATGACGATGGTTCATTTTAATGATTCTAAACAACTTTTGGTATGAAATGTGAGGTTTAAGAGATATCCATGTGACGGTTCAAATATTTTAATGAAAACAATGGTTTAATTATTTAATAATATAAAATATAGCTTCTTTTTTTTTAAATCGTAATTAAATCTATGTATTATACAATTATAATACTAGGTCGAAAGTAATTATATAATTTCACTTTCAGCTTTAAGAGTTCGAAACTATCAATAATTTTATTCAAAGTTGATTAAAGCTTGGAGAGCAAGGTAATAAAACACCTTTGGCAAACCATATCCATATGCACCACCATCATCCAAATTTTTATTTTTATTTTTGGTGAGAAAATAAAAACTTAAAAAATTACAAAAACAACGATTGAGTGAGTGCATCACTCATAAGCTTGTCTCTATCAATAAAACTGTGAGACCTCTCCGGAGGGACATCAAACACTTGTATATTGGCTTTTTCAATCAACGCTTGCTTAGTTAGACAATCCGCGACTTGATTTTGTTCCCTTGGGATGAATCTTAAAATCCACTGAGTTTCTTGAAATAAAATGTTATGAATACGCCTGATTAGAGCAGAGTTAGAAGATGTAGATGAACTTCCAAGAATAGCTTTAACAACTTCCAGACAATCAAAAAGGATGATAGCTTGATCATGACCTCGTCGTTGAACAAGTTTGAGTCTATCTAAAATGCCCCAAAGCTCCGCATAAAAAACTAAGCATTTACCGAGAAATCTATGAAAGCCAGCAATCTAATACCATCTTTATCACGAACAATGCCCCTAGCTGCAGCAAGTCCAGTATCAAGTTGTACAGCTCCGTCGGTGTTGAGATAAACTCGTTCTTCAATGTGCGTGTTTCAAAAAATTGTCTGAGACAGGCGTGTTTCAGAAATGATAAAAGTTGCCAATATTAAACAGTGCCCTTAATTTAAAATTTTCATTATTGAATTAGTTTGAAATTATTATAATTGTGGATTTATTTTTTATTAATTGTGAGAAAATTATGCGACTTAGAAAATTGATAAAAAGAAATTATACTTTAGTGTAATTGGTTTTTATAATTGGTTTTAATTGACTTTAAAGAGGTCATATAATATGTTTGATTTAATACATAATGTATTAAATCATTATGTATTAAGATTTAAACATAGTATACAATTGATTGTATTTATTAATAAAAATATAATAAATTTTATTTATATATATATATAATGTGATAAAGAAATCCAATTTAAAAAATAGCCAACAATAAATGGTTTCAAAACATAAAAAATAGTTTATTTTTTAAAAAATGTAAACTCATCAATTTGCAAAGTTACCTGATATCAATATATATTTTTAACACAGGTGACAATATTTATTTAGGAACACTTACACAAACAAATATAAATAGAATAATTATAAAATTAAATAATCATAAGGTTCAAATTGAATTTGAATTAGAATAACATGCGCATGGCCTAAATTGAACAAAAAGAGGAACTCTATTGAAAAAATATGAACGATGAGGGACTTAATATAAATTAACCCAAGACCCTAAACTATCTTATCTACCTACATGTGATGGGTTAGGGATGGGCGGCAAACTTTCCTCATTTACAACTTTAATTTAGATATTATTAAACTTATTAATTATTTTTTTACCTTAAATTAAGACTCTGTTTGTTTTACTGGAAAATGACTTACTTTTTTTAAAAAAATTAATATTTTCTGGTGTTTGGATGAATCTGTATAAAATATTTTTAATTGTTTGACAGATTTCTTGAAAATATTTCATAAAAGCTGTTTTTAATTAAACAAACGTACATTTGAGATTTTGTTATCTTTTCATTGTTTAATTGAGTTTATTTTATACCTATAAATTTATATTTTATATTATTTTTGCATATATTAAAAATATTTTGTTAAATTCAGGTTCATTACGATGTCATTTTTTAGTTATTTGAGTATCAAGTGAGTATTTTTATTTAAAAATGTGACATCAACAAAATTAAAAAAAATAATTTAACAATGTTAACAATTGACTTAATTTTCAAATCTAAAAAGTAGAGAGATTAAATTCTTGAAAATAAAAATATAAAAATTAAATGCTTGAAAATAAAAGTACAGGGATTAAAATCTATATTTGTAAAGAGTACATGGACTTATGGTATATTTTAACATTTATACTATAAAACATTTATTATTAATATATTTATAATTGTAATAAATATTTATTATTAAAATATTAATATTAAATATTTTAAATAATATGTGAAGAATATTATTTAAAATTATTTTTTTTAAAATTTATTATTAAACTAAAATTGAAATACTAAATAATATATTAAAATAATAAATCATATTCATAAATTATTATATAATTAAATATGTATGTTTAATAATATTGAAAATTATAATATTTTATATTATTTTTTAATATTTTTAAAAATAAAAATAAATTTTATTATCAATATAATAATATCAAACTTGATTTAGGTTAATTTTTGTATAAAACGAAAATTACTCATAAAGGAGTTCTTTTTCGAAAAATAATTTGTGCTTTTTAAAAGAGCAAGTCATTTATCAAGAGAAAAGATTTGTTTTCCATTGACTTGTAAATTATTTTCCTTCGCTAAATTGCTTTCTAAGAAACAAACACAAAAAAAAATGTAAAAAAAAAATTTCATAAATCACTTTCAGTAAAACAAACTATGCTAAACTCAACTTTTCCAAACCCTTATTTTTCCTCTATTTTCCTTTTCCCTTTCACCTTCTTCTCTTGTGTATTCATTTCATACCCAAAATATTTACTTCCGTTTCCAAATTTTTCATTTAAAAAAAAATTCCTCCTCTTTTTTTTCCTCAAACCATTTCTCTCCACAAAAACAAAATATTATTGTGAAACGTTGCCCCTCAAAGTAAATTTCAGCTTGAATTCACCTCCATCAACACCTGATTTTATTGTCTCTTGTGATTTCATGATGATTCCACCCAAAATTAAATAAAAAATTCAAAATCTAAAGATCAAGTTTAAAATGAAGAACTTTTGATCCAGTCAAACCCACAGTCCGACCGTCTTGAAGCCAAAATTATAGCCTCTTCGAGATTGTTACTTACTTTCTACCATCCCATTTCATTAGATGAAGTCTTAGAAGCCTCAAATTGCCATTTGATCGAAAATAAATATTTTGTTTTTGTATGTTGATCGTTTTGGCTCTTTTAAAGTTTTTTTATTTTAAAAAATGACAAATCTACATGTTGGAGAACAAATCGATAAATATATTTTTTTAAAGGTAAATTTATTAATTAATTCAATGAATGAAACCATACAATTTAGAAAAAAAAATGGTAAATACTCGTTTTAGATGATGAATAGATGATGAAGGACATGTTCCATCAACACAACAAATACTTTAGCCTCAGCATTAATGGAATATTATGACACGTTGATAATTGGCTTTGTCACAACTCAAGTACGACATATTTAAAGTAATTGCAAGCACTTAATATGATAAGAAAATCAGTCCCAGATGTCCAAAGCAGTGAGCAAAAAGACAAAAGAATTGAGTATTCACTAAACTAGAGAGGACGACAACAAAATCATCCCTAAAGTCACTTGTAAAAATAGAATTACATGCATAAGCAGGATTAAAAAAATACTACAAGAGCTGACAAAAACTTCTAAAACTGATGACTTATTAAACAATGAAAAAACAAACAAAAAAAATATATAAAACTTAAGACAACACGAGTTCAAATTGACACGTGAAATCATTTATTATTTTAAAATACTCTCAAAACAGAAACAAATTAAAAAGTTAATGAAAAATCACTCACTTTTCAAGAAAAACTACTAGTGGCCGGTGAAGTTTTAGCGAATGATAAACACAGTCATTTGTCCATCATAACTTGTGAAGACAACAAAGATATCTATAAAATAGATCTACAAACTGAAAAGAAAGAAAACTTGTGTGGTGAATGAGAAGAAGAAAGAAATAAATGGTTGATGAGAGAGGAAAAAGATTGACGATAAGCAGCCCGAAAGCTAGCATTGCCGCTGAGCAAAACAAAAAATAAGCACAAATTAATAAATCTTTGAATATACTTTTCCCCTCAAGATTTTTTAAACACTAAATTAGTTTATTCTATAATTTGTTTTTAAAAAATATGAATTCTATTTAAAACTTAATTGAGAAATATGTTTAAATTTTGACTAAGAATTTTTTTAAAAAAATGCTTTATCTGTACTTGCTCATCTGAAAAAAAAATCAACATTTACTTTCCAAAGATTACGCCATAAAATCTGTCAAAAACCAATTATAATATTGAATATTTGAGCAAATGATGCGGCAAGCAACCATGCGAAATTTTAATCACCACTCGTCAATTTTAATTTGACTTCTGCAAAAATTATGACAAATTCTTTTATAAATTTTGGGCGCTTCCACGTCTCAATCTAAGTTTAAGTTTCCTAATTAGTAATCTTGTTATATGATAAATTAATTTATATTCTTTTCTCACCACATTATTTATGGTTTATTTTTAATTATTTAATAATATTTTAGTAATTTTTTATATCATTAATATATGATTTTGATAATTTTTTGTCCTAAATCTCGAATCCTGAACATCAAACCTTGAACTTTGAACTTTAAATCTACCTTAAGTTCAAACTCAAATCTTGAACCCTAAATTTCGAATTATATGAAGTTTGAGTTCGTAATTTTGAATTCTAAATTTAAGATTTAAGTTTAAAGTTTAGAGTTCCAAAATTTAAAATTTTAATTTATAATTTGACATTGAAAATTTAAAATAAAAAATTTATCAAAATTATGTATTAATAATATAAAAGTTATTAAATAATTAAAAATGAACTATTAATCATGTTGTTGGAACGGTGAATAAAATAATTTTTCCTTCCTTAATATATGATAATGGAGTAATTGACTTACTTAAGCCGCCGCCAAGGCTGACTTTGATTTTGATGGCAATGGCGTAATACTACTAACAAATTCAGTTAGGGACTGGCTGAAGTTCTTTGTTTTTATTTCTGCAAAATGTGCATCGAAGGGAACGCCCATTTCTTTAAAAATAAATCACTCTTTCAGATGTCAGCCTTTTAATGTATTTTACAACTATGTCCAATTTAAAAGAAAAAAGGAATTATACTATTTTTTTCTAACACCAACTTTTAATTTTTTATATAAAATATTACTTAAAGAATAATTATTTTTATATATCGATCATTATCTCATGCTTAATATTATTTTCCTCTCTATTTTGTATAAAAAAAATCAATTTAGTTTATATATTTTAATTTAATTAATTTTAGTTTTCGAATTTTTTGAATTGGTCAATTTTATTTTCTTTATTTTTTAAAATTTAAAATTTTAGTCTTAACCCTAATAGTAATATCTACTTAAATTCAATTACTAATTATATACTATGTGTACAATTGTAAATTTAGTATATTCTTTAATTGGATTATTTTAAGTATTTACACTTTTCAAATTTTAAATTTTCAGTCTTGATGCAAATTATCATCGCTAACCCATTAAATGAACTTTTAGTGAGTAATATGTGGAAATAACAAGCTGACATGACATGACACAAATGATAATATGTTTGGTGTATTAGATTTTAGAAACAAAAGAACCTAACTTAATGAATTTAACAGTTATTCTTTTAACAATAACTGAACTTTAAAATTTGAAAAATACGAAAACTAAAAATAACAATTAACTAAATCTATAATTGAACTAAACGATTACTTAAGGTGCTCACCTAACGCAACCAAATATTGGGTGGGTTTGCACGTAGATAGGATTATAAAAATGAGCTTAATTTGTTCTAAAAACCAAATTAATATGCATATTCATTCAATCACAATTACTAAAAAGGTAGGCAACGCAAGGCATCCTCCGTCACCATGCATCTAATAGCGAAGTTGTTCACTTGAAACTTTTTAAAATTTACTTTTTGGTACATGTTGTTCAATTTATATCAATTAACGTATTCAACTCAATTACCCTTTTTTAGTAACTTGAGTAATATGAAACATTAATTACCAATACCATGATTAAGAATTTCTTTGAAATTGAACAAAACATTATAATGTGAATTTCAATGATTTTCTAATCTCATCCTTATCAGTTGCGTGAATTGAATAATTGATTAGTGATAAATCTTAAAATTATACATCAACTTTGATTTAATGTGTAGTTGTATACATGAACTTTAATTTAGTGTAATTATACACGTGAAACTCTAATTGTGGTTCAAATATATACTTGAAACTTTAATTTTGATTTAATTATGCACATTCCAAAAAATAAATACATCAATTTATTTTTATATTGGATAAATATAATTATTTATGTATGCAATATATAAATATAAAATGACGTTATATCAATAATTTTATTAATAAATTACCAGAATTTGATCAAACGAAATTTTATATATACAATTATATATTAAATCATAATTCATATATAATTTTGAAATATATCCCATTTGATTATAATGTGAACTTTTATGAAATCAATAAAAAATAAAAGCGGTCAATTCAATTAATAGAGAATGTTCAACGCCCACAATCTTATACTTGCATTACAAAAATCAGGGTTCGTTGGAGAGTGGAGACCCTTGTTTAGTTATACAACATATTGCTTCTTTCTAGAAACCTCGTAGTAAACATTATACACATTCTTTATGTGGTTTTAGATTTTGTTTGATTCATTCTTTTTAAATCTACTTTTTCATTTAAAATTTATGTATTTAAATAATTAATTTTTTCGATCCAATTAATTTTTGTAGTTTATAGGTAGATCTGGTTATAGGTCGAATTATTCAATCAGGCCCAAAAACTCATTTGAAAAGTGAGAGAGTTTTGATAAAAATATAAGCTTAAAAAATAAATTTGGACAATAAAATATAATTTGTTTTCTAAATAGGCGAGCCTCGGATAGGATTTTTTTAGCTTGGGTTTAGCCTGACCCTAATCAACTATTTTTTTGTTGTTTCGTTACTGTTTCGCTGCCATTTCGTTATTATATTGTTGTTATTTTGTTATTATTGTTTAGATATTGTATAATTCTTATTTTATTATTAATTTTGCTACTATTTTAGAGACATTTGATTGCTAAGTTACAATTAAATTGATATTATTTAAGTATAATTTTTAATGTATTTTTAAATTATTAGAAAATATTTATTTTAATATTTTTAGTGTAATTGATACATTATATTTTTAAAATTTATTTTTATATAAAAATAGTCTAAACTGGTGAGCCATGTCAAGCTTAAATTGAGCATTTTCAACCTAAGTCGAATTTAAACAAAATTCTAAACACATTTTTAATATGCTCTAACACATGAGGAGATTTATTCATAGATATGGAATACCAACCGACTATACCAATTAAGTAATCAAATTATACGATGTGGTGGTGGTTGATGAGGTTTTAACTTATTTGTAAAGGAGATAAAAATTTCATCGGGTATGAATTTGATATTTATATTTGAGTTATACAGATATATTTTTATTTAAAAATATTAAAAATAAGTATAATTATTATATTAATAAATTGACAGCATATAAATTTATGTAGAACCATTAAATTAAATATAACTTGAAAAAATATATTATAAGAAAAAGGAGGCAGCATCAAAAGAAAATTATGGCTGGAAATCATTTTATATTATATATTAGTCTACAGTCAAAGAAAGAGTTCGATCGTCAGTGGATGACGTAAGCTGAGCTCAACTCAGATTCTGGATAAACTTTTTTTATTAAATTGTACAAATCAACCAGTTTTAATATTTAATACATAATCGTTGTTAATAATACTAATCAGAATAAATAAATTTTTTTAAACAAAGTATTATTTAATTACATAAATTAATTTTAATTTAATTTTCAAGTATATTAAAAAAATTAACATTCTAATATATCATAATACAATGTTTTAAGAGAAAATTTTAGTACAATATGAACTAAATTATTAGTATGAAATAAAATGAGATGATTTAAGATTTAAGAGTATGATTAAAATATTTTATTTATATAAAAAAAAAAAAGGAATGACTCCGCAACTACTATAACTAAAAATATAAATATAAAATCCAAAAGAAGGGATCTTTGTTTGTTTGACTGCAGAAAGAGAAAAAATAAAAATAAAAATCACCAACTAAAAGTAACATGTGGTATGTCTGGAAGGTAGGTAAGGTTGGTAGGTAGGCGTGGGTACCCCAAATCATCCCTTTTACTACTATTACTGCTACAACAATAATAATAATAAAATATAGGTAGAGATAGTGACGAATCTAAAAATATGCGCAAAATTATATTAATATTTTTTACTATATATTTTTTATTATTAATTTTTATGTATCATTATTCAATAATTAATTAAGATATGCATACATATTTTTTAGTTTATTTTAGGCTCTCTTTTTTTTCCTTTAGTTTTATGAGTAAAATTTTTACCATCTATTAAAATGTTTATTAATTAAAAATAAAATTTGAATTGGTAAATATTTTTAAAAATAATATCAGCATAAAATATTTAAAAAAAATAGTTTTCTCGCCTAATTAAATAGTACTAGAATTTGACCGCTGCTTTGGAAATTTGGATTAAAATTTTAAATACAATATATATGATGTGTATGTATATATCTATAATGATGCAACTATATATGAAATAATTAATTATAAAATTAAAATATTGAATCATTAGATAAAATTATGTAAACTATGAAAATTGAAATATGGCAATTCAATTCATTAAAAAGATCATGCCACGAGAAAAAAAACATTAAATATATATATATATAATAACATGACAATTTTTATATAAAATTATGTAAATTTATAATACTTTATAAAAAATGAGAACGTGATATAAACATCTAATTTTCTTTAAATTGAATTATTATGTCGAATTATGAAAAATATGTTATGAATTAGGACGGATAAACAAATAAATTATTCTTTAAATTTTGACTTTACTATCATTATTCAATTAATAAACTCTCAATTTTTAAGAAATTTTGTTATTTATCTTTTGAAATACTACATATTGAGATTTTTGGGGTGTCACATTAATTATGTGGCCTTCACTACAAAAAGTAGTACCCTTGCCTCAACTAACTTTGGTGCAGATTATGATTCATAAGGAGAGTCTAGTGTCGAGTTTCTGCGTACTTGCAAGATAATGTTGGAGAAATGGGAGTAAGTGTGTGATGTTAGAATTAAGCTGGTAGAGGTGAACTCTTGTCTAAAGGAAGAGAACCAAAAGGCAAAAGTTAATCAACCAGATGGAGGTAAAAGACTCTGATCTAAATGATAAACCTACTAGTCTTGAGGCTATTCAAAAGGATCTTATAGCAACTCAATCGATACTTAAAAGTTCAATACAAGTAGTGGGAAAATGGGTGAAACCCTTACAATAGGAATAAAAAGCCTTAAGAAAGATGGTCTAGGAATACATTAAAAAGAAGGAAAAGGTTATGGTTGAGAGTCTAACAATATTTGTCAAAACCATAAACCGCATTGATCGTGGAGTACTCGAGCACATTAGGCTAAGATACTTTAAGATGTTACATAATTTGAGATGGATACAAGTAGTGGTAGGACCAATGCCAACTGCTCCAGGCACTACTCAAGGTTAGAGGTAAAAATTTGCAACAAGTTCTGTTGCTAAATTGTACTTAGAAATTCTAACTATTTGACGCCATTCCACTGGAAGTTCCATCAATAACGCTACTTCTAGTTTTATTATAGTTTCGCAACATAGGAGATGAAACCTATGGTGCTAGGGCCTCCATCATTCAAACAAAATGGAAACAAATGTCAACACAAAAGTAAAATTCTTAATTTGAGTAACAAAATAGAAACTAATATTTATTAAGTGAGGAATGATTTTGCTATCAAGTCGTTTTATTTTCGAATTATTACGAGATTGATCTACTAAAATTCGAATTATGGTATGTTTTAAAATTTGAATTTAAAATTTGAAGATGACAAATCTTGTCTCCCTAAGCAGTAGTGGAGCAGATTTAAGCCACCATCCTATCTCCCTAACCAGTAGTGGGGTAGGCTGAAGATTGTAGATCTTATCTCCCTAAGCAGTAGTGGAGTAGATCGAAGACGGCGAGTCTTATCTTCCCGAGGTAGTAGGGAAGTAGATTTAAGCCACCAGCCTTATCTACCTGAACTTACAACGAAGCAGACTGAAGACAACAAATCTCATCTCCCTAAAGTAGCAGTGGAGCAGATTGAAGTTGAAGATCTAATTTCCTTGAAGTTGCAGTAGAATAGATCAAGTATGGTGTAGGAGCCCAAATTACCCGGGCCCAGACTAAACCTACCCACTAAACTAACCCATACAAATTAACCCAAAACCCATACTCGGAGCCCAATAACCAAGCCCAATCCCGAAACCCTAACCACCTAGCTGAATCAGCCTCCCCACTTGCCTCTGACGACCCTGCAGCACCGCCCCACCGGTCATGTCTGCCACCCGCCGCACCTGCAAACATTAAAACAAGAAAAGACAGAGAAAGGAAGCAAACACGCAACCAAATAGCAGAAATATAACCATTTTGGAAAGGCTTTAGTGGAAAACCGATTTTTAAAAAAAAAAACCTTGGGGGGAGAGGATTTTTCAATACATACATATATTATTTCAAAAAAAAAAAATAGTAGATCAAGCAAGAAAATCAATCCAAATCAGAGAACCAATGTATTAACAGTCGGAACTAGAAACCCGAAGGTAATTTCATCATCTTTTCTCTATTTATTTTAAATTTTTTAGTGTATATCATTATCTATCAAAAATATATATATTATTAAGCAAAAAATATATTTAAAAAAAATTTACCTTTTTCCACGATGGTAGTCGATTTACGGTCCGGCGACCGGACGGTGGATCGACTGTGTGGCTAAATCGCCTCACTCCTCTCTCTCTCTTCCTCTTTTTTTCTTTCACTCTACTGTAAATGATTTTAAAAAAAAAATTAGCCTTTTATAGCCTCCCAAAACGACGTCGTTTTGGGGGCTGCCTTTTAACCCCAAAACGACTTCGTTTTGAGCATGACCCGATCCGTCCGACCCTACCTGCCTCAGGATCAGCGTGTTTTTGTATAATGGTCTAATTGCGCTCGCGGTCCTTTCGCTTTTTCTCTATTTTGCAATCAGGTTTTTATTTCTTTTAAATTGACCCTAAAATTTATCGCGCTTTGCGATTTGGTCCTTCCTTCAACGACGTCTTTTTAAGGGCTCGGGTAAATTGCTTTTTTGGCCCTCTGCAGTTGCACGCGCGTTCAAATGGGTCCTCTTTTTTATATTTTATTTTAAATTGGCCCCAAAACTTCGATTTTAATCCAATTTTAGTCCTTTTTTCATTTATTTTTCGTATTTATCTTGAATTTTATGTTATTTTTGTTATTTCATTTAGTTTTTAATATTATTCATGTTATATATATTATTGTTATCGCTATTATTTTTATATTATTATTATTATGTTATATTTAGTTATATTTTTAAATGTCTCGTTTTTTTATTATATGCATATATATTTTTTATTATATTTAATATTATTAGTACTAGTATTGATTTACACTTAATATTTATATATATACATGTACGTATTCATGTAGTGCATTAATAGTTTTTTCATATTATTATCATTTCTAATATATATATTGTATATGTTTTTTTATATATTACGCATATATTTTTAATATCATACTATTCATATATTTTCATATTATCTTACGTATATATTTTTAACTATATTATGTGTATACTATTACTATATATCTATTTATGTTGCATTACTAATTGTTGTTTTTACTATTATTATTCTTAATATATATATTATGTATACATTTTCTAAATACTATATTATATATATATATTTTTAATACCATATTATGTACCTATTATTATTATATCTATTTTTACCCCTATTACATTTATTATTAAAATTAGTATATACTTTATTATACGTGTATATATATACTTTTTATATATAGTATTATTTTTATATATCATTATATTTATTATTATACTTATTGTTTTCACTATTGTTACTTATTATTTTATTTTAATATTATTATGTATTATTTGGTATACATATATCTTTTTGTACATATTATTTATATTATTTTTATGATTATTATTATTGTATTTATTTTTACTACTATTATATTTATTATTAGTATTAGTATTATAATTACTATTATTACACTTATATGTATATATATTTATATGTGAAGTTATCAATGGTTATTTTAATATTATCATCATCTTAATATTAATATTTATGTATTTTTAACATATGTATGTATATATTTATGTAATATTGTTAATATTTGTTTTTAACATTATTATTATTTCTTAGATGTATACATCATGTTTTTAATACTATATTTTTAATACCATATTATGTATATATTTTTACATATATTATGTACATATTTTCAATAACTATATCATATGTATATATTTTATGTACATACTTTTAATATTATTATGTATTTATTTTTAATATATATATGTATATATTTATGTAGTATTATTAATAGTATTTTTTTACTTCTAATATGTATATACTATGTAAATATTTTAATACTATATTATGTATACATTTTTTTATATATTACGTATATATATCTTTTTAATATTGTATTTTTATATATGTCATGTATATATTTCTAATACTATATTACATTTTACATATTATTTTATGTATAGATTTTTAATAACTATATTATGTATGTATTTTTAACGCTATATTATGTATATATTTTTAATACTATGTATATACCTTTTATTCCTATTATTACGTATATATTTTAATACATATATGTATATATTTATATATCGTTATTATTAGTTTTTTATATTATTAGTTTTTTCAATATATATTGTATATATATATTTTTAAAGTCTAGTATTATATGTTATATATATATATATATATATGTTCACTACTATTTCATATTTGCATCATTACTAGTATTATCATGTTTAATACCACATGCACTACTATTGTTTTATGACTATTATTATCACATATACATTATTAATGTTTTATATATTATTTGCTTCATATATTCTTAGCTTATTATTATTATTTGCCTGTTCCGAATTTAGCCTATTAGATCACATCTTATTTCAACGTCAATATTAGTTTTCTTTTTATTTTTATTCATTTTTTGAATAAATAAGACAACGCACCGATTTAACATTAAGTCCATCGATTTCATCGCTATGTTGGGTGAATATCAATCGGCTTGTGTTAAAAACGGAACATCCTTCTCAAAAGAAAGGGTGAATATCAATCGGCTTGTGTTAAAAGCGGAACATCCTTCTCAAAAGAAATTGAAATTATAAAAATTCTCGCGTTTTGATCGGATCATGATTAAATGTTACATTGAACTCGCATTTTTGAAAATCAAGACAACACATGTTTAAAAAGATACCAATTTTGGGCATCGCAAGGGTGCTAATACCTCCCTCGTGCGTAACCGACTCCCAAACCTTCTTTTTCTCTGGATTTTCACGTAGACCCAAGTTTGGCCTTCATTTTTGTTCAAAAATAAAATTTCTTTTTAAAAAAGAGAGGATTTATTAGGTGTCCTGTAATGACTCGAATTTTACCGTTACCGAAAAAGTGTATTTTCGGGTCTCCATTTTTGAAAAACAGATTCATAAATATTTATTAAAAATATTTACGAAGTAAAATGAGTGGTTAATTAGAGTTTAATTAAGTGAATTTAATTTAATTAAGAGTAATTAAGTAAAAGGACCAAATTGAGTAAAGTGTGAAAGTTGAATCATAGATTAAAAGAAAATAAAAAGAACTAAAAGGGCAATTATACAAAAAGTATAAATTGAGGCGGTTTATCGTGAAGAAAATCTAAGATTTTTTTTTTTATGTTTAGTATATTATTATATTATTACATAATAAAGATATTTTATGTTTTAATTATATTATATTATATTATATTATATTATATATATAAACTAAAGAAACAGAATGAAATTGAAATGAAACAGAGAAGAAACAGGGGAGAAAGAAAGAAAGAAAAAGAAAAAGGAAAATTTGGGGTTTCAAGGTTTAAAGTTAATTTGGTAAGTCAATTTAATCCTTTTTTTGTAAATTTTGAGTTTATGGAATCCTAGAGATGAATACTACTTGATTTAAGTGAAAATTTTGAAAATTGTTAGATTTCTAGATATTGTTCTTTTTGAATAAAAAGATGAATTAAGGGCTAAATTGATAGAAATTCAAGTTAGAAATGAAATAAGAATTAAATTGTAAAGTGATTCATAAGTTTTATGCTTTAAGGACTAAATTGAAAGAATTTCAAAATTATGATTTTATGATGAAAAATAGATAATTATGTCTAAGTTTGGTTAAAAATTGAGTAGAAATAAAGTATGAATTAAGATAGAAAAGTAAGTGAATTTAGTTAGGATTAAATTGAAATTAAAAGTAGAAAATCAACATTTTGTACTAAGATTATTTTGGACAGCAGCAGTAGTCTAAGTTTGAAAAATCACCAAAAATTATATAAATTGAATTAGAGAATGAATAAAATATGGAATTAAATCTTATTGAGTCTAGTTTCTTATAAAAGAAACGATATAAGCAATTGAATTGTAAATTATGAGATATAATGAATTTTGTGAGACAAGGTCAGAATGAATTCGGGTTCCCCTGTTCTGACTTTGGAAAATCACCAAAAATTGGATAAAAATAATTAGAGGCTTAAATTTATATTTTTAGAATCCATAATGAGTCTATTTTCAGGAGAAATCAACGGAAATATTATCCGAGTTCTGTACTGTGAGATAATTAATTTTTAGTGAAGAAGGGTCGAAACTGTTAGACAGCAGAATAGGGGTGAATTTAAATAATAAACTGTACTTAATGGCTAAACGAAAAATTCTGAAAATTTTATGGTAAGAAGATTTGTGAGTCTAGTTTCAGGATAAATTAGCAGATCTTAATTTAGAATTTTGCAACTTAAGATATAAATTAGTAATGTATTAATGATTATGAATTGTATTACTTTCGTAGTCAATGTGGTACCGGAAATCTCGGCTAAGAAAGGACAAGACAAAGTCAACGGGAGTTAGCTCAGAAACTACGGTTTGTATTTCTATAATCTGAACTTAGTCATTATGTGTTATATTTATATACATATGGCAATTGTTAGTGTTAGAATTATGATGTTTTACAATTGGAATGGATTGATTTTGGTATGCGATGAATTTATTGAATTTATATTGATTGAATTATATAATATATATGATTTATGTAAAAATTTGAATATTGAATGAATGTTATATGAAAAAGATATTGATTGGAAATATGAGGAAATTGATATGAATATATGAGATTGTGATATTTGAATATTTGTTATTGAAAAGTGAATTGAATTGTATTGAATTATGAATTAATGTGAATAATTGAAATATATTGTTGAATTGAATGAAATTGTATGAATTGTGAAAATGGGTGAATATATGTGATTATCAGAATGGTATATTGATGAAAGAATTGTTAAATTGAGAAAGTGAATGAAATACCCTATTAACTAGTCGGGATGAGTCGGATATAATTGGCATGCCATAGGATCTGAAAGTGTACGGGATTTGCCGGCTTTATCGATCAGGCACTTTATGTGTCGTATTTCAGGCACCTCGTGTGTCGTATCAGGCACCTCGTGTGTCGTATCAGGCACCTCTTTTGTCGTTTTAGGCATTTTATGTGTCGTATACTGATCAGGTACTATGTACCGTTTTAGGCACAATGTGCCGTACTGGTGTGTTTGGGTTGGAATCCGTGTATCCGTCAAAGTCCGGGTTTGTTAATAGGGGTAAATAAGTGAAAGATAAATCGAATAAATTTGATTGATCAAGCTATTGAAATGAAACGAGAAATTGAATTGAGAATTGAAAATTTAGATATGAAATTGAAAATATGAACCAAAGGTTCATGAAATGATTGGAGTTCGAATTGATGATATATGATGCCACTTGATGAATTGAAATGTGATTTGAAATATATGAATCGTATGTATATAGTTAAAGCTATCAGGGATAGTAAGTTGATATCATATAAATGAAATTGGCTGTTATTGAAATGAATTAAAATGGAATATGATTGATAAGTGTATAGTTGAATATAGTTTAATGATATTGAATTGTGAATAAATTAAGTAAAGCTATACCGAATAGTAAGTGAAAGGATGGAGTAAATAATAATGGATTTATTTAAGAATTGAACAATTATGTTATTGTGTTTATTATATGATTTGTATAAAATTTATATGGTAAGTAGTTGAAATTTATCTATGAAATAAATAATTGAATAATTGTAATTGTTATTATGATCTTAAGTATTTGTTATATTATTAAATGTTCGGATTATAGAAATACCACTGAGTATACCATACTCAACGTACGGTCTGTTTTCGTGCGCAAGTTAAGTTAAGGTTAGACTGTTGAATCAGCATCCCAGGCCGATCCCGAATTCAATGAGGTAAATTATGTTAAGTATTGGTAATGGCATGTACCTAGGATGTTTTATGAGAGTCATTTAGGTTGTAGAAGTATTGATGAAATGAGTAAATTATGGTTGGCAACGGTATGTAGTATGAATTTTGAAATTTACTAAAAATTCGTAGTGATTCTAAATTAGTCCCGAATTGAATTTACTGTTCATATTGGATCGCGAGGGCCCATTAAAGGGATGACATCTTAAAACTAGGACGTGTGTGAATATTTATTTTAATTAATGACCGGAATTGGACTGTACTGACTGGTAATGTCTCGTAACCCTGTTCCGGCGACGGTATAGGATTAGGGGACGTTACATGTCTGATCACACCTAGAAAAAAGATCGGTCGCGACTCCTTTTCTCTTTAAAACCGAAATTATATTTTTAAATTTTCAAAGAATCGCCTCAACTAGTGACCAAAGCAAAATTTTTACTTCGCTACATATGGCGAACCTTATATTCCTAAAGTTTCAGCGAAGCAGATTGAAGCTGCCAGCCTTATCTGCTTGAAGTTGCAATGGAGCAGACTGAAGATAGTGAATCTCATTCTACTGAAGTTGCAGTGGAGCATATTGAAGCTACTTGAAGAAAAGAAGCACCAAAAGAAGTCGAAGCTCAGCAGGCCTAGGCAAAATTGGCCCTTTTATAGTCTTCGTTCTATTTCCGTTACACGACAATGAGCAATGAGGGGCAGCTGTAATAGGCCAATTTTGGCTTGGCCCGATTTATAAAATAAAAACCAAATAAATAAACAAAAATCTAAATATTTTATAGTCCATTACATGTCCATTTACAAAATCAAATCAGCCCAAATTTTAAAATCCAATTACAAACCCAATAACCTAAACCCCTAACCCAATTCTTGATGGCTCGATAGGCCCAACACCCAAACCAGTTTCAGCTAGCAGGAAACCCTAGTTTCCCCTAGCGTAGCACACCCCACGTGCCTCGTCAGCACGTCTAACGCCCGAGGCCTGCTCCTCTTGTCCCCTTGCACCAAAACAGAAGCCCCGCTCGTTGACTTTCTTCTCTAACCTGCAAACAGACCGAAAAAGGAACAAAAACAACACAACACGCAAGGGCAACAGAGGCAAACAAATATGTATTCGGCTATATAGCCACAGGAACAAAAAATGTAAAGTTACACGGACAAATATTGAGCAATCAAAGGAAAAAAAAGAAGAAAAATGTGGATTTTCTTTCGGTTTTCTTATCATTTTTTCCTATTGCCTTTTTATTTTTGTTTCTTTTGTACAAATCATTTTCTAAAAAAAAAGGGGATTTAAAATAAAAAAGGAAGGGAAAGGGAACCCACCCGAATCGCATCGCTAGAACTCCCCTTTCCGTCGCCGAGTTCGAACCCAAAAAGGAGGAGGAGCCTCCTTATCTCGATTTTCTAGACCTGGAAGGCTTGGTCTTCAAATGCGGCTTCATCAGAGGCTGAAAAGCCGTTTGATGCTGCCCCGACCACCGTCCGTGGTGGAGGATCGAAGGGCTGACGGCGGCGCTAGGAGGGTTTGAAACCCTAGCAAAGGAAAAGAGAAAGTTTTTGAAACTTTCTTTAAAAATCGACTAGGAATGAAATAAATTTTTTTTTGGTTTTAATAATAAGGGTTAAACGACGCCGTTTGGGTGAGTGGGTTCAGAGGCCAAAACGACGTCGTTTTGGGCCTCTGACTCGCGCGACTCGATCCGTACCCGCAAAGGATCAACACATTTTTGACTTAATGGTCTATTTGCGCATTGGATCCCTTCGCTTTTGTTGTTTCAATGGGGTCCCATGTTACTTCTTTTTTATTTTGATTTCTACCCCGAGATTCTACCTTTGTTTCAGTTTAGTCCTCGGACCATTTGAAGAGGCGGACGTGTGAAACGCAGCATATAAGGGCTGAGGATATTTTCCCAATAGGTCCCTCTGTTTTTAAGCGCGTCTCATTTCGATCCTTAATGTTTTTTTTTATATTTGCAATTTGTACCTTAATTTTTAACTCAATTCCAGCCTAGTCCTCTGTTTATTTTTTTTTATATTTATTATTTCCTTTTTTAAAAACTGTTAATATTATTCATTTTAAGTTTTTTTATATATTGTCTATTCTAAATGATTTTATTATTACTTATTCTGATTCTTTCTTTTATTTTAAAATATTAAATATGTTACATATATTATACATATTACTTATTTTGAATTTTTTTAAACTATTTTATATTTAACGTGTATTTTAAAATTTCTTATATGTTATTTAGTTATACTAATTTGTAGGTTGATCATTTTAAATCCTTTTTATTGTTACTTATTTTGAACTTTCCATATATCACTTCTTTTAAAATTTTTTTTTTACATACTCCTTATTTTAAAATTTTATATATGTATATGTTACTTTTTATATTTATATATATATATATATTTATTTAAACTATTTTTGTGTATTATTTATTTTAAACTCTTTTATATGTTTTCTTTTTTAAGGGTCCTTTTTATTACTTTGAGTGTTACTTATTTTAATTCATTTTACATATTATCTTATTTCAAATTGTTATGTATTTTATTTATGCCAAATTTTTTTCATATATTGTTATTTCAAACCATTCTTTTATATTACATGTTTTAAGTTTTAATTATTTCGTTTGTTATCTATTTTAAACTTTTTGTCTGGTTTACTTTAAATTATTTTTTTCGTATATCATTTTATTTCATTTGTCTTTGATTATTGATTGGTAAAAATAATATACATCGTCTGAATATTGCCATTACATGTTCTAGAAATTATTACTTACATCTTCATATTGTTGACATTCATCAACATTGTATCTAATTTGTGTTTTGTTATTCCATGCTCTATGTTATATTTTTGTTTTATCTAGTTTAAATCACATCGTGTATTAAAGCTCAAATGTATTTATTCAATATAGACTGTTTTATTTTATTTCAAACAAAATAAACTCACATTGCGAAGTGTTGCACTCGCTGTTATTCAAAAAAAAAATTTTGAAAATAAGGGATATTTTATGTTTTGGGAATTCGAGAAATCGTGCCCTAACTTACGGGGTTTTAATTTTCTCGTTAAGCCTAAATAGCCAAATATATTCTTTGAAAAAAAAATGATTTTTAAAAAAATAAAAGCAAAATTTCGCGTTTAGAAACTTGAGAAACCCATGCCCAAACTTATGGGGCTTCGATCGTTCTCGATGGATCTAAATAGTAGAATATCCTTTTAAAAAAATCAAAGTATGACTTGTAAAATAAAATATAGGTAAACTTATATTCGAGGGTTCAAATGTCGTGTCTTAACTTACGTGATATGACACTTGGTTACCTCGAGTTGAGTAGGCCTTTAATTCTCGTTTAATTTATCCAAGCATTTTTGGTTAGCATTAACAAAAAGGGATCGTATTTTAAATTTCATTTCGAGTCTTCAATTTTCGACATTAAAACATTAATTAATCAATTAGGTACCAATTTTGGGCGTTACGAGGGTGTTAATCCTTCCTTGTACGTAACCGACTCCCGAACTCGTTTTTCTGAATTTCATTGGCTAAAAATTATCGTTTTAGTAAATTTAAATTTTAATTAAAATGATTAATTTGAGGTGATCCCATCACACCTAATAAAAATGATTAGTGGCTACTCCCGTTTTCATTTTCAAAATAAAATATCGACTCGTTTTTTTCTCAAAAAATAGTTTCGACAGAATTCGATATCCATGAAGGTCAAGGTATCCGTAAAAAATAGCTATTGCGGGAATTAAATTTTTCGTAAGCATATTTGAGTTAATTTTTTTGCATTATTGAAATTAAAAAAAAAATCTAGTTATAACTTACAGTTTCTCTTTAATTTGAATTATTACGATGAATTATACTAATATAAGAGAGATCGAGACACGATACAATATGAAGACACAAAATTTATTTATATGATAAATATGAGCCAATCCAAAAGAGGCAGGGTCATAAACTCCCTTGGCTAAAATGGTGCACTTCATTTTTTGTTCCTTTAGGAAATTAATAAATCATTTTAAGCTCTTATTATAAAAAAAAAATTAGCTTTGGCTCGGATAATTTATATTTTTATCCCGATCCTAACAAAAAAATTTGGACTTCACCACCAATGATAAACTATGAAACTTGTACAAACAATACTACCAAAGAAGGCTGCACAGATTATTCAAACTCCCCGAGATAATATAGTATAACACACCCATTGCACAAAACAACATACATTTCCCTCAAAACCCTAAACTTTGATAAGAAACATTAAACGATGATATGTGCTGCAACAATTCTTTGGCAAAACATAAGCAAAGGAAGCTATAACTTGAAACCCAATTGAGAAAGCATTTAAGGGATTTGAAGAAAGTAAATCTTTCATAACTTCCTTTGGAAGCTTAGGCTTCCTCGATGAACTAAGTAAAGCTAGAACGTGCAGCTCTATTGTGAGCTATGGTTAAAACCCTCTCTTTCAATCAACCTTTTCTCCTAGGGTTGATTAATTCAAACCAAAGCTAAAAGCAGGTAGTTTGATATGAAAATGAGACATTAAAGAAAAAACTGTAATATATAATTTTTAGGGTTATATATAATTGAAAAGTGATAAGCAATATGCTCCAAACTCGACAATTGATATACGTACATTATTCCATGTCTAAAATAGGTGTCATTATATGAGAACTAGAGTTGTCCATGGTTGGGTTCGGGTCGAACCCTAATAAAATTCTAGGTCTAATCGATAAGCTTCGTCCTGGCCCGAAAAATAGGCATTAATTTTTGCCTCGACCCACCCGTATTAAAATATTTTATTTTATTTTTTGTATAAAAATTTTTAAAAAAATATAATACATCAAAAACACTAAAAACATTGAAAAAAATTAAAAAATTATTTATACTTAAATAACACTAAGATAAGTGTAATTTAATAAGCAAATGCCTCTAAAATAGTAGCAAAATTAACAATAAAATAAGAGTTATACAATATCCAAATAATAACAACAAAATAGTAGTAACATAATAGTGAAATGACACCAAAACAGTGGAAAACAATAGCAAAACAATAGGTTTTTTTTTTTGCAAAGTCGAGTTGGGTTGGGACAAGGCCCAAAAAATCTTACCCGAGGCTCAACCTGTTTTCTTAACAAGCCCCCCTTTTTTTTTTTTTGCCAAATACTATTTTTCAGACCTATATTTTTATCCAAACCCTCCCAGCAGGCCTTCACGACTCAAAGCATGGATAATTCTAATGAGAATCATGTTTCAGCTTTCTCTTTATTCATCTATCCATTTTTTTCTTTCCTCCTCTTATCGTTTCCTTTTCCAAATTTCTTGTTTCCTGAGCTTACACGTAGGATCAATGTCCACCAGGGGTGAATCCAAGGGGCTGGTAGGAGCTTCAGTTTTCCTTAAAATAGAAAAATTTTCATTTATGCCTTTTTATAATTTATAAAATTTAAATTCGTAATAATAAAATTACACTTTAACCCCCAAAATGATAAAAAAATAATTTAATATTTAAAAATTATAAAAATATAACTATTAAAATAATAAAATTATATTTTTACTATTATAAAAATATATAATTTAATTCCGAGCTAAACAAAAAATTTCTAACTTCCCCGTGATGTCCACCTTAAACAAAACAAAAGGTTACAATTAAACACGTACATATCTAAAACGGAGTTCATGGCATGCCATTGGACGCATGCAATTCGCGACATGCTTGACAAAAAGCCCAAATCTTCGGCTATAAATAACACGGACTTAACCAAATAACAAAAGAATGGTTTAAGAGTTTCAAGAACCGTTTCCTCCCCCTCCCAGCCCACCACACAAGTGAATTAGTCTTAAGAGTTTAAAGCCCAGTCCACTTAACGCAATCACACGTGTGAGTAATAGATTATTTAGACAGTCCGTCGGAAGCCTTCGGTAGTATAATTGGAAGAAAAAGAAGCCACCGCTTTGTAGAAACAGCAGCTGTCATTGAGGGTTTTCTTTGGTGGAAAAATCAAAGCCATGGCGTTGAACGGTGGTCTTAGATCGGCTTCGAAGTTTCTGACTTCGTCCTCTCAATCACTTCTCCACAAGTCTGGTCAGTGACCCATTAGCCATTTTTTCTCTTGTATTTAACTTTTGTTTGGTAGCTGAGAAAATACGGAAAAGAATGGAAGATGAGCATCTGGGTGCTAGGAATTCTTTTTTTTATTAGCTGAAATCGAGGGTTCATAACTGTTTATGTAGATCTGCTTAATTGGTACTTGTGATTTTTTCCCTTTTTATTCGTTTGTTGCTGATTTATGTTTGTGGAGGTTCTTGATTGGATTAAAATATCATATGATTTTGACATGACTAATCTCTCTACATATAGATTTGCCCTTATCTGTATATATGCTTTCAGGGATTGAGTATTGGGTAGATTGATTAACTTTTGAATACCCCTGTTTTACGTAGCGAATAAATGAAATTTATGTTACGAGGGTCAAAGTTCTATAATTTTTTTATAGGTACTCTTTCTGAAAAGGAAAAACTATGGGAGTTATTGAATAGATTTAGACATGGACCGTGAATTGCTTTATGGTTATAGTATGTCGATTTCTAGGGGTCCTTAAGCAGCATTTGCTTATACATTTTGTTTCTAGAACCTCAATGGCTGCTTTATGATTTTTGTATCAATTGCAATAACCTTGTTATCTTATTTTATATGGAATGCAATTCCGATTTGAATAAGGTTGTTGACTTGACGTTTTCATGGTGACATTTCTAGTAAACTGCACTTGAATTAATTTTTTTATGCTTTTGTTTTTCGTTTGATATCCTAATGGATTGTGTTGGTTATTGAGGAGTCCTCCATTGGTGTGGGTTATTGATGTTACCATAGCCCTAAACCTTTGAAAGTTAACTTCTTCTTTTTTTGGCTAACTCCTTGATCTGATTACAGTGACCACTGGCTGTTTTCAGCACAGCAAAAGGAATGTAGAACATACTCGTAAATGATATTTGTTTTGACTCTGATATTTAGATGCATTACCCTTTTCCAATTTGTTTTAAGTGTTTCATATTTAGACTCAATAATATATAATTTCAAGGCTGTTTTTGTTTGATATAGCTTTTACTATAGGCTTCTAGGAAGAATTGTACAGATGTCCTGACACCATTTTTGGGTAACTTGGAAATATTGTTTTGTATCTACTCTCACATGTCTTGAAGTTTATTGGTCTTGTAATTTATAATTGTGTTCTTTTATCCTGTTTGTTCCCTTGATGGGGATTTAGGTGTGCTATTCATTTACAAACATTTGTAGTAGTAAGTGCATGTTAAATATGCTGTTGAGGATTTATAGGAGCAACAATAAAAGTGGAATTTGTTTCAAAAAGATGAAAAATGAAGGAGTAAGATAGAGTAGATGACCAGATAACCCATGTTCACTAATCATTTAGGGGTTTTAGGCTTTCTTTTAGCTTACTTGTTCCTAACTGGAAGGAGAACAAGGAATTTCAACTTGATCATTGTATTCTGCAAAACTGAACGATCCACCAATTTTTCCCAGTTTAAATTGTTAACTTAGTTGATCTCTGCCAAATGCTCTGGCTTTGACAGTGATTCAGAATAAACTGCCATGACTTGTGGTTGGAAGGTCTCCCGATTAGGAGTGGAACACGATTCCATTGATTCTGGAGTATAATTCGGGTTCGAATGAGAATTTTAAAAGATCCTATACATGGATGTTAATATTGCAAAATGTTTGTGTTTGTTTTTGCTTCTTGTCTTATTCCAGAAGCCTCAAATGTCGAAATAAACTTTTTAGGAATTTAGCCTTTGTCCTTTGTGGTAATTATATGTGTAAAACTCAAAAAATGAAGAGCTAAATCCGTCGTCGTTGTGGCAGGCAATAGAGGGTTTCATTCAACTGGAGTGAAGAGAATGGGGGGAGGGCATGGGCATGATGAACCGTATTACCTCCATGCTAAACATATGTACAACTTGGACAGGATGAAAAATCAGAAGCTGAAAATGTCTCTTGGAGTTTTGACAGCCTTCAGCATTGGTGTGTTTGTTCCTATCTATGCTGTCATTTTCCAGCAGAAAAAGACTGCATCTGGTTGATTTTTATTTTTTATGCTTGCCTTCATGGCATGGTATGGCTGCCTGCAATAATGGAAGCAACTGCCTTTGTGAATTGTTATCTTCGGCTTTTTGAACTGATGCAGTTTGATGATTATGATGATACTTGCAGGATTTTAGGATTTCTTTTGATAAACACCTGTTGGTAATTATGGAAATTGATTATTTGATAATAATAAAAACATCATATTTGGATTTGCATGGGAAGGTAAGGTAATGTAATTTCTTTTGTCTATACCACAACATTGAAGTTATCCCAAGCGAAATTTCTACTCATTTTTTTATAGGAAAAGTAAGCAATGTGATTTTGATGTTGACTGTAATTCCATCGTCTGCAAAATGAAATGAAATAGAGTGTTCTGGCCAGTACGGGTGGTACCGAAACGATACCAACTACCAAGGTGAAAACACCAAAGTCTGAACTTACTTGGACGGTAAAGGAGAAGCTAGCCAATGTTAATTCACAAGCATTGAATGCAATATTCTTTGCTGTGGACGGACTACTACTAAGTAGACTTATGATATTCTCGAGATTGCCTATGATGGTACAAATACTGTAAAGTAATCCAAGATGCAAATTGACAACCAAGTTTAAGGCCTTCAATATGCTAGAAAATGAAACTACTGGTGAATTCTAACTAACGTTGTGTGACCTATCCAATCAAGCATTTGCCCTTGAAAATGAGTAATCGAACCACAAGCTAGTCAGGAAGGTGCCTAGATCTTTGCCTGAGAGATTCGCGATAAAAGTCACTGTTATTGATAATATGAGAATAGATAAGCTTATTGGATCTCTATAGATTTTCAAGGTCAAATTGGATAAGTAAAGAAGAAGTAGATCTAAAGGCGATAAGAGCATTGCCTTACAGGTGACAAGAGCAGTTCCAACTGAAGGTATCACTATTATCAAAGAATTGTAAGAGTAGATAGCATTGCTGACTCAAAATTTTTACAAGGCTTTTAAAAAAGCAACCCAGTACGAACAAGAAGTTTGAGGCTATCAGGAACTTTCCCAAAAACAAAAACAAAGATGTGGTAAAGAATCTACCAAGGAGTAGAAGAACGGCATTCAATGTGATGATTCTAGCCATATATAGGCTGAGTGTACTAACAGTATAAAAAAGAAGAAATCCCTATGTGTTACCTAGAGAAATGAGGATTCTTCAAGTGGCTCGTATTTAGATAATAATCAAGTGAGTAATTATGTAGCCTTCACTACAAAAGTCAATACTCTTGTCTCAACTGACTTTAATATAGATGATGATTCGATTTGAGAATTTAGTGTTAAGTTTCTGTAAATCTACAAGATAATGTTGGAGAAATAAGAGCAAGTGTGCGATGTCAATGCCAAGTTGGAGGAGGAGAACTCTTGTCTAAAGGAAGGAAACCAAAAGCTGATCAAGCAAATGGAGGTAAAAAGCTCTCTTCTAGATGATAAAAATGCTAGCCTTGAGGCTATTCAAAAGGGTCTTACATCAACTCAATTGATACTCGAAAAGTTCAATACAGGTAGTGAGAAATTGGATGAAATCCTTGTAGCCGAAAGAAGAAGCCTTGGGAAAAGAGGTCTAGGAAATATTAAGAAGAAGGGAAAGGCTAAGGCTTGGAGTCCAACAATCTTTGTCAAAGCCACAAACAACACTAGCTGTGGTGAATGTTCAAATAGGTCTGTTTTAATACATGTTAAAAATAAGGTGAATTCCAAGCACATGATTATTCGTCATTATTGTGGATGCCCAAGCACATTAGTCCAATATACTTTAAGATGTTGCATGATTTAAGATGGAAGCACGACAGTACTAGTGCCAACTGCTCCAACATTGCTTGAGGTTAGAGGTGAATTTGTCTCAGTTGTTATCATTCTGCATATTGCAACAAATTTGGTTGCATGAGTGTACTTAGGAATTCTCATTACTAAACACCATTCCTTTGAAAGGTCTGTCAATAATGCTACATCTTCTAGTGTTATTGTAGCTTCGTCACATAGGAAATGTCACCTATAAATTTTGGGTCTCCATTATTCAATCAAAGCATAAACGAATGTTAACATTAAAATAAAATTCTCACTTTGACTAACATGATAGAAACCAATATCTCTTAAGTGAGGAATTGTTTTTGTTGTTAGGCCATTATATTTTTGCATTTTTGTGACACCCGTCCACTAAAGATTCTTCTAATCTCAATAAGAAGGTAGTCACTATGATATGTTTCAAAATCCATATATAGAAAAAATTGGGTATGTAGGATAGTATACAATGCAAATGATGAATGTTTGGGTTTTTTTTTTTTGGTGATAAAATAAATAAGTTGGATGTTTTTATAGGTTTTTAGGTTAAGGGATTCTGATAAGACTTTAACAGCAAGGTCAATTTAAATTTTTAATATTTTATCACTTGCAAAAAAGTCATTTACAAATTAGAATTTATATTTTTAAATATTTTATTATAATCTCGACTCCTATGGATATTAATAATTGTTTAAATAATATCCACAATCGTTACAAAAATATATGAATGGTTATAATTTATAGTTTAAAATTTTTACAAGGACCTTTACACCTATGGATGTTAAAGTCCTACTAACCATTACCCTGATTTCAATTAGGCTAGGAAAACATGGTGGTGCAAGATATATAACAAAATTTGGCGCTCATAAGTATCAAGATACTTGTCAAAAAAAACCTACTGCGGGAATTAACTTCTTCGTAAACATATGTTAATAATTTTAAGAGGAATTGAGGCACAATACAATAAGAAGATACAAAATTTCTCTAAACTAGATTAGTATGACAAATATTGGTGAATTCAAAGGAGACAAGGGCCCTTAAACTACATAAGTTATAATGGTGCAATTCATTTTTCGTTCTCTTAGGAAATTAAAAAAAATCATTTTAGATTTTAAATTTTTGAGTATAATATTTTTAGTTTTGGGTCTCGATAATTTATATTTTTATTTTGACTTTTAAATATTTTTTTTTCTAATTTCACTATTGATGACAAAACTATGAAAGCTGCACAACCCATACTCCACACAAATTATTCACACTCCCCCGAAATAATATAATATAACTCATCCATTCCACAAAATAACCTACATTTCCATCAAAAGCAAAGATAAAATGTTTTTTTTTTTTTTTAAATATTGAACATAAAAAAAAAGCAAAGAAACTTTAGATTTATTATAAAGTTATAGTAAAATATACATTAATCAATCCGACTCAAAAAACTCTTTTTATATACATTTTTAAAGACCCTCTTTAGAAGAGTGCTTTCTAGACACGGTACCCTTTGATCTGCTTCTTTATTAGAACAATTTCATTTTTCTTCTCCACTTCTGTTGATAACATGTATCAACAAGATTCAAACCCAATTAAATCCTTCATAATTTCCTTCGTAAACTTAAGTTTTCTTGATAAACTAAGTGAAACTAGATTATGCAAATTTTTTGTGAGCTATAGTTAAAATCATTTTTCTTCCCATTCACATTTTCATTCTCAATTAGAAATTACTCTTAAAAATAGAGATTAATTCAAACCAAAGCATATAATTTGATATGAAGATGAGACATTGAGAAAAAAACTATCAACTAGAATTTATAGGGTTATATAATGGTGATCAATAATATGATCCAAACTCACCAATTGATATGCATATATTATATACAATGGCTAATTGATAAATCCATTAAGTTAAAAAAATTTATTATATTATTTATTAATTAAATAATCTTATATTTCATCTACTAATTAAATAATAAATCTATGTAAACCTAACTTTAAGTATATACAGTAAAATTCGTTAAATTAGACTTAATTAAACTTAAGAGTTTATAGCCCAGTCTGTGAATTATAGATTCTTTATAGACAGTCGACCGGCAGCCTTCGGTACTAGAATTGGAAGAAAAAGAAGCCACCGCTTTGTGGAAACAGCAGCTGTCGATTGAGTTTTTTTTTTTGGGTGGAAAAAGAAAAGGCATGGCGTTGAACGGTGGTCTTAGATCGGCTTCGAAGTTTCTGACTTCGTCCTCTCAATCACTTCTCCATAAGTCAGGTCAGTGACCCATTAGCGATTTTTTTTTCTTGTATTTACCTTTTGTTTGGTAGCCGAGGAAATGCGGAAAGGAATGGAAGATGAGCATCTGGGTGCTTGGATTTCGTTTTTTTTATTAGCTGAAATCGAGTTTTCATAACTGTTTATGTAGATCCGCGTAATTGGTATTTGTAATTGTTCTTCCTTTTCTTTCGTCCGTTGCTGATTTATGTTTGTGGGTTCTTGATTGGATTACAATATCATATGATTTTGACCTGACAAATCTCACTATATATAGATTCGCCCTTATGCTTTAAGGATTGGGTAGTTTGATTAACTTTTGAACAACATTTAACGAATAAATGAATTTTTATGTTACGAGGGTGAAAGTTCTATAATTGTATATAAGCACTCTTTCTGAAAAGAAAAACCTAAGGGAGTTATTGAATAGGTTGACATCGATTATGAATTGCTTCGTGGTCATAGTATGCTGATTTCTACCGGTCTTTAATCAGCATTTGCGTATGCATTTTGTTTCAAGAACTTCAACGACTGCTATATGATTTTTGTATTAATTGCAATGACTTATTCTATGTGGAACGCAATTCCGATGTGAATAGCGTTGTTGACTTGACGTTTTCATGGTTACATCTCTAGTAAACTGAGTTTGAATTAATTTTGTTATGCTTTTGTTATTGGTTTGTAATCCTAATGGATTGTGTGGGTTAGAGAGGAGTCCTCCATTCGATGTTACTATATAAACTCCTGCCACTACCATAGTGCCCTAGCCTATGTTTACATTTGAAATTGGCTGATTTTGCAATTAGATGGCTACGAGGAAGTTTCTATTATTTTTACATGCTGAGATTTTCTTTAAATGATAGAAAAGTTCTTTCTATGCTTTCGAGTATATGAGATGCTTTCTTATTTTGCATTTGTTTGGCCTTTGTCTCTTGTGTTTTTATGTGCTCTACCTATGAAAGTTAACTTCCTCCATTTTTCGGCAAACTCATTGATCTAATTATGGTGACCACAGGCTATTTTCAGCATTCTGGTTGAGTTGATACTTTGTGTTTCTTCCTCAGCAATAGAAATGTAGAACATACTTGTACATGATATTTGTTTGGACTCTATGATATTTACTTGCTTTACCCTTTTCCAATTTGTTTTAAGTGTTTCATATTTAGACTCAATAACATATATTCTCATAAACAGAAATTTCAGGCTGTTTTTGCTTGATATAGCTTTTACAATTGGCTTATTGGAATGGATGGCCTAATACCATTTTTGGGTAACTTGGAAATAGTTTTTTGTATCTACTCACACATGTCTTGAAGTATATTGGTCTTGTAATTTATAATGGTGTTCTTTTATCCTCGTTTTTTCCTTGATGGGGATTTAGGTGTGCTATACATTTACAAACGTTTGTAGTAGTATGTGCACGTTAAATATGTTGGTGAGGGTTTATAGGAGCAACAATTAAAGTGGCCTTTTTATAAAAAAAAAGATGACAATGAAGTGAACGAAAGATCGAGTAGATGAACGGATAAGCCATGTTCACTAATTATTTAGGTGTTTTAGGCTTTCTTTTAGCTTACTTGTTCCTAATTGGAAGGAGAACGAGGTATTTCCCTTTGATCATTGTATTCTGCAAAACTGAACGATCCACTAATTTTTCCCATTTTAAATTGTTAACTTAGTTGACCTCTCCCAAATGCTCTGGCTTTGACAGTGATGCAGAATAAACTGCCATGACTTGTGGGTGGAAGGTCTTCCGATTAGGAGTGGAACATGATTCCGTTGATTCTGGAGTATATTTTGGGTTTGAATGAGAATTTTAAAAGATTTTATACTTGGATGATAATATTGCAAATTGGTTATGGGTATAAGTTGTGTTTATTTTTGCTTGTTGGCATATTCCAGAAGCCTCAAATGTTGAAAGGAACTTTTTTAGGGATTTAGCCTTTGTGCTTTTGGGTAATTATATGTCTAAAACTAAAAAATGAAGAGCTATATTTGTTGTGCTTCTGGCAGGGAATAGAGGGTTTCATTCAACTGGAGTGAAAAGGATGGGAGGAGGGCATGGGCATGATGAACCATATTACCTTCATGCTAAGCATATGTACAACTTGGATAGGATGAAAAATCAGAAGCTGACAATGTCGCTTGGAGTTTTGACAGCCTTCAGCATTGGCGTGTTTGTCCCCGTCTATGCTGTCATTTTCCAGCAGAAAAAGACTGCATCTGGTTGATTTTTTATGCTTGCCTTCTTGGCATGGTTTGGCTGCCTGCAATAATGGAAGCAACTGCCTTTGTGATCTTCAGCTTTTGAACTGATGTAGTTTGATGATTATGATGATGCTTGCAGGATTTTAGTATTTCTGTTGGCAATCACCTGTTGGTAATTATGGGAATTGATTATTTGATAATAATAAAAAACAATATATTTGATTTTGCATGGGAAGGTAAGGTAAGGGAATTGCTTTTAGGCTTAATGGTAAAAAAAAACAATTCAGTTAAGCTCTCAAGAAAAATTAGTACTCAATTGAGCTCTTGTAGCTGAAAAATTAATCTAGTCCTCAATTAATGTCGACTAATGTTTGACCTAAAGAATAATGTTTAAGCACATGCATGGAGTTACAAGGGTGCAGCTTGTCATATTTGAGGTTATCTTACCCCCCTCATTGATTGGGTTGTGGATGGCAATTTCATGAAGCTCATGGGGAATTGAAAGATAACCCTTCAGGGTCTGCAGCTGGTGCTGTGATCAGAGATAGAAATGGTGCATGATTCGCTGAGCTAGGACGAAATGCAAAATTTTGCACGGTGAGCTATGGGATGTGTTCGATTCCTTGATGCTGACGTGGAATATGGGTCAGAGAGCGACAGTTAGGGGCAGCACCTCAGGTTGATCATTTATAAAATTTTAAATTAATATTTTCAAAAATAATAATTTAATCTTTTATTAAAATGGTGAAATTGTGCATTCCAGAGTTATTCTACATAGGGAGATAACTTCAATTTTAAAATTCACAACAATGATCCATTTATATATTTTAAAAATTAATAAAAAATTCAGAAATTCCAAATCAGTCTTTTTATTTGTAAAATTTGGATTTTTTTTAACACAACAATGATTCATTTATAAATTTTAAAAATTAATAAAAAATTCAGAAATTCCAAATCAATTTTAGAGATTTTTAAATTATTTTTATTTGTAAAATTTGGAGTTTTTTTTAATGATTTTTCTCTGTTTTGTTTAGAAAATGTTTTGAATATTTTCAAATTCCAAAAAAAAAACTCTTTTTTATTTTTTGTAATCTTTTCCGAAAAAATTGGACCTATTTTGTTAATTTTAAATTTTTTTGAATTTTTTCATAATTCTATATTTGTAGAGCTATTTTCTTTTTTCTTTTTTCGAAAATTTGGATATTTTAATCAAAATTTTAAACTTCTAATATTTCCAAAGTTTTAGAATTTTTCTATATATTTATTTCAAAAACTTAGAAATTTATATATTTTTTTTTGAATATTTCTGAAACTATATATTTTAAAAAATATTTTTATTAACTTAAAATTTTTTTTAGTTTACAAATTATGGAATGAAATAAATAATTAACTCGTTTGATCATCACTAATAAACTAAAATGATACAAAAAGAAGTATTATAAACTAAATATATATACCCTCTATAAAATGTACATAGAAAGACACCAAAAACATATAATAAGCTAAAAAGATACCGAAAAAATAATAGAGCAAACTATACGGTAAATCACTCTAAAATAGCATTGGACATTTAATTTTTTTTGTCAATTTAATCACTCTAATTAAGATAATTATTTGAATTAGTTATTGCTGTTAAAATTTTCGTTAATCTACTAATGAATTGTTGACATGATATTTCTTTTGCTTTTGAATAAAGATAGGAATCTCTTTATAATTAGTCAACACTACTTCTTCTTCTTTTTTTAGTTATTTGCAACATATCAAAAGTTTTCTCTTTCTCTCTCTCTTTTTTTTTTGTTTGTTTCCTAGGAAAATTATAAAAGGAAAATGAAGATGGTTAAGGCTTGCTTGATTTTTTGGAAAATTGAATTCACAATATGAGATTGATTAACCCCATGGGAAACAACAATGCTAGAAACCACGATAAGAGAAACAATGATAAGAATGTCAAGTTGAGGGTGAGATTGGGGTCGAGTTGTTTTAAAAGAGTCAAAACTATTACCATTTTCCTCTGTTATTTTTATTAGGAAACAAACAAGAAGAAAAAAAAAGATAACTTACAAACTTTAGTTTTATGTCACAAATAAACCCAAAAAAAATATTTTGGACTAATTACATATATGTCTTTAACTTTAGTCAAAAGTAAAAAAAACAAAATATCACATTAGCAATTTGTTAATGAATTAACGGAATTTTTAATGGCAGTGACCAATTCGAGTAGTTATTTTAATTAGAGTAACTGAATTAACAAAAAAAAATAGAGTGACCAAAATAAGAACAATACTATTTTATAATAACTTGCGGTGTAGTTTACCTAAAAATAGAATAAACTAAATATACTAAAAAAATCTATAATATGCATATATGTGTGGAAACTATAGATTTAAAATACAGATGCATGTTTAAAATTAACATAAAATAATTAATGAAACGTATGATTTGAAATTAATTAATCATAATAATACATTAAATATGTACGGTATTAAAATATAAAAAAAGATTAAATTACTGTTAAAATCAAATTTAAACACATAAACACATCATATTAATCATGCTAAATGCATTGCACTTGTTTATCATGATGTTGCCATCAATTGTGAGTTAGAGTCGAGTTGACTTATGTCACTAACTCAATTAATAACATTATTTTTTATAATTGGTAGTAGGAAATGGAGTTACTTTAGATGGAACCAGACTCTTGTGCCTATAAGATAATGTTTTTGTCATTAGATTGATCAATTAACGGCACGGAAATAATAAATTTTATATATTAAAATAAAAATATATAAAATATAATAAAATAAAATTTTGATTGAATAGCAAAATATAATACAGCTTTAAAAGTATATAGTGATTGATGATGCATGGACTCTGTCGTCTCCGAAAACAGTGACAAACAAACGGAGATTCGAAAATAATTGTGATAAAACCAAAAAACTAAAATAAAATAAACAATGAAAAACACACGCACGAACGATGATTATGATGATATCGTGAACTGATTTCAAATTTTTTTTTTTTCATTTTAAACTGACCCCAAAAGAAAACATCTTTCCTTTGCAACCATCTGAGATCAGTCATTCAGCTGCCTTGCTTTCAGGTACAATTAAGAATTCCTTTTTGGTCGTGTTATTTTTCCCTTACAAATGTGTTGCGTTGCATGTTGTTTTTGCTTATGTTGATAAATTTCGAGTTCTTTTGTTTCTATATGTTTTGAATCATATTGGGATCTCTATCAAGTCCTTTCCCGTGTTTTTTTTTTTTTTTTTTTTTTTTTATTCTTGGAATGTTTGTATTCGTAGCGTTTGTTCATTGAAAAATGGATGCGAAACCACCCAAGAGGAGGACAGCTATAGAGAATGGGGAGACAGGGGAAGACTTGGTGCTCGCAACTTTGATTGGAAATGGTGACGATTTAGGTCCCCTCGTTAGACATGCCTTTGAAATGGGGCGGCCGGAGCCGCTGGTTCAGCAACTGAAGCATCTCATGAAGAAGAAAGAAGTGGAGATCGAGGAGCTCTGCAAGACTCACTATGAGGAATTCATTCGTGCCGTGGATGAGCTCCGGGGCGTCTTGGTCGATGCCGAAGAGCTCAAAAGCGACCTCGCCAGTGATAATTTCAGGCTGCAAGAGGTAGGGAGTGCCTTGCTGCTCAAACTTGAAGAGCTTCTTGAATCTTATTCCATTAAGAAAAGTGTCACCGAGGCGATTAAAATGTCCAAGATTTGCATTGAAGTGTTGCAGCTTTGTGTTAAATGCAACACTCACCTATCAGCAGGCCAGTTTTACCTTGCTTTAAAAGCTGTAGATTTGATCGAGAAGAACTACTTGAAGAGCATCCCTGTGAATAAAATCAAGATCGTTATAGAAAAAGCCATTCCTATAATCAAAGCACATGTTGAGAAGAAAGTAACTACACATTTTAATGAGTGGCTGGTTCACATCAGGAGTTCTGCTAAGAATATTGGACAAACCGCAATAGGCCATGCCGCATCGGCTCGCCAGAGAGAGGAGGAAACACTCGAACGACAGAGAAAAGCCGAGGAAATGAACATGTACGGGATGGAGTTTGTTTATACTTTAGATGAAGAAGTTTCCGAGGAATCTCCTTTGAAGTTTGATCTCACGCCTCTTCATCGCTCGTATCACATCCATGCCTGCCTTGGACTCCAAGAGCAGTTTCGTGAATATTACTACAAGAATCGAATGTTGCAGCTCACTTCGGACTTGCAAATCTCTTCCTCGCAAGCGTTTGTCGAATCGCATCATGTTTATCTCGCTCAAATTGCAGGTTACTTCATTGTGGAAGATAGGGTGTTAAGGACTTCGGGAGGTTTGTTGTCGGATGAACAAGTCGAGACAATGTGGGAAACAACTGTGGCTAAAGTGACATCGGTTTTGGAAACACAGTTTTCTCTAATGCGTTCTGCAACACACCTTCTCTTCGTGAAGGACTATATCACACTTCTTGGGGCAGCTCTTACGCAGTATGGCTACAAGGTGGGTTCGATTCTCGAGGTATTAGACAAGAGCCGAGACAAATACCATGACCTTCTTCTCGAAGAGTGTCGCCAGCAGATTTCTAACATCTTTTCAAATGATACCTGTGAGCAGATGGTAATGAAGAAGGATGCAGACTATGAAAGTAATGTTCTGGCATTTCATCTTCAGGCTTCAGATATAATGCCGGCTTTTCCGTACATTGTCCCATTCTCCTCTATGGTGCCTGATTCATGTCGTGTCGTTCGATCATTCATCAAAGGCTCCGTCGATTACTTGTCCCATGGAGTGAATTGTAACTTTTATGATACAGTGAGGAAGTATTTAGACAAGCTCTTGATTGATGTGCTTAATGAAGTTATCATTAATAAAGTTCATAGCACTGGCCTTGGTGAGTCTCAAGCCATGCAGATTGCTGCAAATATATCGTACCTTGAAAGAGCTTGTGACTTTTTTGTACAACATGCGGCCCAACTGTGCAGGATTCCAGTTCGGGCGGTCGAGAGGCCTCGAGCCGGTTTGACAGCCCAGGCAATCTTAAAGACATCAAGAGATGAAGCTTATCTGGCTCTCCTGAATCTGGTACACAGTAAGTTGGAAGAGTTCATGGCACTCACAGAAAACATAAACTGGACATCAGAAGAGTTAGTCCAAAACAAAAACGACTATATGAACGAGGTGGTTTTTTACCTCGAGACACTGTTATCGAAAGCACAGCAAATCCTACCGCTGGATGCTTTATATAAGGTTGGGAGCGGCGCTCTTGAGCATATATCTAATTCCATAGTTGCAGCATTTCTCAGTGACAGCGTGAAGAGGTTCAACGCCAATGCGGTGATTGTAATCAACAACGATCTCAAGATGCTAGAGAATTTCGCGGACGAAAGGTTTGAAAGCACGGGGCTAAAGGAGGTATACAAGGATGGTAGTTTCCGTGGTTGCTTGATTGAAGCTCGACAGCTGATAAACCTATTGTCTAGCAGCCAGCCAGAGAATTTCATGAATCCTGTAATACGGCAGAAAAATTACAATGCCTTGGATTACAAGAAAGTGGGTATCATCTGTGATAAATTCAAGGATTCAGCTGATGGCATCTTTGGAAGCCTTTCTAGCAGAAACACTAAAACAAATTCACGCAAGAAATCCATGGACGTCCTCAAGAAAAGATTGAAAGACTTCAACTGACAAAAATTAGGATTTAAAATGATGCTTGCGTGCATTACAAGGGGAAGAAGCCCTTCCTATTTCTATTCTACCTTTTTCTTTAAAATTGAGTTTCAAAATGTTGTTTGCGTACATTACAAGGCGGAGAAGCTCTTGCTTTTTCTATTTCATCCTTCTTTTTGAAGTATTATTATGTTATGCAGCATCAGAGGTTGTTATTATTATTATTTTTTTCAATCCAACATCAGACCTTATAAAATATTTAAACGTCTTTCATATAGTTTTTAACTTTATTTTTTTATTATTTATACTCGAATTTAAAATATAAGAATTTATTAAGTGTGTGCTATTAAAGCCAAGCATTATATTCGAATTCATTCCTTCAATTATTAATCACGTTTTGATTGCACTGCCATTTATAGGATATTATAAAATTATATCTCAATTAATATCAAAAGATTAATTAAATTTATATCAGTTAAAAAAAAATTTAAAATCATATTTTAGCAAAATAATAATTATTATTATTTTGTCCTTCAATATTGTTATATATAATTTATTCAGACAAAACAATTATTATTGAAAATTTTTCATGACCACTTTATCTATATTTGTACTATTATTTAAATAGTTAACTAAATTAATGTGACACGATTTTAATTCAATAGAAAAATTATTATAATTTTTTATAAAATAGCAAATTTATTTGTTTATTTTTTATATGAGTGTAGCATCATGGTTTCATCATTGAATAAGATATAATATAATTTAGCATACTCGGATTCATATCCTTTTACATTGATAATAATACCGATATTAATCGAACTAAGATTCAATCGATAAAATATTAAATGTGATTAAATCACCATAATTTTTATTATTTTTATTTCAACCTCAATTATTATAAACACATTTATTACATATCATCATATATAAAATATAAAACATAAATTCTTATAGTACCTTAATGAAATTTTAATTTTGGCCTTTTTGGTAAGAGCAAAAATAAATGAGTGAAAAAAAAAAAGAGGCCATCCCACGCGGTGCAATGCTCTCTTTGAACAACGCCATAAAGCTCAAGGCCAAGGCGCCTCTTCTGCTGCATTCCTTCACTCTACCCACCACCAAAATCACCCTAGCGTTTCGCAGCGTTTCAACTCCCTTAAATGAAACTGCCCTATCCCTAAATACCACCACACCCAATACCATACCCTTTCTTCCCTCGCCGTTTCTTCGCTGCCGAGCAGCCATGACGACCGCGGCCTGCGTTCAAGTCAAAGAGCAAATTGAGTTGACAGAGACGGAGAAGAAGATTTTCGATAGGCTTTTGAACACCCTTCGTCATTTCAATCTCCAAACTCAGCTTCGAGTTGCTGGTGGATGGGTTCGCGATAAGGTGATTTTACTCATATTTTGAACTACTTACTGTTTTTTTAATGGCTAATGTGAGTAGTATTCAGTGTTCAAAAGGAAATTTAACAAATGAAATAGAATAAATGGGAATTTTATGGTATTATGAAATCCCAATAGATGAAATAAACTTTTTGGAGTAAAATACAGTTTGATATCATCTAGTTTTGAGTTTCTAGCTAAGGGTTGCTCTTTTTCTTTGAAATCTAGTTGAATATACTGCTATCTTGATTTAAGATTATTAGGCTGTAAAATTGAATGGTGGAAAGGGAGGATGTGCCTATAGGTTAAGAATTGGATGCTGTTGTAATTCGTGAGTCAGTAAAGCATTATAAATGGAGGATAGCTGATTACTATTTTTCAATATGAATTAGCCATTCATAATAAATGCTGAGGATTTCCATTTATTATAAGCATCAGAAGGAATTGAGATGGAAGGAATTAAGGCGAGTGGTAAGGCCAAAAAAAAAAAGAGAGTGTGATTTTGACTGTAGATTTTAATTTACCTTTTTTGCTGTATTATAGTTTTTTGAGAATTCTGTTTCAATGTATCCTTATTGTACCATAACTCATAAGTTGCTTCCTCTGTCTGTATGATTGTTTCATGCATGGCTTCTGATGTTTCTATAGATTTTTATTAGTGGCAGGTAGCTAATGTTGGGTTTAATTTCCTTTACAGCTTCTTGGCAAAGAATGTTATGACATTGATATTGCACTTGACAACATGTTGGGCAGTGAATTTGTTGATAAGGTTCAGGAATACTTGTCAACTACAGGGGAAGTTGCACAGGGCCTTGCTGTCATTCCAAGGTACATCATTCATTGTACAATGCATGGCATCTTTTTAATGCCTTTTACTAGCTGAGGCAATAAACATGAGACTGTTATTTTATACAGTTTTAACTTGCTTCCTTTTGTTTTCCAACCTCATTTGGATAGCTTTTTTATATCAAAATTTGTAACTTTTGGGATGGTACAACTTCATCTGGATAGTGTATGGCCTGTATAATATGCATTGTAGTTTGTAACTTTTATTTGCCTAATAAACTTCTTGTCTTTGTTGACTTCCCCTGATATAATTATATATTGAATCCTAATATTTGTTTTTTTGTTTATAATTTTTTGTATTATTTCTGGCCATTATACAGTTTAATTTCATTTTGCAGTAATCCTGAGCAATCTAAGCACTTAGAAACTGCAAGGATGCGCCTTTTTGATTTATGGATTGATTTTGTGAACTTGAGGTGTGAAGATTATAGTGAGAACAGCCGCATCCCTACAATGGTAAACAAATATTTTAACAGGTTCATTGTCAGGATAAGTAATAAGCTCTCATAATTTGTTCATAATGTGCTCTCTATTGAATATTACATTTCCTAACTGTTGCATTTATAAGTTTTATTGTTCACTCATGTCTTGAATTAGAAATTTGGCACTGCTGAGGAGGATGCATATAGAAGAGATTTGACCATTAATAGGTAAGTTTCTTTGCTCTTAATCACATGTTATAGCTAGGAATTGATTATTATACTTCTATGGATAATTTAGCGGTTTAGCTTTCAGAGAATGAGTAATACAATAGTATTTCTGTGAACTCTTTTTGTCTTTTATCTTCCTTGATATCATTTGTTGAGCGCTAGGAATTAATGGAGTTTTCTTTTCATTTTTGAGCTTGTTCTACAATATTAACACCAACTTAGTTGAAGACTTCACTGAAAGAGGTAATGCCTTCTTTCTCCTGATTTTACTTTTTCGATGATTCCACATATTTGTAGGTTGCTGTCATGTTTCATTTTTGTTCCTTTTCATGTAATAAACTACAGGGCTTGAGGATCTAAAATTTGGAAGGATAGTGACTCCATTACCTCCAAAGGCTACATTTTTGGATGATCCTCTACGGGTTCTTCGAGCTATTCGTTTTGGTACTTGTTTCCATATTTCCTTTAGTGTCCTTCACTCTTGATAGTTTTATCATGGAGGGAATAATATCTTTCATTCTTGTGCTCTTTTTCCTCTTAAATGAAGTTTATTAGCATTGTAATTTATAACCATGAATGCAGCATGGAAGAATTTGGAGTGGAAGACATGGAAATTCCAAGTCTTAAGCAGAGAAACTATAGAAAAAGTGTTGTGCTGCTGAATGAAGGCTTCTGAATTATACTTGAATGGCTGTCTTAGTACGATTTATAAACAAAATAAACAAAATAAAAATACGAAGAATGTATGAAATGCTTGGGTTCTCAGTCTTTTGCAAAGCAGGCTAACTTTCTAATGCTACTTGCAACTTCCTTGTGCCATCAACTCTGCATGGTTACCCATTTTCTTGTTGATTGACCTCTGAATATATGAACACAAACCTAGATGCCTTATATAAATTTATTTCATTAATTAGGTGCACGGTTTGATTTCACACTGGATGAAGAATTAAAGAAAGTTGCTGCTTGCGATGATGTCAAAACAGCTCTTGCAGCTAAAATTAGCAGAGAGCGCATTGGAACTGAAGTATGTTATTTCATGCATAGCATTGTTGCTGCTCCATATGAAATTATATTTTTTAGGATATTCATGGTAATTTGTTCGTAGGTGATTCTCTACTATTCTATGTACCTTGTTGAACTTACTACTTGTTCCTTTTCCATGTTGCTTGTCTTCCATGCAGATTGATCTCATGATCTCTGGAAACCAACCTGTTAAAGCAATCGACTACATTTGTGATTTGACATTATTTTGGGTTGTCTTCAGTCTCCCTCCAAAGGTTGAGCCTACCGTGTCAGAAGAATGCTATAGGTTGGTTAGTAATTTAATAAATGTTATATGCGATTCATTCTAGGCTTAGTGTTTTCTTAATATTATTTTTACTTTTTAATGAAACACAAGTTTATATTAACTTCATAAATCCATGTTTAATAGCCAAATAAAATCATACCAGTTAGCTTTTAATAATCAATTGGAGAAGTGCACCAAAGGTCGCAATTTGCCATTTTGAATAATTTTCTCTTTTGCATCCGCATGGTATATATAGCGATCTTTTCTTGCATGATACATATTGGCTTTTATTTTCTAAATTTTAGCATTTAGATTATTCTATATAATTTCAACAACTGAATTTCAAGAGTCTTAAGTGAAGCTGCCAAGGCAATTTGGGGGAAAGTACAATGACAATAGATCATCCATCATTATGTTAGTAGTTAATGTTTCCATGTGGCAAAGTTCTTGTTTTACATGATTCCTATGTTATCAGAATTCTTCACTTAACATACTTATGGTGGACGTATGTCAAATACCTCAAATTGACAAAATATTAAGTTGCACTTCTCTAAATATTAGGAAAAAACAGACTAAATGATTGAAGGTAATTATGACAGACATAAATATATTAAGTTGTGCTTCTCTAAATCTAGGGGGAAAAACATAAAATGTAATTGAAGTACTTGTGACAGACATAGTATATGTTCATGACTGTACCTTGTCCATGCAATATAGCTTGATTTTGGTCTTTGGCTGGTGCTTGCTTTATCTGTTGTTGGTTAGGGGTGGGGTGGAAGCTGGCATTTGTGGATATTGTTTTCAGTGGGCCAGAAGAATGCTTAAGTGTACTGAGCATTCTTTTTGAAATTTCTGATTTCGTACTCATGTATTGTTCCTTTTACAACTATACAGGCTTTCTGCTGCTTATTTGGATGCTTCATGGAAACTTATTCAACTTATTGGATGCTCCAACTTTGATGTGAGTAATGAGAGTGTAAAAGAATTTTTTTTTATTCTCTCCTCAAGTGGCTTCTATTACCCTCATTTGACACCAGTTTCATTTTTTATTTGCTCTATTTTCTCCATGTATGTGTTCTCTTGTTATCTTCTGAATCATGGCATGTGAATTTGTAGGATGAACAGAGAAGACTCTGTTTGTACTCTGCTTTATTTCTTCCATTACGCAGTGCCGCATACAAGGATCGTAAAGATAAAAAGGTACCCATCCTATTCTTTCCATAAGCTTCTATGTATGAAGGCACGTAAAGTTTTTAACTTTTTTTCTGTTATTTAGGTAGCATTGTGCTGTAATCTGATAGGGTTTGATGTGTATACATATAAAGAAATTGTTCTTTTCTCCTACATATTAAACATTTACACTTGCTTAAAAGTTTTTGTTGAATTGGATCTGGATTTTGATGCGTTCAACCTATTCTTCATCCCACTTGGTTTTATTCAAAACATTTTTGTCTATGATAAATCCAAGAGCTACTGTCATACACTAAACCTGTATAATTTGACTGCAGATTCCTGTGGTCAATTACATTTTCAGGGATTCTCTTAAGCGAAAAGCCAGTGATGCTGACACAGTGAGTCTAGATTTTCTCCTGATTTCTTGACACATTCTTTGTTGTTGTTAGGATTGACTTATTATAAGTTGAATTGGCAGCCTTCTTGTAGCATTAACTACAATTCTCTTTGCTTTGTAGGTCATGAACATCCACAAGTCACTGGAGAAATTCTTATCCTTGATTCCTTCTCTTTTATCAAATGAGGATATCCAACTCACTGAGGTTGACTGGGGAAGAGAATTTGATGATGTCCCTTTTACTTCAAAACTGCGTGTATTGACAGGTTTCTGTTTTAAGATTTTCCGTGTATAATTGTTCTCTCCAAACATAGACTTTCCCGAATAATTCATTCTAAGTTAGTTCTTAAGAAAGCTGACCTTTCATTATATAACCATATAGTGAGAATTTATATATTGTATTATATCTAGTACTATAATCATATTTGTGAACAATAGCAACGTTTGTATAATATGAAACATCAAACTGGATAAAACATTGGCTCACTTGTATAGAAACTAGAACTTCTGGAATTGGAGGCTGGAGTGTTCCATGAGAAGGATGCTACTAGCCATACATTCTAGAATTGGAATCATGAGCAGTTTGAATGAGCAATCATTCTCCTTTGATTCTAGCTATTAGGATATTTATGCTTTCTTATAATTAGTGGTTTGTATTGAACATTTTGCTCAGCTTTATAGGTTTTACTCTATCAAGCTGACTTCTTTTCACTGTAAAACAGTTCAACAATTAGAGTGTTCTTGTATTTTTTGGTAATTTATTATTCTTATATATACAGGGTTTCTGCTTAGAGAAATTAAAGATTTTTGGCGGGTTGCTTTGTTGATCTCTACATTGCTATATCCCACCAGTACTGAGTGCAGTCAGGACATTATAGACAAACACTTTCAACTGGACAAGAGAAAAAACATCTTTGTGTCAGTCGACAATGCCATTGTTAAATTAGGTATCAGCATTCTCTTTTTCCTATTTATATGCTTTATGTTTAATCGTTGCAGTATCTCCTATTCCCGGTCTCATTAATTACAGGAGTTAAACAATTTAGTTTCAAATTGTTCATGTGAATTCTTAACTTTGACATAGATCTTGTTCTTAGTGTTTTTTAGCGAACAAATTTACAGCGTTTCTCGCCTTGCTTCTCCTCATGTAGTTCTTACTTCCCTGATTTTGTTTCGCCTTAGAAATGATTACAAGACCTAATTTACAGCGCTTCTCCCCTTGCTTCTCCTCATATAGTTCTTACTTCCGTGATTTTGTTTTGACTTAGTAATGATTACAAGACCTAATGTCTGGTTGCTGACTAATTGAGCTTTATATGACAAGATACTTGTATGTTCTTTACACTAGCCCTTGGGCATTATTACATTAAAAACTGTTTCAGTGCTTCCTTACCTGATAAATCTACTTCGGACCTCTAGTGTACTGTCAATCTATCAGATTTGAGGCAAAACCTAGGAAACCAACTTCTGATGTAGTAATCGGAAGTTGTTTCTCTCTGAGGCGGTGAGGCACTGAACACCCCCCCCCCCCAAAAAAAAAAAGGAAGCTAAACCAAGAAAACGATGGAGTTTTTAATCAGAAACACCAGTCCTCTCATTTACAAAGACATTCTCAAATGTTATGAAGAATTAGTTCAAGCTCAAAAGAAAAATGAATACTAAGATGCTATTTTCATAGGTTTATGGTAAATATAAAGTAAATTTCTAAGATTTTCTTTACAAATGTCAAACTGCAAAAATATTCTTGCATTGTCATCCAAACAGCCAGGAGAGGGTTTTGATTTTTTCATTTATAAATTAATTTCCATAGTCCAAGAACTCCCTCTATATATTTTCTGATGTCTAATGGTTAATTAATTTGGTCAGGCTGGATTTTGAGCATCTGATTCTCAGTTTTTGCATGAATGCAGGTCTTGAGAAAGTTTGGGATTTAAAACCATTGGTTAATGGGAAGGATATCATGAATGTTTTGCAGCTTAAAGTTGGAGGGCCACTTGTTAGGGAATGGGTAGAGCCTATTCAGCTGCCCTCTAATATATGTATATATATCTAGAACATGAAATTCTAATCTGTTCTTTCATTTGCAGCAACAAAAGGCTCTCTCATGGCAGCTGGCACACCCTTCTGGGACTGCGGAGGAATGTCTTGATTGGATGAAGGAAACACATTCGAAGCGCATAAAGATAGAGTAAGTAACTGACCAATCATTCACCGTTTCCCTCAGTACAAGAATGGCTGGTAAACTTTTTCTGATGATACACTGTTCTGGATGTTTTGGGACCTCGATTACCATCCAGCAAACTCTCATCTTCCACAAAGGAAAAAAGAATAGTTAGACTTGAAGTTATGTTGCTCCAAAATGATGCATCTGTCATGGATTCTAGGATGATATTTGTATCTTTATTAGTCTGTACATAAAGATTAGATCCATAAGCAATTTGTTTATGCTTCATTTTATTGTCAGTTTTAAGCTAGGTTACTTGAATTATTCATTTTAATTATTAGCGTTGGACACAGATTCTGACAGGCTGAAGTATCTAGGTAGTCTCTGTTATATGACTAAATGCAGTTCAAGTCCTACTGTGCTATACAAATAAGTACCTTAATCTTTATGCATCATTTAATATTGGTGCAAACAAGTAAAACCGTCTAAATGTTGATGCAGATACATTGAAATTTGACAATATGGAATTGTAGATGGAACCAAAGTAGCAAAAGAAAATTTTTCACTATCAAGGACGTATATTTTGTTAGATTTAGAAGTTGGTGTTAGCATTTAGATGGTTTTTTAAAATTAATTTTACTTGTTTACACGGGACTGAATTATGGATTTATATTTAATGCACGAATATGATATGATGATATATTATAAAAAAAAAAGTTTAAAAAAGAAATTCAATTGCTTTTATTTTAAATGACGTGGCATCCTAGTGCATGGGGTTAGCACATTAAATGTTAACTCTTAACCATGATATTATAGGGGATTGATAAGATGCTTCAACCTATTCCGTTATCTTTCAAATTTATAGAGAGGAATAAACATATATTGGTATCCTATATTCACGTTGAGATGTGGTATGTTAGGATTTAATGTAAATTTTCAAAAAAATTGAACATCTTATTAAATTTTTTAAAAATTTCAAGAGTTTAATAAAAATATTAAAAATTTTGTGAGGCTTAATTAAATATTAAAAAAAAAAATTAAAACGACTTATGGTAAAATGAGGGGGTACCCCAAGCTCCTATAATGATAGTGTTTTAAGTATGGCTAGTTGGATAAAGTAGCATGGTTATGGGTGTAGCAGAAATATTATAACTGTTCCCTCAGTGACTTCACCATTTTTCTTTGGATTTCTTTTTATTTATTTTATTATAACAATATCATGCCAAGAATTATTTACCATTAATAAATTTTTTTAAAATAACCAGATTATTAGGACAAAACAATCTTGGATAGAAAAATTATTTACCATTAGTTATATTTAAAATTATTAATTAAATTGATATTACATACATCTGAAAAATGATTAAAAAGGAAGTCATGGCATAATGTAATATATACTGGCGTTGGTCAACTAACTAGTTGTAGACTCTAGTTGTTAGGCCACGGAGAGAAAAAGAAACGAAGTACCCAAGAAACACACAGCCTGTCAATGCCAGTGCCAGGGTGATCGGTGATTGGTGATGCTTCGCAGTTGCCTCTTCCTTTATCACCTATTAATCAACAATACCTTCCAATTTTAGCTTTGCGCGCAAATATGAGTTGGTTATCAATTTTGTGCGGCTTGCTGTTGCTTTTATGCATCTTGAAACCCGGAATTCGTTCGTCGGCAGATAGGTTAGATGGGAGGGTGTTGGAGTTGGACGATTCCAACTTTGACTCCGCCATTTCCTCTTTCGATTACATCCTCGTCGACTTCTACGCTCCCTGGTGCGGCCACTGCAAACGCCTTTCCCCCCAGGTTTGTTTCTGGATTTTTCTTTTTGAAAATTATATAGCCTTTTATATGTACGTATATATATGGCTTATGGGTCGATTCTTCCTTTTAGGAATTTAATGGGACTTGATTATATATATCCTACTCTGTTTCTTGGATTGCAGTTAGATGAGGCTGCCCCAATTCTTGCTGGATTAAAGGATCCCATAGCGGTAGCTAAACTAAATGCTGACAAATTCACCACTGTTGCTCGTAAATATGAAATTGAGTAAGTATCTACGCCTTTTGTTTATATTTCGCTTTAAAAATTTATTGTCATTCATTCGTTTGCCTCAATACCTTGGCTGTTATAAAGATGAAGCATGGAATTTGAGACAGATGTAATGGTATTCTTAACATGCAGCTGGTCCAAAATCCAAATGCTAAGCTAGAATCTGTTCTACAATTTACGTAGGTAGGAAAAAGTCAAATTCCCTAAGTGAAAGGCCTTGGTAATTGCTTAATATAATTCAGTGTGCTTTTCACCTCATACTTTTTATATGTGATTGGTTTGTTTCAGTAAAGCATGGTCCTAGGGTTATAGTTATAATGCAATGCTAATTTTGCAGTGGATATCCTACACTCAAGCTCTTTAAGCATGGTGTTCCTGTAGACTATCATGGCCCGAGGAAAGCACATAAACTTGTTTCTCATCTCAAGAAAATTGTTGCTCCTGATGTCTCTATTCTTGGTTCAGACTCTGCCATTAGTGATTTTGTTGAAGCAGCTGGTACTTACTTTCCTATATACATAGGTTTTGGCTTGGATGAGATGGTGATATCTCATTTAGCCATCAAATATAAAAGGAAGGCATGGTTTTCCATTGCTAAGGATTTCTCCGAGGATGCCATGGTACTGTATGACTTTGACAAAGTTCCTGCTTTGGTGGTTTTTCACCCCAATTATACCCAACAGAGTGTTTTTTACGGTCCCTTTGAAGGTTAGTTCAGTTGGTTATCGGAGATTAACATTAGTTCTGATACTGAAATCTTCTCAAGTCCTTATCACCTATTTTTGTCAGTTCCTTTATGGTGATGCATATTAATAGTCTAATAAATTTGATTGATTTGACTTTGGCTAGGTTCTATAATTAGAATTTCTAATGGTTATGATTCAAGGTTGGTTTTATATGTAAAAACTCAAAAGGAAACTGAAAAAGAAGAGAAAAAGCAGATATCTAGGGTTCACACCTTGGGTTTGGCTGTTAATTGGAACAATGAAAGATAACATGTCCTATTCAATACTATGTAACTTGGACTTCAGTATGAGTGTTAGATAATGTTTTTCCATGTATTTGAAGGGTGAAGGGTCCTTGAAGCTCATATCCTCATAATCATGTGTCGGATACTAGTATTAGATATATGTACTTTAAGAAAAATGAAGAGTTGGAGCAACATAGATTCCATATGTTATATCAGAAAAACAAATCAAATATTATATCAAATGAATTTTAAGCGCTGACCCTTAAGTTGGATTTGTCATGCACGAACTTTTATGTCTCCTAAATTGTGTCCAAGATGTTGCCACTGGTCATATGTTGACAGGTCCATCATTTGCGCATGCACCCAAAGAAATCATTTATTTTCTTTCTCCATCTTTGTTGCCTATAATTTTTCATATGCATTAACTACTCTGTATTAAATGGTTAACATCATGAACCAGTCAATCCGATTTTCTTTTTTGACCTTACTGGGTTTAGCTCATACATGACAAAAAATTTTAGTCAAGTTCATGCTAAACTTCAAAATTATCAGGCTGACTGGTGCACCAGCCTCACCAATGATCAGTAAGCATGATGATCTGATCTATTTTTAAGTTTTACACTCTTGTCAACTCTCCACCTTCATTCATTTTCTTTTCTGGTTAAATTCTCAAGTGCTTTAATTTTGTTGATTATTATGTAGACATTTGTTTCTGGCTGCGTAAAGAAAAGCTATCTTACTCATCTTGCTCCAATGATGCAGATGAATTTTTGGGTGATTTTATAAAGCAAAATTTGATCCCTCTGGCTGTGCCCATGAACCGTGAAACACTGAAACTATTGAGCGATGATGATAGAAAAATTGTCTTAACAATTATGGAGGATGAAAACGAGGAGAAATCACAGAAATTGATCAAGTTATTGAAGGCTGCTGCCTCTGCAAATCATGACTTGGTATTTGGCTATGTCGGAGTTAAGCAGTGGGATGAGTTTGCAAATACGTTTGGTGCCAATGAGAATACAAATTTTCCAAAATTGATAATCTGGAATGGTGATGAGCAGTACTTTACAGTAAGTTTTAAATCTTCATATAATATGTTTAGTTCTTAATGCTATGGGTGAACAGCAACTGGTTTTGTTTAGTTCACAATGCTATTGGTAGAGACTAGAGAGTAACTGGTTATCTTCTTGAATGCGTAATAGATCATTGGTAATCCATTTGAATAAATGTTTGTGCTGCTTTTTTATTAGGAAACAATCTTTTATATGCTAAAGTTCATCAAGGATTATGCAGCAGCTATAATTGCTGTTGTTTTTGGACTTATCTGAATTCATGGGACTTCACCATTTCTTTGCTAAAATCGCAAAATTTGCGTCCTAAAGCAATTTTCGCTACCCTGATATTAAATATCTTTGGGATTTCTCGGGATTTACGATGGTTTGACTCTTAATTAGTTTGTTTCTCTTTTTTTTTTTTTTTTTTTTTGTTTCAACTAATATATTTATTTGATTAGAAGAATAGAACACAATAACTCATCTACTACATTTTGCGGAAGGTTATTGGTTATGAAAGCCTTGATGAAGAAGAAGATCAAAGTACTCAAATCTCACGCTTCCTGGAAGGATATAGGGAAGGAAGAATGGAAAAGAAGATGATTAAAGGACCATCGTTTATGGAATATATGAACGTAATCGGCATTGCAGCTGTGTTTATAATTGTGTTTTTGGTTGGATTTCTGATGCTTATCCGAAGGCTAAGCACGCATGATGACAATAAACCTCGCAAAGACATCTATGATGATGATGACGATGATGAAGGTGAAGAAGAAAGCTCTGCTGAAAGCCCTGAGTCTGATTATGAAGTTCGGAAGAAAGAAGATTGAAAGCGAGACATGTCCAGTGGTAAAGATAAAGCTCTCAAATACAGATTAGTTTCCAAGGTTTTTTTTCAATGCACTTCATCTGCTTATTGCATGTACCATGTACAGAGAAGAGACCAATTTATTTTTGTAGCTATAGTTTGTACTTGTATTAGTTAAAAGTCCCTTTATTATTTTTGAGCTTAGCTTAGTTGATTTATATATTATTTTTTAAAAGCAATAAATTAAAATCCAGAATTATTCTTCAAATTATTATTTTATATTTTGATTTTTTATCATTTCTCAAATAAGTCCATATATTAACTCAATGACAAAAGCTTTAACTTAGTAGAGTTCTCATGAGTGTTGTTTTTTTCTCTTTTAAGGGATAGGATTAGGATTATCCAGGATCAACTAATTAACTAATGACTTGAAAAATATATATATATTTCTTTATTATGAATGTATTGATCAAAATATTTTCTTCCATGAAAGGCTCACCCCACTAATTTTTAATACATTATGAACGTGTAGTTTTTAGGGGTTATATTAGTGTTTTTTTAAATACAATTCTTATTAGAATGTAAAATGTGTTTAACACTGTTCGAATTTGTATTCTCCTTGTCAGAAATAATATCTATACTAATTGAGTAAAAACTCAATCGATTCTTTCATAGGGTAATTTTTTTTTATTTTAAAATTATAAAAAATAAAATTAGCATTTAAGTTTATATCTATTAATATTGCTTTTAAATTTGTAATAATTTAATTTTATCAACTTAACTTGATGAAGGACACGTTTAAAAGATCACTTGGTTATTGGATTCAAGCATAACTGATTATAATTACACACCTAGGGCATATTTGAGTAATCACATGATTTGTGAATCTACTGAATTGTGTCTAATTAAAAAATCTCAGATATATTCTTCAAATCTTATTAGATAAATGTGAGAATTGAAGTAATTATAAATAATTACATTCAAATCTAATTATCATGTGTCTTTTCAAACATGTAAGTACATTATTTAAGATATTTTATATAAGAATAATAATTTTATTTTAGGATACATATTATTTTTAAAATATAATTATATGTTATTTTGTTAATTTTATTTAAATAATTTGAAAATGTTATCCATAATAAATAATTTCCTATACATTTCAACCTACTAAATAATTAAATAAATTTAGTATTTGTTATTATTTATATTTGATCAATGATTAATCAATGATAATAATGAATATATGTTTCATGTTAGAGAATAACTTAACAAATATAGAATAATAAAATAATTAGATAAATTTTTTTTTTTGTTAATTTTATTAGTAATCCAATTTTTTTTTTTTGTACTATCCTAACATATACAATGATTTAGACTACCTTATTATATATAATTAATACTGACTGAATAAAACTATTTTATATTAAAAGATATTTAATAAATAATACTAATATGTGTTAAAAAATTTATATTAATTTATTGGTATTGCGTTTGATTTTAATTGCACGTTGAGGCACATAAGCGATAAATGTGATATAAATCGCATGATATTATTGGTAGATATAAATATTTCGTTATTCGGCTCCTAGATTCTCTTTGTTCTTAACAAAGATAAAGAAAAACCTGTACCCAAACACTGCCTTCTCTCTCGACGAATACGATTTGATAGTGTAATTGAAGCAGCATTCCAGACAGTTCTGGCAGAACCGGGTTAAAAAAAAAAAGCCGCTAAACAGAGCAAGCAAGAAGATTAAATAGAGAAAAAAATCCCAGAAATTGGAAAATTCTTGAGAAAATTGAACAAAGTGTAGTTGCGATGGAAAAATCAGGAGGAGGAGCAGCACCGTCGTCGTCGATAGAAAGTTCTGGAGAGCTACAATGTGTAGGCAAAATGGAAATCGTAAAACCGAAGCCCGTCGGTTTTCTCTGTGGTTCGATCCCTGTTCCCACCGATAATTCCTTCCATGCTTTCAACTCCGCTCTCGTCCCATCTTCCCGCCCAACGTAAATTTACTTGTTTTCAATTTCTCTCTCATGTTTTTCCTTTTTTCTTATATAAAAATTTGCGTTTGAGGTTTTTTTTATTGTTTCAGATTAAGTGCGCCGAGGTATCGGATGCTCCCGATGGAGACCGACTTAAACATGCCGCCGCTCGTTACTAATTTCCCCGAAAAAGTGCTTCCCATTGGGGCTGTACAGAAGGCTACTGGAGGTACCTTTATTTTTTCTTAATTTTATAAAAAAAAAAAAATTTAGCTATAATTTTATAGTTTTATAGAAGTAAATAATTACAAGTGGAAAAAGAAAAGGAAACCATTGCAGATTTTAGCAAGTTAAACCGTTTAGTTAGCGTAGTCAGAGTCCTGAGGCTTTGTTCAAGGTAGAAGGATAGATTATATCACCAGGAATGCAAGGTGCAAAAGTTGCAAGCAGACGTTTGCTTGAAATGGAGTGTTAACATTTTAGTAGAAGGAGCTGCTTACTGTTGGATATGTCTGAGAATTCTTGTTTAACTTTCTGTGCTATTATAGTTCCTTGAAATTTGACTCGAAAAAAAGATAGTTTGTTCAGAGTCTGTTTTTCTATGGGCCTATAAATTCCTTCATTGAGGATGAATCTATACATATAAAACTCTATTTTATGATTGAATGATCTTTTCAACGACAAGAGCAATCTAAATCCTTCATTTAGTGAAGGCACATGGTTTCTTACCCTCTATAATTTTCTTTTCTTTCCATCCAATCTTTGTTTTTGTCTGAATCATTTCAGTTACTTATTGAGAAGGCTAGTTTGTATTTGGGAGACTAATAGGTGAAGTCTTTCTATTTTCCTCATGTTGGCTTTGTGCACATTTTATTTTCATCACTATTGTCTTCTCCTATTTATTTCTATTGTTGAAAGCAAGAATCATCTGTCCTGTGTTCTAGCATTCTTGTTAATACTTTTTTTTTCTAAAATTTGCTGGGCCTTTTGTGGCAATTTACGTAATCAGATGCCAAAAGAGCAAGCACGTTATATACTTGTTTAATGATAGGGTATCTGATTATTTAAGTCACATCAGCTGTGCTATCAGTCATGACTATTTGATAGTTGAAACCTATATTAAGTATATAGCCCCTGTTTGGCTTTTCTGGATGTTTCATAGATCCAGTGATTTCAGCTTAGCCTTGACCACATAAATACATAAATGATGTGTGTGCATGAGAGTCAGTGAGAGAGAGATAATGAACATGTTAAATTTATTTTCGCTTTTTGCTTTCTAATTTGAAATGTCCTTGTTGCTCTCTTTCCTACCTTGATTTTTTATTGTACTTGAAATGTCCCGATTCCTTTTGACAATTTCAAATCCTCTTTGGGTCCATCTTCTGCATTTCTTTTCTCTTGAGTTTGAAATGTTTGCAACTTTTGATCTGATTTTATGTTATTCTGGGACAGATATAATATGGGAGGATGGTGCTATTGCATCTAATCTTAGTAGGAAATGCGAGGCACTAGCTGTGTCTGGTTTGGTGGAGTATGGGGATGAGATTGATGTGATCGCTCCAACTGATATTCTAAAGCAAATATTCAAAATACCATATTCTAAGGCTCGATTATCGATTGCTGTACACCGTGTTGGACAGACTCTAATTCTGAATACAGGGTTTGTATTGTTCTATTGTTGTTCTATTTTCTGTTCTGTTATTAAGTATGATACAATTATGTTTTGGCATTTTGCAGGCCTGATGTTGAAGAAGGAGAGAAATTGGTTAGAAGACATGGCAATCAAGCAAAATGTCAAGATCAATCTTTGTTTCTGAATTTTGCTATGCATTCAGTTAGAATGGAAGCTTGTGATTGTCCACCATCTCATCAAGCACCATTGGAGAGGCAATCAGATTCTTCTGCTCTTCCTGGGGGGGAGACGCCAAACTTTGTGGAAGAGAATGATAATATTTCTCGAAAAGATGGAATCAAGCACCATTCAGAGTACTCACAGGTTAAACAGGATGGGTTCTTTTGGGGAAGAAAGAAGGGTCACAGAAACAAGAGCCGTGATCCTATCAAGAAGGCTGCACATGTTGGTGAAAAGCCTAGATGCTCTGTACAAGAGTCTGAAAAACATAGAAGAGTTGGGAATAATGGGTTCTTGAGAGTGTTATATTGGCAATTTCACAATTTCCGAATGCTTCTTGGCAGTGACTTGCTTCTGTTCAGTAATGAAAAGTATGCTGCTGTGAGCTTGCACTTGTGGGATGTTACACGACAGGTTGTTTCTAGTAATGGGAATTTAATTTTATTGGTATTTTTGGTGCTACTTTTTAATTTGTTTTTGGCAACCATTGACAGGTCACACCATTAACCTGGCTTGAAGCTTGGCTTGACAATGTCATGGCTAGTGTCCCTGAGTTGGCCATTTGTTATCACCAAAATGGTGTTGTCCAGGGGTACGAGCTTCTAAAGACAGATGATATATTTTTGTTAAAAGGCATTGCTGAAGATGGTACTCCTGCTTTTCATCCCCATGTTGTTCAGCAAAATGGACTTTCTGTTTTGAGGTTTCTTCAAGAGAACTGCAAGCAAGATCCTGGTGCTTATTGGGTATTGTTATATTTTCATTCTATGAAAATAACATTTCTTGCACGTCAGTTTAATAATTTTCTGAGTGAGTGGTGTTTATCATTTCTTTTCTACAGCTATATAAAAGTGCTGGTGAAGATGTAATTCAACTTTTCGATCTTTCTGTCGTTTCCAAGAACCGTTCTTCTGGTGATTGTGATGATAGCTCTAGCTCTCTGCCTTCTCTAGTACATAGAGGGAGAAGTGATTCTTTATTTTCACTCGGAACGCTCCTGTACCGCATTGCTCACAGGCTTTCACTGTCAATGGTTTGTTGAACATATAACTCTTTTGTCAGTTGATTACTCCACTTTGTGTAATGATCTGCTAACTATATACATGTTTTTGGCGCAGGCAACTAATAACAGGGCCAAGTGTGCAAATTTTTTCAAAAAATGCTTGGAGTTCCTTGATGAGCCAGATCACCTGGTATCTCTTCTTTCTAAAATTTGTATTTTTGTCTGACAGCAGTTAATTAAGTTTGTTTTTATTTTATTTGTCATTTATGATTGGAAAGCAGCAATTGATACTTATTATTGAAATTTTCCTAAATAGGTTGTACGTGCATTTGCCCATGAACAATTTGCCAGGCTTATTCTGAATTATGATGAAGAATTAGATCTAACATCTGAATATCTTCCAATTGAGTGTGAAGTTATGGCTCCTGATGCTGGTGAGGAATCTGTGGACCATGACTTCTCTCTCATTGCCAATAACAAACTAAAAGAGGATGAAACAGATTTTCAAGATTTAGCATCTGATGTTTCTGCCATGATGACTTTGGAGGCGAATATTTCTGCCCCTAACAAATTGATAGCATCTAATACAGAATTTGGAAGTGAAGAAATTACCTTTTCAAGTGTTCATGGTGATGAAAACTACATGGTACTCAACATGGATTCTACATCTGATGATGTTGTTCGACCTATTACTGATCCAATCTCCTCTAAGCTAGCAGCAGTGCATCATGTGTCTCAAGCTATAAAATCTCTCAGATGGATGCGCCAGCTACAAACCTCTCAACCAGAGTTGGACAACCGGGATATTGGTATTAACGGTCAGCTACCTTCATCTATGAATTTTTCTGTTTGTGCTTGTGGTGATGCTGATTGCATTGAAGTTTGTGATATTCGAGAATGGCTTCCAACATCCAAACTGGACCACAAGTTGTGGAAACTTGTTCTTCTCCTTGGGGAATCATATTTGGCACTTGGACAAGCCTACAAGGAGGATGGTCAATTGCATCATGCTCTGAAGATAGTGGAATTAGCTTGCTCTGTTTATGGATCTATGCCTCGGCAACTTGAAGATACTAGATTTATTTCCTCAATAGTTAAATGCTCACCAGCCAGTACAAAGTTCAGTGACAGAGATGAAAAGAAAAGTTCATTTATCAGCGACATAAAAGAAGTTAAATCCAACTCTGCTGATAACTGTTATGTTCTTGAGCAATTCTCATCGACATATCTGTTCTGGGCAAATGCATGGACACTAGTTGGAGATGTGTATGTTGAATTCCATGTGATTAAGGGTAAAGAGATCTCTGCACAATCACAGAATAAACCTTCTATCAGAGAGTTGAAAATGTCATCTGAAGTTGTGAAGGAACTGCAAAGGCTTACAAAAAAGCTGGGCCAGTATAATCAGAAATGTAGTTCTTGTTCCTTGGTGAATTGTAGCTGCCAAAGTGATAGGGCCAGCAGTGGTAATAGTGCAAGCAGCAGTGGTGGAGATACACATGCAGTAAGTTACAGCAGAAAACATGGCAAGAGATCGCGTGGTAAGAATGTTCCTAACTCACTCTCAAGGGACAATGAAGATAATAATGGTCGTCAAAAAGTAAAGAATAGACAAGTTCCTGATAGTGGACCATTCCAGCACATTGGAGATGGTGACAACAAAGTAAGAGCTTCTAATTCTTGTACAGATGTGCCTGGAGTAAATGCAGTGGAAACTACTAATTCTGAAAAGGTGGAGGCTTCGTTTGGAATTAATGACAAAAAGCCTGAAGTGACCATTGAAAACGAAATTGCTTCAAAGGAAGCTCACAAATTGAAAGATGGTGGCATATTCAAGTACCTTAGGAATAGGAATACTGTAGTAGTAGATGCAGAGCACAATCTCTCCTCTGCCTTGAGCTGTTATGAAGAAGCAATAAAGGCTTTGGGTGAACTACCTTCTGGTTTAGCAGATTTGCACTCTTTATTTAAAAAGAAAGGATGGGTTTGTAATGAACTAGGTCGAAACAGGCTTGCGCTGAAAGAGTTAAACAAAGCTGAACTTGCATTTGTAGATGCAATAGATGCATTCAAAGAAGCTTCAGACTACACCAATGTAGTATATATATACTGTAATTTGGGTCATGGCAGACGTGCATTAGCTGAAGAGATGGTGGCAAAGATGGAAGGTCTGAAAATGCATGAGGTTTTCCATATTGCATACAAACAGGCTTTGGAAACTGCAAAACTGGAGTACAGTGAAGCACTCAGATATTACGGGGCAGCAAAGTCTGAAATGAATGCTATAGCGGAAGAGGCATTCTCTGACTCTGAGTCAAACTTGAAGAATGAAGTCTATACTCAGTTTGCTCATACATATCTGAGGCTTGGCATGCTTTTAGCGAGAGAAGATATAACTGCTGAGGTTTATGAAAATGGAGCTCTTGAAGAGTTATGTACGCCACGTCTTGGAAGAGCCAGGAAAGATCTCAGAAAGTATGAAATAACTGCCAATGAGGCCATTAGAGAGGCATTGTCAATGTATGAATTACTGGGTGGATTACGCAAGCAGGAGGCTGCTTACGCTTATTTTCAGCTTGCTTGTTACCAAAGAGATTGCTGCTTGAAATTTTTGGCACCGGATCATAAGAAAAGTGGCTTGCTTAAGGGTGAGAGTGGCATTCACCAGAGGGTGAAGCAATATGCTTCATTGGCTGAGAGGAACTGGCAGAAGGCAATAGACTTTTATGGTCCTCAGACACATCCTACCATGTACTTGACTATTCTTATTGAGAGATCAGCTCTTTCATTAAGCCTCTCAAGATCATTGCATCTAAACGTGGTATGTTATATGCAGTTATCATTTATTATACTGTCAGTTGAATATTTGTATTGTTTTGCTTAAGGTGTTTTTCAGTAACTTTTATATGATATGTTATTGGCGAATGTCAGTTGAATATTTCTAGTACGCTTGTGCCAACTCACCTTATATTTGTCCATTATATTTTGTACACTAAAATTAAGCAGGAAAAAGCGCTGTTTACTATATATTTACGTGATCCATTTACCACACTAAAGATGCTCTGATAAATTGCATTTTTCTCCAGATGCTGGATGCATTGTCCCGCCTACTTGAAGCACGCTATGTATCGGAAGCATTCGCGGATATATTTAGTACAGAATACCCAGAATTGCACGCGAAGTATTGGAGCCAGTTGCAGACGCTTTTGAAGAAAATGCTGGCTGTGAATCTCTCTGTAAATTCAAATAAATCTTCAACAGATACTGTGTCAGCTACAACATCTAACAGGTCCGGAGATGCTGGAAAGCTCAGGGAGCTTTACAAAATGTCTTTGAAGTCAACTGACATTTGCCAATTACATGCAATGTACAGCGTGTGGTCATCATTATCTCTAATCAAGAACAAAAACATGAACCCTGTCGATGTTTCATCTTAAATTTTTGTTGCATCTTATAGTTTCAGACAGTTATAGTGGCCAGATGGCTTATAAGATCGGTGTTCTTGGATTACAATCGAAGAGGAGATGCAAAATGTTCTACTTGGTTTACTGCTTCTGCACCTTGCTGTTTTGTTATGGTTGTGAACAAGGATGAAGATGCATATTCATGACTGCTCTATATGTATGTTCTCGTGTATTTTTGTTTTTTTTGTATTCACTGGTTTGGTTCAACTATTTTTCAGTTCCTTTGCTGGTTCTTTGCTTGAGCTCAATCGTTCTACCGGCAACCTTTTTCCGTTGCAATTGGGATAAAAAAATTTAGGTAATGAAGTTAAACCCATGTATTAAATAATATAATTAATTTAAAATAGAATTTAAATATGAGGTAAAATAAATAAATAAATTTTTTTTAGCTCGTCTATTTATCATGATATTCATGTTGCACAAAATTTCGCCATCAAGTGGTAAATATTCATCATATTTTTTTAAAAATAAAAATTCTATCCTTTTGGATTATCGTAAAAGACTAAATCATTAAAAATGTTAATTTTTTAATTGATTTTTTTTTCAACTATTTGTCAAAGCTGTGGTACTGGTAAACTTGAACCAAATTATCAAGGACATTTTAGTCAATCGACATTTAAACCCCAGAACAACCGCAACCCTTCTATTCTTCTTCGAATGAAAGTCCAGATAATTCAAATGACGATGATATAAACGCGAACCCTCTGCCAATCTCATCGTCATTTCCTGACTGTTTGATCTTTTTCTTTTGCTCGATCTGAATCTGGTTAAAATAACAGAAGAACAATGGAAGAGCTGAGATCAGCTGTGGAGGAGCACATGGAATTAATGGCGGATCTAGTTCAGAAGCTATCCTCGGAGCTTCGTTCGGGCCTCCGACCCGCCTATGATAACTTTATGGGCTTCTTCCATGCAATCGACTGGAAGGTCCGCTTTCTGTCTATTATTTTCTCATTGGTTTCCCTGCATTTTGGGTAAAGTTTAGATCCAGGGGACGGGGAAAGAGAGATTTAGAGGATTTGACTGTTTGATATTTCGCGTGGTCGATTGTTTTATCTTCAACTTTTTCTCAGTAACCAAAGTGAATTCTAATATGAATGCCCGTGTCAGATTTGAGATGCACGAATTATCATTTTAGTTGGTGATTGGAACAATGCTAAATCCAAGTTTAAACGCGTAATAATGCCTTACTGTAGTTCTTTATCTGATCTGCTTAATGTAAAGGTGGTTTCTTGAGTTAGATCGTTTGCCATGCCTGATTTATGAGTTTAACTTGTGCTACTTTGAGCATTTGTAATATTTTAACGTATAAGTTCAGCCATTTCTAACAGACTTTTAGCTTTCATTTTATGCACGGTTGTCAGTAATGGAAAGTTGAAACTCTTCAAATGGGATGCTTAAAGCCATAAATCTTAGATGACTTGTTGTTTAGCGTCAGGTCTTAGGCGTGGTCTTTATATTGATTCTACTTGTGTTCTTGATCCACCATCTATTGGTAACAATTCCCTAACCTTTTCCCCCCTATTTGGCAGGAGCCATGGTTAATGTGCTTACTGGCATTCCATGTTTTCTTGTTGATAGTAACAATCTTCTCGAGGAAGAATACTAACTTCCAGATGTGTTTGTTCCTTCTGGCATGTAAGTTTGTTGTTTCTCAGTTATCTGCAGTCATCTTCAATATATGAGTATTTAGAACTCGCCTTTTGATTATAGTAGTTTGTTACTGATCCTTTTTTACTTGATTTATTTAAATGTGAAGCTTCTCAAATAAATGGTTGAGGACATATGTAATATTGCATGTTAATATATCATAGTGACCTTGCTTAGCAAAAAAAAAAAAATATTATAATGACCTTGCGGTGTGATTATGGTTAGCCCATTAGCTTGGTAGTTAACCTTGGACCAGATAGTTTCCAAATTCCAAGATATTGAATAGGACTTGGCAGCTTCACAGTATTTACAAGGACCAGCTTTCCAGCTTCTCTCAATAAACAATGTTTCCTCATGCCCAACTTGCCCTTGAATAAGTAATGCAAGGCTATTTAAAAAACATTTACACTTTTGTCTTGCTACAAAAGTTGATTTGGATTCTTGCAATCTTAAACTCCAAAGCTGAGAAGCAAATAGTAGATGACTTGACAAGCAAAAGAACCCTATTCACTTCCATATGTTAGGGTGCGTATACATCCTTCCATGTTTGTTCCTGGCCTCCTAGACTTGTAACCTCGATAGTCAACTATGTAGTGGAACATAAAGTAGCAATCTTTGCTAGAGATTAATGATTTAATTATTACCTAGGATGTCTGGTTCTTTGCTTCAAGCAAGGAATCCAGGATAGGACTTCCCATTTTAGAATTCATTTTAAAATTTCTGTAGTGAAGCCATCTGTAAGTCAGTTAAGTAGGGGTAAAAGTTGAAATGGAACTTCGTCAAGACTATAGATGGATAAGTGTAAAACCTTTACTTCTGCCATGCTTGGAGTCTGTGAAGTAGAAACACAGCTGAAACTTTGGGAAGAAGATCATCATGCCATTGAAGGGGTCAGAAGGGGAAATAGTTGAAGTCATTATAGCTGTAACTCAATATTGAAGCCTTTCAATGTTATCAAGCATTCCGAAACAGTGAGCAGGATCCTAATGCCAATCTGCATAATAAGACATAAGTATTTGTTTTCTTTCTGGCAAATTAGTCAGTAACGTTTCATGCATCACCAAATATTTCTGCAATGAAAATATTGAAGCTCAATTTATTTTGGACATTCTTTGCAATTCTATCTTATTTGCTTGATGATGTCCTGTAGTGCTCGGTGTTTATTTTGCGGAGTTACTGAATGGATTCCTTGGTGACAACTGGAAGAAATTTGCAAACCAGAACTATTTTGATCCAAGTGGGCTTTTTTTGTCAGTACTCTGGTCTTGTCCTCTTCTCATTATCGCAATCATCATCTTGGTCAGTGTTCAGGAGCTTCTCCTGTGCCCCCTTCCTTGAAACTTCTTTGTTTTATTTCTTTCTTCTTCTTTTTTTTTTTTTTTTTTCCTAAACATCAGCATCTGCTACTTTCTGCAGATAAATACTCTCTTTTCCATGTGTTACCTAATAGTTAGATGGAAAAGGGCCGAGCTCAGGCACCGTGCAAGGCTTGCTCGTAACAAGCAGGATTGAAATTGACAAGTCCCACCTCTTTTAGCACGATAGCAAATGCAAGACATGTTAATCTCATTTAGAAAGTTTCTTGTTGTTTTCTATTTCTTATTTTAAAGGTTGTTCTATACTTCTTTTCATATATAGAATTGTTTTATAGAATTGTTTACTTGCATCAAGGTCTCCTTTCAGGATGTCTAAGTTAGTTCAAGATAAATTTTTCATTTCTATTTCATTCTTGGTTAACTTTTAGTGGTATAAATCATTAAATGACCAGGCATTTGGTCTTTAGCTTTGTTTACCATCCTTATATGCCTATTGCTCAGGGAGGAATATATAAAAAGGTTTTAATATTATTTTATCTGTTGTGTCTGATTCTACTAAATTGGGGATCTGTAAGAAGGTTTTGATTTTGGTATTGAAATTGTGGTAAGTAGGTTTGGTGAGGAAATAGAGGCTTAGATGTGTGATTTGGTGTCGGAATGGGGTGTAATTGACCAGAGCTTGAGTTTGACTCAGAAACTCAAAGCTCGAAGCACGGCTCAAGCTCAATCAAGCTTTACTTTTAAAATTTGAGCTTTATCTGAGATAAAACTTGAGTTTCTTGAACACATTCTGCTAGGCTTGATTAAGCTTATTTATTTAGTAAAAAGAAAAAAGAGATTGATTCTCATGCTCAATCTTAAACTCGAGTTCAAGTTTGAACTGAGATTTTTCAATACTAATTCAAAATTTAAAAAGAAAAAAAGGGTTGATTAAGTTTGCCGGGCTAACCAAGGTGAGAACTAAGACTCAAATTTGGTTCTATATAATAGTTAATTTCATACTCCTTTAAATTATTGTAATATGAAAGAGGTGAACAATTATGGTTAAGAATTATGTGTTCCTTAATGAAAGTCATTTGCTTCTAACTAATTTTCCATAAAGCATTTCATTCGTAATTTTAATTTTTCTTTCACTGCAGTACTATGATAGGTCACTGATAACATTTATTTCAAGCCATTAAGTACGTAGCAAACACAATGAGGAATCTTGAGGTTAAGGACTTAATTAAAAAAATTGAAACTCGGCTTTGTTTAAAATTTCATAAATTGTTCAAAGAAAAGATGAAAAAATAAATAAATAAATAAATAATGGGATGTTCAATAAGTAACATAATAAATATATTTATAATATAAATTCAATATTTAATTTCAGTATTAAAATTTTCCGACACTTAATACTTTGAAAAAATTCACACAAATTCTTTTAGTTTATTAAAAAGCGCCTTAAATAATATCGATTTTTTTTCCAACTCTCAGTCTGTCTATCATTTTAGTTTTCCAAATATAATTAATTACTGATTCTAAATATGATATAAGTAAATCATAATATGATTGCATAATAGACGAAAATTCGTTTGAAGTAATGATTAACACTTGAAAGAGATGAGATTCAAACCCTGTTAATCACAAGTAAAGTAAAATGCTAATTAATTTATTATTTGTTTCTTTATTAATAATAAATGGTTTAAATAAAATTAGAATTATTCATTGGAGGGTTTGAGAAAAATATAGGCCTAAAATACAAGTTTAAGTAAAAAAATAATGCCTGTTTAAAAAACGAGCCAGACCTTAGGTGAGGTTTTTTAAACCTGAGTCTGACCCGAATTTTTAATAAAACAAATCCTATTGTTTTTCTATGTTTTATTGCTGTTTCACTTTTTGTCACTATTTTGTTATTATTTTACTATTATGTTATTACTATTTTATTGTTAATATTTTAATTTGTTAAAAAATATTTATTTTAATATTTTTAGTGTATTAAAATTAAAAAATTTAATATTGACCAAATCAAAATTAAATTTTAATATTTTTTTCAGAGCCAAACTTAAATAAAAAATTAAGTCTATTTTTTAGACCGAATCAAACCTAAACCTAGCAATCCGCCAAAAATTTTATTAGGACAATCACGAATCGGCCACGAAGAACTCTAAATAAAATACAGCAGATCTTAAGCCCAAATTGAAGCCAGGGCATATAGCTACCCGCAGGTGAGTGACAGCCAAAGCCCCTAAGTGGATAATGCGATAAAACCCCCTGCTCTTACTCTTCCTTTCTTTCCCTCAATACTAATTTTCTTATCCCAAGCAGAGAAAAATGGCTTCAATGTCATCTCTAATATCACCCCCATATCTCACTAAACTCTCCTTCAAACCCCAATCAAACCAACACTTGCTCCAATTCCTCCAACCCAATTTGGCTAAAAATCTCACCTTGAGTTCACGTCCCAGAAAATTAAGGTTGTTTGTCGCGGCAGAAGAGCAAACCGCAACGGTGGCCTCCCCTTCATCCGAGGCCGCCAGGAGGCTTTACGTTGGCAACATACCCAGAAATTTGAAAAATGACGAGCTGACAAAGATTGTCGAGGAACATGGCGCTGTTGAAAAAGCAGAGGTGCTTCCTTCCTTTCTTTTTCATTTCTTTTCCTTTTTTATAATTTATAATATCACTTAACATTAAGAGAAAAAGGGTTTTAAAGCCTTTCTGAAAATGCTGCTTTTCGTATGGGTGTAAAATTGCAGGTGATGTATGATAAGTACTCTGGAAGGAGCCGCCGATTTGCTTTTGTTACCATGAAAACCGTGGAGGATGCTAATGCGGCAATCGAGAAACTAAATGGCACTGTAAGCCCAAACCCCTCATATACGAGGAAACGTAGCACATATATTAAGGTATCTGGTTTTCATGGTGTTTTTTTTTTTTATTTATTCTTTCATGTATTGCAGCAAATTGGAGGGCGGGAAATCAAGGTAAACATCACCGAAAAGCCTCTGCCACAAGTGGATTTGTCTCTCCTTCAGGCGGAGGATTCCCAGTTCGTTGATAGCCCGCATAAAGTTTATGTGGGAAACCTTGCGAAGACAGTAACTTCAGAGACACTAAAGAAGTTTTTTTCTGAGAAAGGGAAGGTAATGAGCGCCAAGGTTTCACGGGTCCCGGGGTCCTCCAAATCAGGGGGATTTGGGTTTGTATCATTCTCTTCAGATGAGGAAGTTGAAGCTGCCATCTCTTCTTTTAACAATGCTGTAAGTTGTTCACCACTTTTTTTTGCCTTTGCTTCTGCAATATACACCCTTGTTGTATGCAATGGTTTCAGTGACAGTTTTTCTTTTTAATGTTTATGAAATCCTGTTCTTTCTTCTTATTGTTATTACGAGTAAGTTTAGATCTTTGGAATGAGAGGCCTTTTACATCTGTATATCCGATCCTGTTGTGAAGTGTTTTTGCAGCATATTCTTTCATGTTTCCTGTATATGTATTGAGGGGAAGTATTGATTTGTTGGTGACTGCAATTAGCTTGGTAGTTGCAATTCTATGTTGCTCTGACACTGCGTTTTTCTTTAAAGTATTCGTGTCCAATATCCAGACATGTGTCTAAGAGTATGATCCGAAAAAACCGTTTAAATACTCGCGTGTGACACATCTGAGTCTGAGCAACATAGGTTTTGATTTACTTTTTAATGATCAAACTTTTTGGTTTCATTTGATAGTCTGAATCTGTCAAAATATTCATCCGTTGTTTCGTTCTTGGAAATCATGTGTGCTCATTTAGTTCTACTTATAAATTGTATGTTCTGGACTCTTTACTTCTCACTATTTCTACTTGTGTGTTTCTAGCTCTGTTTGCTCATACTCTTCATTTTTCTTGAAGTATTCATGTCCCATAAATGGTTATAGAGATATGACCTTCAAATACATGAAAGAACTTTAAGGATACTCACAGGGTCATACCTGAATTCGAGTAATATAGGTTTTGTGGGAAATGAGCGATGTAAGTATTACTGATATAAAAGGGTTGGTGATTGCAGATGTTGGAGGGGCAAGAAATTCGTGTAAACAAGGCATAAAATGGGGTGCTCCATCTCATCCTGTATCCATTTCACATTCATTGCAAAGTAGGGTAGTTGTTTTGTTTCTGTTGAATGGACAATCACTCAACTTATGAGGTTGTTGTAATTATAAGAGGCTGAAGCTTAATTTGTTGAACTGGAAAAGGAGAAAGAGGATAAACACTTTGTCATTTGGGAAGCTGAATCTGATGCATATTATACCATCTCGTTTTTCCCTATATCCTTTATCTTCTGCTATGCCTCCTCCCATTTTTAGGCTTTAGCAAAGTGAATTTGAAATGTTTCTCAGAAGAAAAAAGAACTATATTTATTTATATATTTTTAATTATTATTATTTTCTTTTTTAATTTAATAATTGGTCAAATATCAAGTAATTTCCTACAAAATTTATCACTAGACTAAATAAGCTAAATATGCTGGGGTTTTTTAATTGGGCAAATAGGTTCTTTTTTTTAAGATTTAGAGAAATAGGTCAATTTTAGAGAGAGTGTGTAAAAACGCGTTTAACTAGGCGAGTTTTTTATGACATGTTAGGAAAAGCGCACTCAGTTGGAAGCGTTTAGTTGGATATGTTTTTACACTTTCTTTTCAAAAACGATCTATTTATCTAAATTTAAAAAAAAAATTGACCTATTTTATCAATTAACTTTTTTTTTTTTGGCATATATGTCAAATTGTAAAAATTAAGTGTTGAATTTTTAATATTGAATTTAATAAGTATTGAGCATGAATTGTGAAAATTGTTTGGTCAATGATAAAAGTAAATGTTAAAATTTGAAAATTTTATTTTATATTTTTCTATTAATTTAAATTTGAATTTTAAAAAATGACTAGGAAAAATTAAAGTGTTAAATATAAAAATATCATAATTAAAAAATATATCTTTAGCTATATCCAAACTAATAATAAAAACAACATTTATATTTTGGGAATTGATTTGTAATTTAAAGGATAATACATGATGTAAAAGAAAAAAAATTAAAGTATAAATTGATTATCTTCAATTCATCAAGTGATTAATCACTCCTTATTTACTTATATTTTACATTGAAAAATTACATCAAATGGTTTTCCATATTTGTTATCACACATTTAAAAAAATTAAACTGCAAAAAAATATTAATGTTTCTCAATAAATTATCAAATCAGGCCTAAATATATTCATAGGTTGCATTTGAGAGTTTACATATATGCTAATAAAAATTAAGATTAGGATTCAATATAATAATTATACTTTTAATTATAATACTAAAAATATAAAATTGTAATATTTCTAAGTTTGAATATTTTTTATTTAGATTAATATATCATTTGATATATGAGTTTGACATTTTTTTCTAATGTGGTACTTATGTTATTTTTTGTCAATTTGATAAAAATTTCGTATTAAACAAAAGTTATATATTTTGGTACTCAAAAGTAATTTTTTCGTGTGTAATTCAAATTTTCGGGTTTGATGAAAGTTGATTATAGTATTATTAGGTTTTATTTTTGTATGATTTTGTTAATAAAATAAATTTAGTTTTAAATGTGAACTTATTTAATTTGTCAGATATAATTAAATGGATGCGATTTAATTCAAGCAATAGGGTTGATATGATAAATGTGAAGTGTGGATATGATGAAAATGTATAATTTTGATCAAATATTAAGATTGATAAATAAGGATGTAAAGAAATTAAAATTTAAGGTCAAATTAATTTCCAACTAGTATTAGTGTAAATGGGAAGAAAAAATAAAAGGTAAAGACACGCGAGGCGAGGCGAGTGAAAATTGAGATCCAGCGGTTGAGTTGGGTTTAGTTTGGTTGGGTTGAATCCTCCGCCCATTCTTTCGTTGTTGCGTTTCGATGCTTTCGAGGAACTTTTTAGGCTTTAAACTTTCAGCTAAGCTATAGTAACATCAACAACCAACATATTTCCTTTCAATTTTCCTCCCCCTTCTTCTCATTTCCTTCCTTCAATGGCTAACGTTCTACAGACTTCTTTCCTTCCTTCTACTTCTTCCCTTCGCCGGCCTTCCATTTCCAGTTCCAAAGGGAAGTCTCAATCCCTTCAAGTGAAGGCCAAGATACGAGAGATTTTCATGCCCGCACTCAGCTCTACAATGACGGAAGGTAAGATCGTGTCTTGGATGAAGTCGGAAGGGGACAAGTTGTCTAAAGGGGAGAGCGTTGTTGTTGTGGAATCCGACAAGGCTGATATGGACGTCGAGAGTTTCCACGAGGGATTCCTCGCCGCTATTATGGTGGAGGAAGGCGGCGTTGCTCCCGTCGGTTCTGCAATCGCCCTCTTGGCTGAGACTGAAGACGAGATCGCTGAAGCCAAAGCTAAATCGCAGTCTTCTTCGAGTAGCACTCCTCAGGTAGTAGAAGAAAAGCCAAAGCAAATTGAAGAGGCGGCTCCGGATGTTCCGGCTGCTGCTGCTGCTGCTCCATCAGTTCCGGTCGCAAAGGCTGTAACTTTGGGGTCCGCCGTGCATCCGGCTTCGGAAGGAGGGAAGAGGATAGTTGCCTCGCCGTATGCCAAGAAATTGGCTAAGGAGTTGAAGGTGGATTTGGGAACAGTGGTGGGGAGTGGACCCTTGGGGAGGATTGTGGCTAAGGACGTCGAGGCAGCTGCGGTAGCAGTACCGGTGGCTGCTTCTCCGGCGAAGCCAGATCCTGTGGCTCCAGGGATTGAATTGGGAACAGTGGTTCCTTTTACCACAATGCAGGGTGCTGTGAGTAGGAATATGGTCGAGAGCTTGTCAGTGCCTACGTTCCGAGTTGGGTACACCATCACCACAAATGCACTTGATGCCTTGTACAAAAAGGTAAAGCTTGTTGTTTTGTTAAGGTGCTTTAAAATGATAACAATCTTTTGTTTTTGTACTTCGAATCATTTTATAAATTGATGATGCCATGGATGGTAGGCATAGGACTTAAGATAGTGCATTTAGTTCGAAATGGTGAAATCTTGACAATGCCATTTATAAGAAGATGACTTTTCTAGAGTTTAAATTAAATATATTTTCAGGCATTACAAGCTTTCCAAAAAAAGAAATCCCTAGAAAACTTACTTGAATAAAAGAAACTTTTCCTGATTTAGGGTCTTTAGAATATTTTTGGGACATTTTGCTGGAAAAGATGTTGATATTCTAAACTCATTCATACATTGTAGATGAATAGTACTGTTATGTTGTACTTATCGAGTTTCTTTTCATTTGTTTGTGAATATTGGTTGATATAAGTTGTAATTTTTTGTTCAGATCAAGTCCAAGGGTGTAACAATGACAGCATTGCTTGCAAAGGCAACTGCACTTGCATTGGTTCAACATCCAGTGGTGAACTCCTGCTGTAGGGATGGCAACAGCTTTACATACAATAGTAACATCAATATTGCTGTTGCTGTAGCTATAGATGGAGGGTTGATTACACCGGTTCTACAAGATGCTGATAAGGTTTTCATTATTCTACTTTTGGATTCTGACATTATATGATTGTAACTATGTTCTAAAGGCTTTATTTCTTTGTATTTTAGGTTGACATTTATACATTGTCAAGAAAGTGGAAAGAGTTGGTTGATAAGGCACGTGCCAAGCAACTGCAACCTCATGAATATAATACAGGTATGTTATTTCATGTTAGCATTGTTCAGCTTGATGATATAGATGCTGGAATCTTCTTTGGTGTCATGCTGTTTGCCTATCTCTTATGTTGATTTGAAATGCTTATAAATTTTCATGGGGATGAATATTTTTCTATTTGGTTGTTGGAAATATTGGATAAGAAGTAGCAGAATAAGTGGAAAATGTTAGTGGAAATTTGAAGTCTTACTTGGATGATTATGCTTGTAAAAATCATGAGGTTTCAGAAAGTACTTGTTCTACTTATGGGCATTCTTTAACCTTTATGCCAGGGCAATTTAATGTCTTAACTAATTTAATGCGACAATCTGCTAGGGTCTTACAATTTCCCACGCATGTAACTGAGAATGTTTTGAACTTTAAACATCAGGTTTAAACTTAAGAATATGAAACTGTTTGTTAATGTTCAGACTAAAGAGTTAGCTGATAGGCCACCAATATGTCACTTTTCCATTTTTTAGCTTCTTTAGGAACAACTAGCTCCTTAATTTACAAATCCAAACATTCAAGTTTGATATTTGTTGCAAAATTATTGACTGTTCTAGCTATCAAAGTAATTCTTTCTTTTGTCACTGTCTAATGTAAGGCATATTTGTCATACCCAGTTGGACATTTTGACTTGAGCAGTGAATGAGTAGAAATTTCTCATGCAATTTCATGTAGACAATTTTTCATGTAAATTTATTTTGAAGTATCTATGGAACTTAAATTCAATTCATATTTGAAAAGTGTTTACGCAACTCAACAAAGAGTATGCATAATCCAATGAGGTCAATGCTCTAGTTATGATAGGCAGTCGGATCTCACTTTTCTTGATTTAGTTAAGGTAGAGCATAAGTTTGGCTCTTCTGTTTCATTTTTTCTCTTGGCTCTTCTTTATTAGTTTTTATTATTTTTCCCTTCTTTCTCATTGCTTGGGCTGAAAATACTAACTATGTGGTCTATATTTATCATTTGTGCAATCTTAAAGTGATGCATAATAAGAAATGGAAATCAGGTATAGAGAAGTGAAATGAGGAAGAAGGAAAAATTTGAAGGAAAATATATGAAATTGGTGTAGAAAGAGACAAGCCATAGGAAATCTCAATTCTTTATTTTAGTTTTCATCATATTATATATGGTCCATATAAAAATTTCAATTTTTGCAGTGAAGTTACTGCATTGCTAGGGTTTCTTTCATGAGTTATCTAGTCCAGTTCCACTTGAATTTGCTCCTTGTGAATGTCACCCTGTTTTTTCATTCCTCGTTGTTGGTTAATATTTTGACATGTCAGCAACCAACTGGCCAAGGAAGTTGCTGCAGTGCAAGGTTTTCTTTTATTTCCTATCTTCACAACTCCTAAGAAGTGAAGAGCTCTCTTATAATCATTCTTTATAGGAAGCAAGACCCCTCATATAAGTCAACTTCTTTATAGGAAGCAAAGAGCTCTCTCTTGGCAAAAGAGTCATGCAAGGCTGCCAAAGCAGCAATCTACTCAACATTCGGATGCTCGCAATCACTACTACCACTTGCACAAATTGGTGTAACCGAATCATCGTCTAACATTGTAGCAGCCACAGCAGTGCTCTCAGCATCCCCCTGTTTCTAATTCTTATAACCTTTTCCTCTTGCTTCACAATCCTATATTTTTCATCATCCACCTTTTTCCAACTCTTTTCACCTCTCTACTCTTGCTTCAAGATCCTATGATTTCTCTCCAAATAACGAGGTTTCTTGTTGTAAACACACTGGCCTTTTTCCTGGACAAAGACCTTCATCAAGACTTATTGGAATCTCTAGGTCCATTGTTCTCCCCTCAACCCCTATCTTCAGTGACAAGGGCTTGTCCATGATCGACACCCTTCTCTTGCCTTTTATTTATTTATTTAGTTTTACATCGATGACACTTTCCCTGATCATTTCAAAGTAATTTTTACCACTAGTTAACTTTTTATGGAAATCGTTATGTTTCCCAACTATCTGTTTGAGAATTCAAGAGAGACTGTGTGCTACTCATCATCAAACACTATATTCCTAATGCAAAGCTCATTCACAAGATCCTGAAACACATCTAGTTCTCAACTACATTGTCACTCCTTGTACTTAAATTAGCAAGCCTTCTTAACATGAAGACTTTGTTCTATGCACTTTTCCTCTCATAAATTGCCTCCAAATTTTGAGAAGTTCAGTTACACTAGTCTTGTTCGGAAATGATAACCAGACAAATTTCTGTCAATGGTGCCAATAATTTTCCTAAGCAGATTCTCCCATTTCTTATCTGCACATAGCAAAACAGTGTTGGATCATACCAGTCTCTAAAATAGATGAGATCCCCAGTCATTGTCTTTCAAATTAATTTATTCATTAAAGCCAGTTCAATTATGGACCTTCTAGCACTATCCATTGGCTTTTGCCTATCCAAGAGCTCTAATATCAGTCGATCGGATTCAATTCCAAGTCACTGGATGCAGTTTAGATAATCAATTAGCTAAGCAACAGAACCAAGCAAAAATACCAAATTTGCATTGAAAACATTTTAGTGTAGAGGGGGAAAACGATAGGTAAATTAGCAACAAATCCACTAGCAAGTAAATGAAACAATGTTCTTGCTTAAGTTTTTGCCTAAACTTGAGACTCCCAGTAATTGGAACAATATCAAATATACATCCAGGAATTATAGATCTAGATTTCACCAGCAGGATACTGAGCATACAATTTCTTTATGATTAAGTCCTTGATCACTCTAGAAAATAGAGGTGAGCGTTCGATCGAATCGAGTGACAAAATTTCGAGTTGGCAAGTCCTATTTTATCATCCTAACTCGATTTGAATTTTTTTACTTTTCCAAAACAAAATTAAAAAAAAAAAAAAACTTTAGTGTGATAATAATTAACTTATTAGGTCCCAAAATTATTATTTTAGAAAATTTTAAAAATTTTAACTTTCTTTATATAATCTTTAGAATTTTTTTAGAATTTTTTATAGTTTTTTTAAAAAATATAAAATTTGAAATTTTTATAAATATTTTGAATTTTTGATAATTAATTTGAATTTTTTTGTAATTTTTATTGAGAGAGACCAATTTGCTTATTTTTAAAATTGATAGGGATCAGAAGGGTATTTACACTAATTTGTTATTTGAATTATTCGAGTTATTCGAATTGTAAAATTCAACTCAAACTCAAGACTCGAATTACTTATTCGAGTTGACTCAAATGACTTGATCGATTAACTCAAAATTCAAATTTTGTTTCGATTTTTTCGACTCGAATCAAGTTTTACTCACCTCTAACTAATAAAAGTTAACTTCAAAATTACTGCTTGTTGTGTGCCAAGATTCTCTCTCCCTAGAGCTCCCATTGTTGTTATCTTTTCTTCCCCTTAGTTGCCACATGTTAACTTGCCCTAGAACCGTTTCAATTTTGACTATGCTTAATGAGAAAAGAAGAAACCCTTGTGTTGTTAACTTTCTTTGCCCTTTTATCTATTTATGCGTAGTTGATTCTAGAAACTACTACTGAATCCTTTAAAATATGTTGAAGTTAAGTTATTCCTACAATAAGCTCGATATCATCCATCATCACCAAATACAAAGGCTGGACAAATCCTAGGCATGTTAATGTTAGGATGATTGGAAATCCTTCTAGTTCTGCTTGTAGTGACTGATTATAAGTCTGAGTTTTACACAGTATTTTGATGGATCTTGTACAATCTTGAATTGTAGTGGATAATTTTAATGCAATAATTGTTGGTATGTGTGGTTGATATATAATAACTGGAATTTATGGTCTATGGTTGCTGAAAAATTTGTAATTAACACCCCCCCTTCCCGCCTCTTTTTAATGTACCCATAAGCCTTGCAGCCCTATGCTACTAAATACCATCTAGGAGTTTTTTTTCCTATTATTCTCGTTTCTCATAAAGTCATGGTTAATATATAGTTTTTGCTCTAATATGCTTTCAACGTAGCTGAGGCCTCTACTTAATCTGATTTCATTTTTGCCGATGTTTGCTCCTTTTGCAGGTACTTTCACCCTGTCTAACCTTGGGATGTTTGGTGTGGATCGGTTTGATGCCATTCTGCCACCTGGAACTGTAAGTTTGTTTCTTAATTATTAATATTTCTCCTTTTGCCGGAGTCTCTAGAACACAGTAAGATCTGCTGGGAACCTGTGGATATTTTATCTAATCATGTGGGTGTGCAGGGAGCAATTATGGCGGTTGGAGCTTCTCAGCCTTCCGTGGTGGCTAGCAAGGATGGCCGCATTGGCATGAAGAACCAAATGCAGGTAATGAAAATATGGCGTTTATAACAGAAATGGAGAAAAAAACTAAACTTTGTCCAGTTCCATCGTAGATTAAAATGAGATACTGTTGAACATTGCAGGTAAATGTGACGGCAGATCACCGAGTGATCTACGGTGCTGATCTAGCTGCATTCTTGCAAACACTGTCTAAGATTGTGGAGGATCCTAAAGATCTTACCTTCTAGTGTGGGACAATTTGTGTTTGTAGCATGCTCCCTGTTTTTGAAATCACTTGAGATGAAAATTTTTAGGCATTATCCAGTTCAGAACAAGACACATATCTATACTTGGACTTTATCCACTCCATTTTTTTTCTTTACTTCACCCTTTTTATTATTAATTATAAAGTTTCCGTTTGTTTTCTGATCGTATTTGGATCATTATTTGGTTCATTGGATGATTACTTACACAAGCAATCAAATTCAAAGTTATTTTTATATAATAATAGTGTTTTCATTTTAGATTATTTTTATTTATTTTTAAATGATTATATGTTATTTTATTAATTTCATTTAAATAATTTAATTTTTTTATCAAGGAAAGGGGGCTTTTGATCCGCTAAATATTTAGTTAAATTATATAATATTTATTATATAAATTATTTATTTTTGATCAAAGGTCAACTGGATAAAATTGCATGTGATATTTATTTTTTATTAATTTTATCAATAATCCTGTTTCTGAATTTATTTCTGATTAACATATAACATTTTGAGAATTTTTTTCGATAATTTTTTGGTACAACTGTAATTCAAAAACTCCACTGTTTTTTTTTTTAAATGAACACACAACCAGAAAATCATAACTTAATTAATTTTTTTAATAATTAATAATTCAAATGTTGATCAGTTACTACTTCTTGGCCATTGACTATTAACTGAAGTAGATAGATGTTTGCCCTGAAGACATGTTATTGAATTTGTTATAAAATATAATTAATTTAACATAATAATAAAAAATAGGAGTAATTTCAACCATTATATTGAAACTTATTTGAATATATATAAATTAGAATCAATCATTTTCAACCTAATATAATTATTTTTCCAAAAATAAAAAAATATGGCAATCTCTCCTCCAATTTGTTGTTGCCAATCTCTTTAAATTGTTTCTTTCTTTGTTTTCTTAATTATTTAGAGAAAGTATTTAGTGCATTATCAATAGAGTTTTTAAATTTTACACGTAGAACCAAAACTCAATACAGTAAAGGAAATTAAGTGAAGTACTCCAAATACAAAGTATGAAAATTACTCCTTATTCGTACATGGGTTTTTCTGGGACAAATGAACCACTTCAAATAGGTTTATTGCTCCGGCTCTGAATAGATTAATCCAGCATAGGCTACATGAGCCCCTAATAATTTGCTGGATAAATTGATAAGCCGGAAATTCCCGGCCCACCAAGCGAAACCAATGGTTTTTTGGTCACGACCGGCTAAAGCTAAAGTTCCATTAAAGAGTGTTTCCACGGGATAGAACCAAGATGATACGGATCAACCCCTTCTTCTAGCACAAGACATCTTACCATTTTCGAAGGAATTGGAGTTATATGTCTTTTCCAGTTCCATTCAAGAGTTCTTATGTGTTTTCACGACCCTTTATGAAACACATACAAGATTCATCACTATAAACAGAATAATGGTAACACATCAAGATTAATGACTTCATTTATGAATTTCATAGTAATAGAAATACATGTCCTACTGAAACAGAATTTGTAACTTGCTATTCTCTTCCCTAGCGGGCAAGGATTTACTTCCATGGAAAAAATGATTCATTTGGATCCGCATGAAAGCCCAACTCTATTGCATTGCCTGAATCAATGTTATATATTTGAAAGAGGTTAACCTCCTTGCTTCTCTCATGATAAATATCCTATAAGAATATAGTAAAATATTAAATATATATATATATATATGTCAATTTTTTAAGGATGTTTACGGAATAAAAAAAAATACCAATATACAAAATACTGACTCATTTATTTAATGTTGAATTCTCATGATATCATATACAAAAAGAGACCATTTTCTTGAGGTTTCAATTTTTTCTAAGTTAATTTTACCTATTTTCTTCTCCTTTTCCCAAATCAATTTTAGTATTTCCCTATTTTTTGTGTTGCTGTAAAATATTCTTTTTTGGTTTGATGAAATCATTTTCTTCTCTTAATTTCAAATTGGATTTGAAAACCCTAAATTTGAGTGATTTATTGCTTCATCACCCACTTAATTACAGGTAAATTCAAACACTCGATTTGAAAATCTTTATGTACAAGTGTTGGTAGAAACCATTTAAGTTGAATTATGGCAATATTCACCATTTTGAAGAAGAAAGATGAATTTCTGCAACAATATTTTCATTTTTCCTTAAACCCCCAGCTTTTGAACTACTTTAGCATTTCTAGTTCTTTTAAAATAAATAACATTAGTTGAAATAATATTTATTATGACATGCGATTATTTTCGCCGCATGTTTATATTTCCCCTTTCACATTTAGACAAAATAAATAAATAAATAAATTTAAATATCGATATGAAAAATATTTATATATAATTTGAGGGCTAAATTATAAATAAAACTGGAAATGAATCTTTTTCTATGTAGGGGTGTCACTGGGGTGAATTTTCCTGGGTCCGTCCCACTTTGAACTCAATTGGGTGTGGGTGAGTACAAGTTTTGCGGGTGGTGGGGCGGGGATGAGGAAAAAAAATTAGACCCACCATGAGGTACGGGTATAACCTTGCACCCACCTCATTCCCACCTGCCCCGAATAATATAAAAAGTATATTTAAAAAAATAAACATTTATAAAAAAAATTAATTTAATAATTATCTTAATAGTATTTAATTTTTGCATTTGTGTCATTTATGATGTATTTGAGACATTATTTGTATTTGGATATTATTTAAGGACTTTATTTTTTGAATTTTTTAAACTCATTTTGAAGTTATATTTTATTTACTAATTAAAGGGTAGTAACGACTTTTTTTTTTAAATGGTGACAATTGGAATAACGTTAGATATGTGGTAGGAGTTTAGAGGACAGGTATTTCATACTTTTTTCATAAAAAATTTGGTTTATACTTATTTAACTGATATTTATAAATATATTATATGAAGTAGATTGCGGGGCGAATATAACGGTGATTAGATAGGTTTGGGGACCCACATGAATAGTGGAATGGAGATAGTTTTAATCTTTCGAGTCGTAGGGCGAAGATGGGGATGAAAATTCTTGACGGGAATGGGCGCGGAAGGAGTGCCCCACAGCCGTCCCGCCCAATTGACATCACTACCTATATGACCATCTTTCCAAACCAATAAAAAAAAAATTTAGAGTTTAGGTTTTATGTTATCTTGTTTTATATTATTTCGATTCTTTATTTTTTAAAAAAAAAAATCATATTTAACTCAAAAACATTTAGAAAAATATAACTCTCTTAAATATATACATATCATATATTAAACTGATTGAAGTCAAGTAATTATTTTTTTCCAAGAGGATTATTGCATGTTTAGAGGATGTATATAATTTCATGTATTTTAAGTAAATTATATTATGTGCGTAGCGAAAAGTGCAGGCAAGGGCTTAGCAGTTAGCACCCCTTTTGCTAAATAGAAAACTTACTTTATAGCTTTTTTAAAAAAAAATTAAAAAAATAATTTAATCTTTTTTAAATTTTGATTAAATAAAAATATATAAATTTAACTATTTAAAAAATAATAATAATTAAATTTAAAACCATATTAATAAAAAATTAGATAAGATAGTAGGTTAACAACTGAATGGAAGTGTGTAAATAGTCATAAATTTTACCATCAGTAGTTGACGAAATAATATTAATTGAGGTCTATAATGCAAATAAAATAATTTAAAATTGATAAATATTGTGAAATAGTAATGAAATTGAAACATGTCAACCACCAAATCAACTCTACTTCACCTCTATAGCTGTCCAATTATATGTATACTTATGGAATCTCCTCAGGTTGGCAGTGAAATGAAAACAGTTGTTATATTTTTTTTTTTTTTTTATAATTATAAGATTTATGGGTGAACAAAATTCGATTCGATTTGAAAAAATTTACAAAAATTTAATTTTGAGTTAATTGAATCGAGTTGTTCGAGTCAACTCAAATAAGTAATTCAAGTTCAAGTCGAATTGAATTTTACAATTTAAATGATAAATTGGTGTAAATACTCCTTCGATCCCTATTAATTTTGAAAATGAACAAATTGGGCTTTCTTAAATAAATTGTAAAAAAAACTAAAATAATTTTTAAATTTCAAAATATTTATAAAAATTCTAAATTTTATATTTTTTAAAAAATATATATAAAAATTTTAAATGAAGAAAATTCAAAATTTTAAAATTTTCTAAAACAATAATTTTAGGAACCAAAAAATTTAATTAATGAATCAAGTTTATCGTGTTAAAATATTTTTTTTTATTTTGAAAAGTTTTTCAAGAATTAGTTATATTACAACAAGATTTTAATTTTACATGTTTAATTTTTTAATTTAACGAAAACAAATTCACTTGATTCGACTTGACTCAAATTACATTTTACTCAACTCGATTAAAAAAATTCAAATTGAGTTTAGATGATAGAATATGAATTGTTAACTTGAAAATTTTTCACTCAATTCGACTATTCGATCGAACGCTTACTCCTAATAAGATTCACTTATATAACCTTTTTTTTATACATATAATAATAATATTTTTATAATTATGAGACTCAAGTCATCTCTTAATCATGAAGTTGAGGGTTCGATCCTCATTCATTGTGCATTTCATGACCATTCGTTTTCCTCTTTAAAGAGCACTTACGGCGAGAGCATTAGTCATAGTTACCGAAAATAGATAGTTAATTTCGAAAAAATAAATTTGTATGGATCCAATGTTTTATATCATAACAATATATATTTAATTTACTCAAAATTCTTCATACATAATCTAAAAAAAATAACAAAAACATATATATATATATTTATTATATATATGTGTGTATATATAGTAAGATTTGATGTTAATTGGTTGGCTGTGAAACCAAAGCTTGTAAATTGTAATTCAGTGGGAAGAAACACATATGGTTTTTGTTGGTTGAAGGAAGTGGCTGTGCTTAGCTGCAGCCGTTTCTATTTGATCCCATTTCTGTTGGCGCTTGATTTGCTCACGATGAGCTTCGGATTCCCGGTGATGGATTTCTCGTAGGCACTTATCGTATAAGGGTGGATCCATTTCTTCCAACATGGCCTTCACATTTTCCGTTAGTTGCTTTACGCTTTTGCTCCAATGCAGCTTTAGGTTCCTCTCCATGCCTTCCACTACCACCGGAAACACTTCTTCCATGGCTTCCGATGCCATCTTCACGAACTGCTCGTTGTTCCACACATACAGTGCTCGCTCTGCTACCTGATTCACGTGATTTTCAATTGTATATAAAAAGGGTTAATTCACTGGAAGTACCCGAATTATGGTCCACATTCAATTGAATCCTTAAACTAAAGTATCCTTCCAATCATATCATTCCATTATCTTTGATGTTAAACGTCTGCTTGGAAGCATGTATGGATTAGTAAATAGGGACCAATGTTTGAGGATTTATGATGGAGTTATATAGATTGATTGTTAAACAAGAGTAGACCCCTGCCATAAGCCTAACCGGAATATTTGACAGATTTCATATGATGATCCTCAACGGTTCCACTATGAAACAAAGGGCAAACAGTTTTCTAACTTTATTCTTTAACTTCTCCTTAGTTGTATATCACATTTCAAGTTATGTTGCAGAGGAAGTAGCATCATGAAGCTTACCTGTGAGTTGCAACTGTTGAAACATCGCGTAATTCGAGAGCATAACGGCAAAGCCAACGTTCGGTACTGGTCGGGATCGATATTCTCAACGAGCTCCTCCAATTCGCCAATAAGTAGAACTTCTTTGTGACAATTAGTGATGGGCCAGTACCTTAAAATCCCCCTAACCACGACTCCTCCAAGTGCAGGCTCTTTTTGCACGAACTGAGAAACGCAATAGGCCAGTTGCCGATGGTAAACCTGCAGACCCTTAGGCTTATGCAACGGAAGTAGCACTCTCATCAAGAAAAGCTTGTGCTCTTCCTTTAACGGAACACCGAAGCCATTAATGATGCTTCCCCATATCTCTAGCAGCTCGCCGATCCCACAATGCTTTTCGGTCTCGAAAACGTAATGCAAGAACACATCGTTCATAGCTTTCCTCATAAACGATCTGTATGAAGTGAATCTCGAATATATACGATGGAAAACGTTCTTCAAGCTCTCTCTTTCTCTGGGGTCTTCAGATTGAAACAGGTAAAGAAGATTCCGAATGAATTGGTGATCGATGTAATCTTTAAGTTTCTTGGAATCCACGTTAAGAACAAGCCTAAGGAGAATATCGTAAACAAGCTGCAAGTGTGGCCATAGAGGTGTGAAAGTGGAGAGTTCTTCATCATCAGGCAAGGCAGAGACGATGGAAGTTTTGGAAGGTGGAGGAAGTGGCCTGAAGAGATTGACAGACACCATGGACATTAGAGGTGACAAAAGCTGTTCGTGCAATGGCTTCTTTGGTGATTTGAGCAGAGAGACAACATCCATAAGCTTAAGGCGCTTGAGATCTTGCTGCGAAGGCGATTCCTGAGGGTCGGTGAAAGTGAAAACCGAGTTGCAATAAGAGATAGCAGACATGATTCCATCGTGTTCGTAATCAGTACCACCACCACCACCACGGCGGGGACTGGGAAGGGGACTTCCGACATAAGGCTTGGGATCAAGATCAAATAGATGCTTGAGAGTAGTTTTCTTCCTGGGTGAGTTCTTGGGGGAATCCCTCCGAATGCCCATTGTTTTTCCCTTTCCTTGGCTGGCCTTTTTTGCTCTTAATGTTACTTTGTTGGCCCAAGGAAAGAAAGAGTATTAGATAGTAAGCAACAACAACAAAAGGCAAAAGGACAGTGATATGATTTATGGACAAGAAATGAATGTTGTAAAATCCGATGAACAAAACTATTGAAATGTCGCCCAATAGCATAAAAGTTCACTATGAGATGAGATTAACATGCATGGATGATAGGATTTGGATACCATCATTAATAAATTATTTAAATATATATTAATGAAGGTAGGAAGGAAGGAATCTTAGTGGTGTTCATCAAATCATCTTTCATGTGATTCATTATGTGCATAGTGAGTTTGTAGGCAGGTAGCAGCTTGTTAGGGGGGGTGATGAAGAAGAGGACAACATCCAAAGTTAAATCCCTATGCAATGCAAGTCATGTGGCTCACCAACTCACTGCCCAAAGCATTTCTTTTTGCAGCTTGGGACCATATATACATACATCACAAAACATCAAACACACGGGATCTTTTACAAGATCAAAGCAGTTTTTGTCCTAACTCCTCCCACTAACAACTCCACAAATATATTAGATATGACCATTCATGTTTTCACGTGTCTTGGGTTCAACCATTTACCTTCTCTCTCTCTCTCTCTCTCTCTCTCTCTCTCTCTTTTTTTCTTTTAAATTTTATAAATCTTCACTAATATTAAATCTTTTTATCTTTTATTATGTTTGGTGCCACGGTACTGATTTAATTGAGTAATGATAAAAATATTTTTATTTTATAAAGCTTCATTTGTTATTTTATATTTTTTTATAAATATATTTTCTACATGATTTTGTTTTAACACTGGCATCATAAATATGCCCTAATTAATATAATTATAACTACAAGTATAATCTAAATAAAAATATTATATATTTAATCATTTATATTTAGAATCATCTCAATACAAATTATTAAAATAAATTTAAAATCAAAATAATCTCATAACTTACCCCACAATCTTAGCCTTTACCAATAATATCAAGTTCTCCTTAACAATTTAGGTTGTCTTTAGAAAAGAAATACAAATGATAGCTTTTTTATCTACTAGTCCCTGACGCATTCTCTCTCATTTTGTATTTATGAGGAGAGTAACTTTCAAAAGAAAAGTTCATTTCTGTTTACAAGAATCAGAAACTATTCTTGCAAATAAATTAACACTATTTTTTTTATAGATTAATAATGTTTAATTGATTGTATTTTTGTGTGTTTTTAGATCATCTCATACTTCTTTTTTATAGTAAAAAGGTAAAATAGTTTTATTTTAATAAAGGGTAATTAAATAATAATATTTTAATAAAAAAATATATTATTCCATTATATATAGGATACTAAGGGGTGACGACATACCCTAAGGAATAATAGGCTTTATCACCCCTCTCACATGGATGAGCTCTCGAGCCCGTCTTGTGTATTGGGTACAATTATATGTGTTATTTGGAATGTTAACAAATACTTATAATTTATCCAACCCAATAATTATTTTTCTATTTTTAAAAATATTGATTAATTAATTAATTAAATTTCACAATTAAATTATTTTCTCCGCCCAATTCTAATTTTGTTAAAGTAATAACAATTTTGTTATATTAGAAATTATGAGGAAATATATTTAATTGTCTCATTCAATAAAACTACAATGACTAATTAATTTAATTTTCACTTTGAATTTTAATTATTTAATTGCAATCAAATAATAATTCGAATAAATTAATTTAATTTCTAAGTCATCTTTTGTGCTTAATGAGAAAACGCATTCACTATGGATAGTGATACATGCAATCTATTTCTCTTAATTGTCATTTTCATTTATTCCATAGTATCAATTCTTTATAGAAATTTATTTTGGGTTATATCGATCTAGTAAAAGGATTGATTAGACATATATATAATTACGGTTCAATTATTTGTAATTAAATTCTGGCTCTTTGCCTATTAATTACAATATTATTTAATCATGAAGTCATCCCACTAAAGTACCATAATTGAATTCTCCCTTATTATATATCATCTCAAAAGCAACTTAATACGTACTTGTCCAATGACCTTATCATTTTTTGCCAAAAAAATGGCATTATCATAAGTGTGTTACCCTTATTTGATATCATTTATCTCTTTGGGTTAATTTCGTTCTCTCAATATGATCCTATTTTATTTCATGGTAACATTTACATCTTCCTTTATGAAAAGAGACAATTACTAACAAATAGTAATTAAATTATTTAACCTAAATAAATGACCTGTGACCACGTTACTTTTTCATATACCCTATAATGATAATAAGAGGATATCATTTATCATTTATTGAGCTATAAATTCCACTATTGTGAATAAAGTTGCATCATGCAAAAGTCGTATACCTGACTTACCAACTTTCGACTCTTTAGTTATTTGAACTCTAATTTTTAATACATCAAAGTATAAGAGTTACATACACATAGTCAGTCAATTACTCAAGATTGAGTTAAGTCACACCATAAACGTCACAGGTGAATTAATTCAAAAACAAATCTAAGATTAATTTGACTTGAGTCATATTTGATGTATTACTAATCTAAACAATCACATCACTTTATCTTCTATGAGTAAATCACTCCGATACCCAAGATAAGGTATCTTACCATTTGAACTTGATGTTGGAAAAAAATACAGTTCAAAAACATTTTTGTTACACAGCGAATAAATAAAATTTTAAAAATTGAGTTGGTTTGTGATATTTATAGCAATAAACTTTCTCAAAATATACTCGTGCTTTGAGCGAGATTGGTCTTTGTCATTCTCGACTTTCAACCGAACGATCTTTTTCACTATTCTTGTACCATGAACTGCTTTGAGTGTGAGCTCGAACAATTCTGAATCAAATACAAAACCAGAAATAATTTTTTCACTTTCAGTAGGAAAGTAAATCTCTCTCTTACAAAAACCAATAGAATTGTTATTCCTAGAAAATATATTTTATACTTAGAAATAAATTCTCACTATTTTCGGGCAGAACAACAATATCTCAAAAGTTGTGTGTAACTTGTTATATTTTTAGCCTTACTGGTGCCATCTATTTATAGGGAGAGGAAGTGAAACCCTAGTTGAATTCGTAGAATGCATTTAATGTCTATTTAATAAAAAAAAAACAAATCCCCTAATTGAACTAGGAGAGGGGCGGCTAATAAGGTGTGCTTCCCCTAATATGTATTATGATGAGAATTCGGGTCTCTTTTATATTGAGTCCAATTATATGTATTTTTTAGATTTTTAACCCAATACTTTATAATTTAATCCAACCCAATATATTTTTTTTCTATTTATCAAAATAGACAATATTTATTAAATTAATTTTAATTAATTAATTTTTCAATTAAATAATTTTCTTAACCCAATTCTAATTCCGTTAAAATCATGATAACTTTATCATAAAAAATCTATGAGAAAATATATTTAATTTCTACATTTAACGAGTTCATAATGATCAATAAATTTAATTTCATATTCAATTTTTAATTATTTAATTAAATAATAATTCAAAATACTTAAAATACTTTTCAGGTCATTTTCATACTTAGTGAGAAACCACATTTAATTCCAAATGTAATACATTTCTCTAACCTTTTCATTTCTATTCAATTATATTTATTTGATTCAATATGCAATCTATTTTTGGTTTCAACGAGCTAATATAGGGACTGATTGGACATATTTAATTAGGGCTAAAATTATTTATAATTAATTTTTAGCTTTTAGCCTATTAATTATAAATTTATTTAGTTACAAATTCATTCCACTATAGAATCATGACTGAGCTCTCCCTAATAACATATCATTATGAAATCTACTCTATTAGTGCTCGTCCAATGACCTTTTTCATAAGTGTGTTACCCTCATAGGATATTCTTAATCTCTTTTTACGATAAATCCGTTCTCTCAATATGATCTTATTTTATCTCATGGTAATTATTATATCTTCTTTCATGAAAAGTCAATAACTATCAAATAGTAATTTAGTCATTCATCACAAATACAAACGACTCGTGACCAGGTTTACTTTTCATTTATCATATAATGCCGATGAGAGGATATCATTTACCCACGACTTGAGCTATGAATTTCACTATTGTGAATGATGCTACATAGTACAGAAATTGTATACCCAACGCATCTACTTTTGGTTCTTTATCTATTCGAACTCAAGTTTTTATTTACATTAAAGTATACGAGTCACACGTACATAGTCCATCATCCACTTAAGATTAATGTATATTACACTATGAACGTCACAATTGATTAAATCCATAAACGGATTTAGGATCTATTTTACTTAGGTCTAGTCCTATGCACTGTCAGTCCAGTCTATCAAATCTATGTCTGTATCTTTTAAGAGTCATCCGCTTTGATGCCCAAGATAAAACATCTCCTTAATTGGACTTGATAGACAATATATTAGTTTTTCAATCAATTTGTTCATTTTCGATTAGACTAAGGACATGTTTAGATTCATCTACTAATATAAGTTGTCTTTTCATATTATGACCCAATCACGTAATACCACTTAGTATTAGTTAAACATTAGACAACCAGTAAGCTAATATTTGTTTATATTTTGCTTTACATGCAAAAATCACGTGAGGACGATATATAAAGGGTATTAATGTGATTTAAGGATAATTTTATAAAAACCAATCTATTCGAAAAACTAGAAGTCTACATAGACGAAAGTATTACACTTAGGGCACCAGATCCAACACTTGATAGAAGATATAATAGTCATTTAATCAATTTGTTCAATTATGGTTCATCAAACTATGTTTAAATTACTTACTAAAACAAATTATCTTCTTGCAATACAATTCGACCACGTAATGCAACTTATTATTAGTTAAACATTAGGTAATCAATAAGTCAATATTTGCTTGCATTTTGTTTTACGTGCAAAAATCGTTAAGGATAGATACAAACGATATTAATGTGAATAATAGAATTTTTTAAAAACCAATTTGTTCAAAAAAATTACAAATATAAATGACGAAATAAACTATACTTAAGGCACTAGACTTAGCATTTTTCTTTTCTCTCTCACCTCCTCCTCCCTTTTGTCCCTTGAATCAGTTTTACTTGCTTTTTTTCAAATCCTCTAAGACTCGATTCGCTTGAGTACTTTCTGATTTGCTTTCATGAGTCCTTTGCTTTTCCACGTTTGATCTGATGGTTTAACGTATTAATTTTTTAGGATGAATAAAATTATCATATTTAAAGGTTAGTAAATGGTTATAGATAGTTCTAGATTTTGTATAAAAGACTTCAATTTTTTTCACACCCAAAAAGTAAATTTTTTTTGGAACAAAATTAATTGATGCATCCTTTTTATCAAATAACCTTTTTTTTTAAATGCTTAAATCCAAAACTCCCAAACAAACCTAAAAAATAATTATTTGTTAAAATTAATAATATTTAAAAATACATAATATTACTTAAATAGAATTTTAAAAAATAAATTAATATACTCTTAATCCTAACAAATCCCTACAAATTTATAATAATTATTTAAACGAATAAAAATATATAAGAAAATCTTTTAAAAATTAGTTCAAATTTTTTAATTTTGTCCTGACACGTGGCGTCATGTGTGGTGCCCATGACACACTTTTTTTTATTAAAAATAAAATAATTATTTTCTATTTTGGAACCAGAGAAGTATGTCACATCACTTCATATATAACAATGTTAGAATTTAACTTTTAAGTATGTGTTTAGAGATTTTTAAAATACGGGGTTATGTTAAAAGTTTGTAGAATTTTTAAGGGTAAATCATATCATTATGTGATCCTATTATTAATATGTTTCTATTTTCATCGTCAAATTACAGAAATTTTTAATTTCACCACTAATATGTTTCATTGGTTCAATTTCGGTCATTTTCTATTAAATTGTTATGTCTTTTTAATTTATATAATAATATATTTATTTTTTAATACTTACACATTTTATTAATTTAATTTTAATTCTAAAAATTCAATAAATTTAATCTTCTATTTAACAATTTTTTTATCAATTTGATCCTCAAACACACATTTAGTCCAATCCTTTCTTCTATTTACAAAATTGCCGACATGGCGTGCTAGGAAAAATGTGAAAACAAAGTTGTTTAAACTAGATCGGCTTATTAGAGTACTGATCCAAAGAGAGGTGTGAGACTAATTGTCTCTTGAACTACTCAAGACCAGTTGAATCGGGTCAAAAATCAATTTGAACCTTTTTTTTCTCTATTTTAAACAATTTTTTTATTTTTTAAATTTTTATAAAAATTTTAACAATTTATTTAATTAAACTGAATAAACTAATCGACTCGAACAAATAAAAAGTCAATAATTTTGACCGATTTAATCATTGGTTGAATTCTAAAAACTTTGTGCACTAAAAAAATCAAAAACTTAAAAAGTAAAAAATAATAATAATAATGCATTTTTAAAAAAATACATAAAATTAAAAAAGTTTGAAAATATTCAAGGTGCCTAAAGGCGGCGTCATTGTTGATGAATAGAAAAAAAAATCTATAAATTATAATGAAATACATATATTTTTTTTTACTTTTATACATTTTCAAACAAAAATGATTAATATTTTAATTTTATTTAAGAAATTGTAAATTTTGAGGTTACAAACATTGGATTCACATTAAAATAGAAAAAAAATAAATATAATTTTATTTTAAATGAAAATTTATCACCTTGCTTTTCTCAGTTAAAAATTCCTTTTAAAAATATTGCTTCCTTTAATGTGATTATGAGAAGAGGCAAGATAATCATCGGTGATGAGGCCACAGAATAAAGATAATAAAGAAGAAGTAAACTTTAGTTAATAATAATAATATTAATAATATTAATAGCAATATATAAAAAGGAATCTTGGATTGTTTTTTGAAAAATTCACATATTAGAGTTTTATGTATTTCCAAAATTACATTATTATATATATATTTTTAATTTTTAAAAATTTTTACGATATTTTTAATTTTTTGAGAATTTTCTATTATTTTCTTTTTTGAATATATTTTACATAATAAATCTTGTGTGATGTGACGTTTTCACAATGCGCCACGTTAACTTTTTTTGGTAACCAAAGAAAGAGTTGGACTAACTAGTATAATAATTTGCAACTTTAGGACCAAAGTGAATAAAAAAAGAAATGTGAATGTGATAATTAAATACAATTTTAAGATTAAATGAAACAGGTTTTGATGTTGTCTATAAACCTACGTACAGGTGGGGAGTCAGGTCAAGGCCTAAATTCTGTTTACATTATTATGTGGTGTCACTTATCAGACATTTCTGGTTTAAATAAAATATTTTTTTTATTTTGACACATGTCATAATAATGTGGTGTAACATTAGTAGACGAAATGAAACATCAAGTAGACGTTTCTAAACTGAAAGGACTAGACTGAAAATTGGGATAAACTTGAGATTATTCATGTTATAAAATTTGGACATGTGGGAGATATTTAGATGCTAATATCAAGCCTTTCCTTATCTAAGCTCATCTTCAACCCAACTTAGTACGCAACTATTGTTATGGAGGACCTTTCAATGTGATTTCTTCCAACTGATATCTCTTTGCTAGCGTAGACCACGTTCAGTATCGGAAAACTGGCGTGCAATGGAACTAAATATAAAAAAACTATGGAGCAACTTAAGCATACACACTTTCCAGCCTCTTTTGATTTTCGAGCTAAAACAGCCATTTTGGCTGTTGATACATTTTACAATACCTGGCATGATGCACTAAAACATCATACCTACAATGCTTACTTAAGCAAGCTTACACACTTACACTTTTTTTTTTTTTTTTTTTTTTTTTGAGTTTTAAAACTAAAATGGCCATTTTGGCTATTCATACATTTTAGTACCAAAATAAGCCATCTGAGCTAAGCCTTGGCATTTCTTTTACATTAAAAAAAATGCCGGTTAGGGTTCTTTGTTCGGTGTTTTATATAATAACAAAAGAAGAAGGGAAAGATGGAACTACAGGATGCACAACTGTTAGTGAAAGCCAGCAGTTACAGTCTTGGCAGCAGGGACATCAGGGGGTAGAGATGGGAGCAAGGTTAGGGCAAATGTTCCACTTGCAGCTGCTGCAATTGCCCCTAGTACAAATGCTGGAAGGTTTCCACCACCAAATATTGCATCAAATGGTCCACTCCCCAGTGACACCAATATCTGTAACGTCAAAATCATTCCCAAAGTTGCAATGAATCTTGTCTTACTCAAATTCTTCAAGTACCGAGTGTTATACATATTTATTTCAATATTTCCATGTACTTGAAGAATTCTTGATATGGTATAACTATAGAAACAAATTGAGCAACAGCTAGAGTACACAGTGATGGAAAATATTACCTGTGGTATTACTATAGCAAGATTCAGCACTCCCAAAGAAAGTCCTGTTTCAGAGTAAATGAGAATCATTTTTAGTTTGAAAGGATAATTGGGCTATACCATGTTATTTTCAGCCTGCCTGGAAAAAGGATTATAGCAAAAATTTACCTTGGCCTGCACCAGAGGAACTAGAGAATATAGATGCCATTGCAAAAGGGATGCTGTAAGTTATCTGCAAAAGTAAAATAGGAAATTATTACCCTTGAGCTTGTCAAAACATTCATTCATCTAACAAAAAACTTTCCCTAATGGAAGCCTATTATTCCACAATGAATTCCAAATGAACTGAAAACATTTTAATTTTAATATCTTTATTTTTACATTAAATTAATGTTTAAAAATCATCAAACTGGCTAGTTCAACTGAGTGAACAAGAACAGTATCCAATGGCCAGTTGCTTTCAACTAAAGGAAAAAACAAGTGATGTACAGAAGAAGACAGACATTGACAAGGAAAATGAAATCCCATATATTAAAATGCAATAAATGGCCATTGAAAGTATCAAAAAAATTGTATGCCTATATACTCCCAAACAGTTTTTTTGGTCCATATACTCCCAAACATATTTATCACACATTGAGAGGTATTTACGATAAATGGAAGAACAAACAAAAGGAACAAGTTCCAGTTCCTTCAAAAGGAATAAAGAAACAAAAAAGAACTAGAAATATTGTATTTTTATGGATAAAATGAAAAAGGCCCAAAAGTTTGATGAGCAATGCTAGGGGGGAAAGTCATCTTCGGGTTCTTCGTTTGGATGCGTGGGCGGTGGGCCGTGGGGCAACTTTACTGTGCCATAGCTGCAGTTTTTGACTGGATCACTAAGAATCTAGTCACATAACGACAGCACGGCACAGTAGCATCACGCATTCAAATCAAGTGTTACCATGCCGTGTTCTAACTGCTAATATCAAGTTTATCACTCTGACGGGGACTTAGAACAAGAGATAATTAGCAAAAGAAGTATTTGAAGTTTAGGAACAGAAGCTCTCTTGAGCATTTAATCGAACAGAAGGTTCGCAAACTCCCGTAAAACTTAAGAGATGCTTCCACGGACCACGATGATTTCAAATTTCAAAGTGGGTTAATTAATATTTGTAACTGAAACAAGGGGTAAGTGGAGAGAAGAATGAACTCACAGCCAAGGGTACCCCCAGTACTGCGAATAGAGATAATGCACCGGCCTTGACACCTGCTGGTGGCGGCAAAGGGACTGTGACACCGTCCACGGTGATGAACCGTCGGCTTGACTCAGCCAATTTGGTCACCAAAACTGTCATTGCTAAACAAACCGCAAGCAGGAAATTGACAATCCCCCAAAGCCTATTGACCCCTCCAACTCCACGCGCCAAGAGCTCCACACCAAGGGACGTGAAACCCAACACCACAGAGTTCAACATGAGCCCCAACGCGCCTGCATGTACCCCATTATTGTACACCTTCAATACGAGGATGTTTCCCTGTGAATCCCCACCGTACACCTCTCTGCCCATCCAATCAGTGTCGAACAACAAGAATGGGAACCATGCAATCCAATTGAGACACGTCACCGCGAGGAGAATCCACATAGGTCTTTTCAAGTCTTTCAGTGCACCGAATATTTCCCCAAAGAAGGGAACCGGGACCGTCTCTGATGCCGCTGCTTCCTCATCCTCAATCTCACCGCCACCTAGGTTACCGGCATTTCCAGGTTCCGGCGACCAGGGCTTTTCATGCACGTATGTGAGAGCGATGGTTGTGAGGGTCAGCAAAAGCAGAATTGAGAAAAAGAAACAGCTTTTGAGATTCGCACAGTAAACATCACAAGCTTTCGTGGTGGTGAAAGGGAAGATGTTATGGAGGTGGGTGTAGGAACCGGCAGCGAAACCAAGCACGTTCCCCACCGCCATGAAAAACGAAAAGAAGGCGTTCGCCGTCCGCGTTTTCTTCTGGCTGTTCCCGGAGATATCAGCCAGTAACGCTCTGCATGGACCTTGTAACATGTTGTTAGCCACGTCTAGGATCCAAAACCCTATCACGAACACCACAATGGCCCGCGGCTTCGTCTCAGTAGCCAGGTTGTCCCCAAAGAGATAACCTAAGTCAGCCGCGAAGCCTATAAGGACCACCGCAGTAGCCACCAGGACTGCTCCCGCAGCTATAAAAGGGCGGCGACGGCCGAAACGGGAGGTGCAACGGTCACTGTGGTAACCAACGATGGGTTGAACTAGCATCCCAGAGATGGGTCCACAGAGCCAAATGAGAGAAGCCCATTTGTGAGGGATACCGAGGAGTTGAACGTATGGCGTAAGGAGGGATAACTGCAAGGCCCACCCGAATTGGATACCGGCGGCAATGGAAGCCACAAAGATGATACTTTTTATAGAGAAAGGACGTGGAGGAGAAGAAGAAGGAGGAGGAGGTTGATTCTGAAGCTGAAAAGAAGATTTCTTGCTAGGCTCACCACTCTCCATAGCTTGTTTTTTAGCAGTTGATTCTGAAACTGGGATGTTTGGGTGATGGAAACAACAAGTGAAATGCATGGGGAATTTATAATAAATTGAAGATAAAACATAAGGCTTAATCCATTAATAATGAAGCTGGAATATGATAGTCAACGTGTAAAACTGCCTTAAATTCTGTTTTCCATCTTTAGGACAGGAAATTGAATTCCTTTTGTCTTTTACTCTCCCGTATTTATTAAGCCACGTAATACATGAAAGCTATACTTATCTTCATTTTTAATTTTTTACTGTAAAAAGAGACTATATAACTGCAATGGCTTTCGAAAGTTGGTGAATTTTACTCTACTTATAAATCTTTTACTTTTCACCATTTTTGTTATACCTTATAACGTAACCCATTCTTATATACATTTCTTCCTTCTGCATCCAACAATATCCTCTTCAAATCTCTCTTTTATCTTAATAATGCACTCATGACTAAACTCAAACTTAATAGGTATTATTTTAAAATTATTCAACCATTCCCCATCCTATATTAGCTTGATTCGTATTGGTATTATTGTTGGTATAAAAGGACGAGTTCGGGTATGTTAAAACTTAAAACACGTTATCTTTCTATTTAAATGTTAGGAAGTGATTATAGATGGTTTTAAGTATTGTAACAAAAAGAGCAAATATGATAAGAAATGTATAAATTAATGTTTTGATATTATCATGTGCAAGTTGACGGACAAATGATTGTTTGCAAGTTTAAATTTTATTATATTTAATTGTGATTGGTGGATTTTTAATCTTATTATATGTAAATTTTTGTTTAATTATATTTTAATTTTTAATTTTTGAACGTAAATTTTTAATTTTACTATACTATATTTTATATTTACACACTCTCGAAAACATAATACATGGGCACTGAATAATGTATGATAATGAAATTATATATATAAAAATAATAATGCCCAATTTCCGTAGCAACTAAATGAAAAGAATAATGAATTTTAAAATCATATAAAAGATTATTCCTCATGAGGTTTTTGACTTTTAGTTATATATATTTAATTTGACTTCATTTTATATTTGATTTAAATATTTTTTTTTTTGAAATACAATAATAAGGTAAATCCCGAACAACAAACGCGATTAGCACAATTCGAACTCAAACCACAACTGAAATGGTGATTGTATAAGTATATTTTTAGTTAGTATTGTGCTTTTAATATTTGATTGTAATTCATTCACATATGCACAATTATGATTGTGGTCATATTTATACTCATATTTTCTTCAAAAAATTTCACGAGAATTTAATTTGACGCGTAATGTAATGCATTTTTTTATTTAATGTAATTATGCATGTAAAACTTTGATTCTGATTATGATATATTCAATTTTGGATTTTAAATTTTGGGGTATTTTTGACAGGTTAAAACTTATCCTAGATAGGGGAATTAGTAGTCTTAATTCAGACAGACAGTCTTGAAGCAGTCAACACAATTCAAGATGGAGTAAGCGGAGATTCTAATTTTGCTTTGGTAAAGAGAATACATTCTTTGTTGAAACTTTTGAAGCAATGGAGTATACAACATATTCCCAAAAAAGAAAACAAGCTCACAGACAAGATAGTTAAGGCAATACGAGACAGAAAAATTGATTTATGTCTAATAGAAGATTCTATCTGAATAACTCCATGTTATTATTTGAGTTGTATTTATTTTTACCAAAAAAAATATTTATTATTTTCTAGACAACTAAATTTAATTTTTATTTAGTTGTAAAATTTTAAAATATTAACAAATTAGCCAATAAGATGTCAGCATTATTGCCAAAGATTGAGATCAATAAAATTAAAGTACTGTATAATCAAAAATTAATATTTACAGGTGTAAAAAATAAATTAAAATAAAAATTACGTATACAGATACATAAAACATCAAAAACCACTTTTTATATTAAATAATGAAAATTTATATGTAATCTTTTTATTTACTCAAAAAGAAACGGTAAATTTTGATGGAGTTACGGGTTTTTTTTTTTTTTAAATGAGATGGAATTACGTGTTGAATCATGAAATGAACAGGTTTGCGTCATTATTTACCTAAACTTGAATAAAGAATCTAAAAATGTTGTAGCTAATCATTTTAATAATATATATATATATATATATTATATTACAGTAGATTGAGGATGTGAATAAATAATTTGATATAAAAATTAAATGAGAATTTTTTTGTAAAAGTAAAATTAAGATTGTTTTATCTCTACTTCTGATTAGAGAAATGACTAGCAAGCATGTATGGATTGTCTTTCACCTTATACCTTCAACAACAACTATTCAGCTTGCTCTCAGGGATACCCACAATGATTACCATCTAGTTGGTCATCCATCACCAGCCATCCATTGTTTGTCACTAGTCTTTATTCTTTAAAGAGAATCACTGAAAGATCATCAAAACATAATAATTTTATACTACCTCAATAAGAAGGATATTAGACTAGGATCACATCTTGTTATACTTGATGATAACTGACATGTAATTGACCTACCACTTAGTCGACTATATGAGTAACCTACCATACTTATTGTCAATTACATGGCATTACTAAACAAAAAGATCTCCCCTGTATATACCCCAACCCTTTTCCTCCTCCCCTCTCTTCTTAACTCTTTACTTCAGCTTTTCGCTTGTTATAGGTGAACTGATCCCTAAACAACTACCACATTCTCTTCCTTATTTCCTCCTTGTTGATTCTCTATATCAATAAAGACATTAAAGACCATGATGATATTTTAAGTTCAAATTTTATCATTTTCATGTGTTCTTTTTTTTTTATACATTTTATATAAAAACAAATTATAAAGATAAAAACATCCTCAAATAATATTTGTTATTTTGTAAAAATAATGGCCTTTTTATGATGTCACAACTAAATTGGACCTAGTTGATGCGTGCACTAACTTTATCAAGCACTTGAAGTATAGTGTAGATAATTATTTATTTATTTTTAAATGTTATAGGAATACATTTTAAATATATATATTCTGATGATATGAAGTCTTTTATTTCACTAACAATGAATAGAACAATTTTCCAAAAAGATCCTAATGCGGTCTAAATCTAGTGAAATAAAAAACTTTTTATGCCACTATCATGTATCTAAACTTACTATTATTTAAGTCATTAATTGAGTTGGCATCACGAATCAACCGAGCACCAACTCGGTTAGGTAAATTAAGAAAATATCATTTTGTAATTAAAATAAGTTATATTATTTTAGGGTAATAAAGTCTTTTTATTTAAAAACAATAAAAAAATTACATGTGATGGATTTGAACCCATGTTGTTTACATTAATAAAACAATAATTTTATCCCTAAACTAAAACTTCATTTTAATTTAATGTTTGCATTTTAATTTTATCATACATACTTTATTATATTAATCAATTGTATATATATTGATAATGTTGTTGGTTGAGTTGGTGTCACAAGTCAATTTTACATCAACTCAAGATTGATGACACAACAACAAGATAAACAATTGTAGTGCATTTAGAATTCTTAATACGATGTATTTACATGTTTAAATTTTATTTAACTCGTATTTTAGTCATTTTTTTTTCATTTTACTATCATACATATTTCATATGTTATTATTAATTAGTTTCAGATCATACATTTTATTATTTATTATATGTTATTTTTAAATTAACATTTCTATTTTATGTACGTAGGTTCTACACGCATATTGTGTGATAGAATTTATGGTATTTTTAATTATTTTTATTTTTATTTTTATAAGTAATTTTTTTTTTAATTATTATAAGGTCTTAATTATGCTTGTAAAGTTTTTTTATACAACTATAACTCCCTCACCCTTAAATTGGAGGAAAATACGTATTTAAGCACACTCAAACTCACATCTTCTTAATTATTGCAATAGGCTAATAGAAATAATGACAATTGAATTAAAGTTTGATCATTAATTGCAAAGATTTTTTTATTCATAATAGACAAAATAAATATTCTTATGCAAAATATATAATATAGAATTACTTTATTTCTGATTAAAGAATTATTTTATTTCAAATTTTATTGTAGTTTTTTATACTAACACCCTGAAGTCACATTAGAAATCAGTTTTCTATAATCAAGTTCTGATATTTCGCCTATTAATGATAATATTATTTAGTTATGGAGTCATTCCACTAAAGTACCATGATTGAGCTCTCCTCATTATATATCATTACGAAAGCTACTATGTCAAGTGCTCGTCCAATGACCTTCTTATATGTGTGTTACCCTCATAGGACATCATTAATCACTTTAGAATAAAATTTGTTCTCCCAATATGATCATATTTTATCTCATGGGAACGGTTTCATCCTCCATGAAAAGTTGACAAATAACCCCTAGCCATGTTACTTTTCCATCTATCATGTAATGCTAAAGAGAGGATATCATTTACCCTTTACTAGGCTATGAATTCTATTGTAAGTGAAACTATGTCATGCAAAAGTCAACGTACCAACTTTCAACTCTATTACCAATTGAACTCAGGTTTTTAATACATCAAAGTATACAAGTCATGCACACATAGCTTACTCAAAATTTAGGTAAGTCTAAAAATAAAACTATCTAATAAAACAATAATTCTTACATCTAAGGTCGTAAGCCACCGAATGTTCAATCCTTCAAATTGTTCCTATTGCTATTCAGACTGTTTATTTACAAAATGACTCTTTAAAATTTAGCTAAAGACTATTTGTCCTAAAAATCTAGATCCTAAATATGTTATATGGCTTAGCTGTTATTGATTCTGAGGTGAATCCTCCAATGATACCCTTTTTCTATGTACATGACTCTAAACTTCCTGCAATCATTGATCTCTTTTCATCTGGCTTGGTCCTTTCTCCAAGTCCTCGATTATCCTCGCAAGTCCTACGAACATCAGCAGCCTGCTATAAGTTCCTATGGACTTAGTGAGCTCCCTTATTATAACATAGTTAAACCTTATCACATAAGGGAAAAAGTATAAAATAAACTAACATAAATAAAATACTGTAACAGCCTAATTTCACTGAAATCGGAATAGTAGTTTCGGGACCACAAATCCAAGTCCGAAAAATGAAATTATTTAGATTTCATAAAATGATAGGTATTATGATAGGAATATTGCATTAAAATTTTTATAGAAAATTTTTATCAATTATGTGTCTAATTGCAAAAAAGATTGAATAAATAAAATGTTAAAGTTGTATACTAATAGCTATAGGGATTATATGGCTAGAGAATTCAAAATGTGAGGTCCTTATATGGAAATTAGACCATTGAAGAAAAATATGTAGATATTTTTAGTGAGTCATCCATGGAAAAATTGAAAAAGGTTAAGGACTAAAATAGAAAGTGAATAAATTAATATATGATAAAAGATTAAATAGAATAAAACTTATTTTATATCATCATCTTCTCCATAAAATACATGGAAACCCTAGGAGAGAGAAAGGAAATTTCTCAAGCTTAAATTGGTTAGTTCTATGTCCCGTTTTTAGTAATTTTTATATTTTTGAGATCGAGAAAGCTTAATTTCTTTATTTGGGTGATTAAATTGAAAGAAAACCAAAGTTTAGAAAATTAACCATGGATGAATATGCTGTAAATTGAAAGTTTTTGATAGAAAATGAAAGATTATTGATAGATAAACCACTTTTACAAAGTGATTTTTAGAGAAAGCATGTGTAGGGACTAAATTGCAGAGTAGTGAAATTCTTGGAAAAATTCTAAAATTTATGAAATGCATGTGCTGTAAAAGTTATATTAGAATTTTGAATAAGCTTGGAATAAGGAGTAAATTGCATGAATTTCAATTTCCGAGCCTAAGGACGAAATTAGAATTAATTAAAAGTTTAGGGGTAAAATGGTATTTTTGCCTAAAATATGAAATGGACTTGATTGAATTTAAAAATTATAGAACTGATGATTAAATTTATTTATATATATCCAGAAGTGTCGAACAAAGAAAAAGATCGAGGGAAAGAAAAAGTCTTAGATTAGTAGATACGATCAATTGTCAAGGTAAGTTCGTATAACTAAATTAAGTATGTAAATGTGTTGAATTAATTGTTAAACTATGTGCATCATGTTTTGTATTCGGTAAGTACATGTAATAAATAATTATTGATTTGTGACTTATATAAATGATGAAATGGTGCATGAATTCGTTTGAATATTGATTTCCGATTGGACAGGTGATTACCGTGAATATGAGATCTTGCATATGTTGCAATAAAGGTTGTCCTTAAAGTATAATCTTTTGATCTAATTATGAAAAGGAAATGTATCCCGAAAGGGTAATACTTAAAAATGACTTATGTTCCCAAATGGTACAACTTGAAAAAGCTATGTACACTTTGTGTGTACACTTGGAAATGTTAGGTATACTTTGTGTATACCATATGAAAAGGAAAGGTATACTTTGTGTATACCACTTGAAAATGAAAGGCACACTATGTGTGTACACTTGAAAATGTTATGTGCACTTTGTGTGTACAAATTGAAAAGGGTATGTACACTTCGTGTGTACTACTTGAAAAGGGAATATGCACCTCGGGTGTACAATTAGAAAAGGAAAGGTTCATCGGAAATTTAAAGATTCAACGGAAATGTATTAACAAGTGAAATAAGAAGAAATGACATGATGAGCTCATCTATGCATATTAATGATTTTGTACTAACCAATTTGGTTGAATGATTGTGAATAGGCCACATTTACTAGTTTGCTAAATTGATGAATAAATTACTTTTAGTGTGATTTTACTTGTTATATAAGAACAGTAAGTGTTGTTTGGTTATATGAACTTACTAAGCATATAATGATTACTAGGTTTATTTTTCTCTGTTTATAGTGCATGAAGCTCGTGAAGGTTGGATTGGATCGGAGCTATCATCACACTATCATCTCCTTAATTTTGGTATAAATGATAAACTCATTTTGATATAATGGCATGTATAGGTTACTGAAGCCAAATGATGAGGTAACATGTTTGTTTACAACCTAGCCATTGGAATGGCTAGTAATATGTATTTTGAGGTAATATGGTATGTTCATGTTCAACAAGATACAAATTCCCTTTATTAACACATGATTTATAAACCAATGTAAAGGTAAGCTTCCGGTATGGTTAAATGTTGGAAATGTTAGATTGAATGATGGAAATTGGTTGAAATGGATGGTATATACTTGTAAGTTTTCATGCAGGAAAATGGTTAAGTTTGGGTGAGAAATAGGGCTAGGAAATTGTCTTATTTCGTCTACACGGGTAAGACACACGGGCGTGTGTCTAAACCGTATGTGACACACGGATAGCCCACGGGCGTGTGAAATGACTGTGTGTCCCCTATATTCTTAAATATGAAGTTAGAATAGTAAACGGGTAAAAGACACAGCCGTGTGTTTGGTCGTGTGAAGGATACGGGTTTTAAGCATGGTCGTGTGTCAAAACCGTGTGAAATGGCTTAAAAATGGTAAAAAATCAGTATACTACACGGCCTAGCCATATGGGCGTGTGCCCAGGCCGTGTGCCCCTTTGATGTTTAAGAAATTACAAGTCAGAATTCCATACAGGCTGGCCACATGGCCATGTCCTAGGACACACGGGTGTGCACCCCTATCTTCAAGGTAAAATTTCTAAAGTTTTCGATTTAGTCTCGAATTATTTTAAAGCATATATTGGGTGTTGTAGGCCCATAATAGGGACTTTATGGTGAAATATGATAAGTTTTGATTTGGAATGCAAATTTATGACTCGATTTTGTATAATGCTAGTGTATAAGTCCAGTAATGCCTCATAACCCTATTCCGGTGACGGATACGGGTTAGGGGTGTTACAAATACTCCTTACTTGCTCATGGTAAGTTTACTTCGTTGGGATGGTGGACTCCACCCAACCCCTTTAGCCAATCAACTCTCTAAAGGCCCTATTTGGTCAAACTTTCCATTCGGTTGAAACCCAAACACCTCTCCACATCCGTGAGTCCTATCCTTACAAGACCTACCATATACGGGGTGTTCGATGACTACTATCTTAATTGGTTGTATACCTATCTACCATTTTGTACCTCTATACTAGCTTTCTCCCCTGTCTACCCAAAGGTTCTTAACATACCTTTTTGGTAAACTTTCATGATCGGACTAGTCATTGGCGAACTTCTTCTTCCTTACGATAGTCTTGAATGACTTGTTAACACTTTCGTATTGTGCTAACTTACAACTAACCTCGCCACTCTAGCGAACCCATTCTTGTTCTATCCATTTGGCAACAATTGTGGGATTACTTTCAATAATTCACTTTATGCACAAGACTAACCTGGGGCCTCACCTATCCTATTTAATAAACAAATGATTTATTATCCTGTGGCCATACAAGTCTGTCGTCTCTTTTTTGCTCGCTTCATCTTTATGATTTTCACTGTGGTAATGAGCCCACAATGGATTTTCTTCAATGAGGAGCATTTTTACCAGACATACTATCACTTGGACAATATCCTTATCCTAAGAGTGAGACTTTCATTCCTTCTCCAAGATTTACTTTTCAAGTACAACTTCTTTGAGCTCTCATTGGTGGCTCTTCATGACGAATCCTTGCTTGTTGTCCTCGAATAATTTCCTCTATTACATATCCATAATTAGGACAACTCTCACACGACCTATATTCCTCTAATTCTCGTTGGGTCTTTACCCATACCTTGTTGGTTTTCACATCTATCACTATTTTGACGAATTCCTCATGATCTGTTTATCATGCTTACACTTTATTTACCTTTTTTCCACCTAAGCGGTTTATCATGCTTGGTGTATTGGTAGCATGCCTTGCTCTTGATGTCCCTACAGACTCTTTCAGCTGCAATAGTCGAGCTATGGTATTACGTTCTTCTCATCCCATTTCCCTTGTCCTAACGAACTTACCCCGTGTTTGCTATTACGGTGGATTATCTCTGTTCTATGTTTACTGTTTCGGCGGACTTATCACAATTTCGTGTTTACTGTCTTGGTGGACTTATATCTATGGATGTCATGAAGTCTTCCATACATAGTCTTATACCTATCCGCCATATTGGCGCATTATCTTATGATACCATGGTATCTTTTATCTATGGTCCTACTCATCATACCTAGCTATAATAGCATATTTCATCTATGGTCTTACGTCGCATACTTTATACCGGGTTGTCATGGCATCTATCATCAATTGTCTTACGCCATATACTTTTACTGTATACCATGCTACCATGGCACCTTTCATCCATGATCTTATGCTACGTACCTCATACCAAATTGTAATAGAATCTTTCATCTATGGCCTTACGCCATATAACGTCATCACAATGTCTCCTTAAAGGACCAATCGATACCATTATCGTAGTAAATACCATTCCATTATTTTATTTTTTAGTTGATGCTAGAATACCGTAGTATTCCCTCTGTAAGGTTTGGAGCTTCGACTGAGGCGGTAACTAATAGGTTCTTCCCTATTTCCCTTCATATCTTTATCTATCCCATGAAGGTTTTCTCCACAGTTATGCAATGGATGTGTATATCATAGCATCTCATTTTCATGTAATCATGGCATACTTAGTCAACATAACTCATAACAACAAGTTTGGAGTTAGGAAACCACCAGAATCCTTATCGTTCTCATAGTTTAACTTCCTTAAACGCCAGAGCTTTGATTCTTCTGGCTGTAGCTAAGCATCCCAACTAAAAACCATGGGTTACACTCAACATCTCAACTTAAACTCATTTTTCCAGAAACATGCAGAACCCTTAAGATAGTTCTAGAAACCCTTAACTTCATTTCTTAACTCTTACGTACACCGAAAGGTCAAAAACCTTACCTGCTTAATGTTTACCTTACTTTTCCAGCTTCATCGTTATGAAGTCTGCTCTAATAGAACCTTCCATGGTTGCTCATTTATCGAGCTACCGAAAAAGATGAAAAACGGGATAAATTGAGACAAGATAGGAGAGAAAGTCAACCTTGAAAGCTATCTTTCAACTATTTATAGCACTTCTTACGCCAATTCCAATCCTGTGAGAGCCGTCCATGGCTAATTATGATGTCTGCCATTATGGAACCAGTTGGTTCTATTATAACCGAACCAGAATTGGATCTCAACCATGTCCAATTTAGTTTTCATCTTTTCTTTTTCTTTCAATATATGCCATTAACTTACAGTTTCTTTCGATTTAGTTCATTATTTGTTCCTAATTTTGGGTTATTAGAAATTTGGGTGTTACACTTAGTTTTAGTTAAAAGTTAGATAATCAATGAGCTAATATTTATTTTCATTTTATCTTACGTGCAAAAACTATTGAGGACATTATGCAATATATATTAATATTAACGATGAAATTTTATTGAATCAACTTGTTTGAAATATTACAAGTAGATGAAGTACGTTGACAATATCACTACAATAAGGGCACTAGATCCCAAAAATTTCCTACTTGTCCTAGTGCTGTAGGTGAGTCATGTTTCTTATTCCCCTAGCCTCCACATGTTTCTCAAAACTCCTAGCCACAAGAGTTTTGGTAAACGGATCTAAAAAATTATCTTCTGATGTGACTTTTACTACATTTACTATTTTGTCTTCTACTGCCTCCATTTTATGTGATATTTTCTATCAACGTGTTTTGTCCGCTTATGGCTTTTAGTTTCTTTGGTGTTACCTATTGTCACAATGTTATCATAATACATGTGATAGTTTTTTCCATACGAGGAATGACTTGGAGATTTGTAAGAAACTATTGAAGTCATACTGCTTATTTTGTTGCCTTAGAAGCAGTCATATATCCGGCCTTCATAGTGGAGTCAGCAGTACAACCTTGGCACTTATCCACATTATGGCTCCATCGCCTAAGATAAAAACATAACCTGAAGTCAATCTTATTGAAACAACCCACAGTCTGGGCTCCATTGTTCATATTTAGTCGACACTCACTACCCTCAAAAGTCCTCACACATTGTGCCTTATTCTCCTTAAATACCCATATTTATCTCTCGACATTAAAGCATTTGTACCCTTTAGAGTAGATTCCATATTGGTGACATCTCATAGGATATTTTTGCCATTGATATCCCCCCCATTTAAGGATTTAAATTTGTTTGAATCCCTAAGATTTCTTTGAATCCATGAATCTTTTGTTCCCACGATCCTTGCCTTTTCTTGGATTCCATTGGACCAACATCCATGGCCCATACGTCTTTACAACATTTCACTCAACTTGTTTTTCCTCTAACATCGTTGTCGTTTCCTGTATGTTGACCTATTGGTATGCTACTATCATTAAGCATAACGCGATAAGGGCAAGCTTCCATATAGTGACCGAAGTAACCACATGAAAAATAGATCGTATGGTGCCCCTCATATTCAATGTTTTAAATAAATCTCCCAATACAAACTTAAGAAAGAAATGGCTTTGTTAAATCAATCTCAACATAGATTCTAATGAAATTCCCTTCAGTAACTAGTGATGTATGTGACTCCATTTTAACCGGTCCCCCCACTAATTTCCTAACTTCCATTAAGACTAACTTGTGAAAATATTCTAGTGGTAGCCTTAAGAGATGAATCCAAATTGTCATCGACAACACCATCGCTGTCTTAGGATGGAAATTAGGCTTCTATTTCTAAACAGTGAGATAATTATCCATAATCTTCCATTCCCTGTTGGTCGTCACTTTCAGTATCCTCTATTTTTTTCGAACTTTACCGCGTAGAATCCATGCCCCAAATTGATGAAATCAATGTCTTCACCTAATTTCCATAAATGTGATGCTATGTTTTTAAGTGAATTTAAATATATGAATTTCATGAGCAATTTGATAATCAATGCTTGTCGTTATTGTTTCTTGAATTCCTTTTTGAAGTTTTTATTGATTTCCACCCTAGGGAGTACTCTAATCTCATCTAGATCTTGGTCATTCTCCCCATTCGAACTTGGATCATCTGCCTCCATGAAAAATGTCCCATACAGAAATTAGGGAAAACCTTCAAGTTCATCAAAGAGTTTTTGAACGACTAAGACTATACTCTCCTTCTCCCAATCCCCTCAATCAATGAAGCTCTAATTTTCTTCGTGTTTCGTTCTAGATGGTTAACTTCTTCACCAGACAGAGCGTTGTCATGAGTATTCATCCCTTCCAAAAAGCTATATTGTTTATATATATGACTAATTCGACTATTCAAAACTCGCTTCCTCTAGCCATTATAAAAATGAAAAAAAAAACCTTCATTGGATCACAAATAATTGTGCTATCATTGACTTAATCAAAACTATGTCCAAGAAGGAGTGAAACATAGTAAATTGCTTGAATTATTCAAGTTGTTCCAGTAACTCGAACAATTCAAATCCAAGCAAAAATCATTTATTTTCAATTATATACTCAAATTGACTCAAAAATCCAAATAACTTAAAACGTATCATTTAATATTCAATTTTTTTTTCTTTTAAGAATCGAATATAATTTTATTCACTCATACTATGAATTGTTTCGATGCTGTTGAACTTATCCACCAGGACCAGATTGAAGGACCAAAGAGGAAATCCCTAGTTGACTTTTTTTTTATTTACTTTGAAGGTAATAAATGTAGATACCTGGTTATTAAATTGGAACTTTAATTCGATTCTCAGGTATTAATACAAAACACACATTGGGATTTATAGGCTCTTTACTACCCTTTGGTATCAGTCTGGTTGCTACCATGTATCGATTGAGATAAAAACAAAAATGATTTCAGTGTTCCCATTGCGTCATTTTATATTTTATTATATCTACTTCACTCATTATTCATCACTGATTACTATAACAATATTTTAATCCTTTTACAATCACTCATTTGATTTTCTTTTAATAAATCTTTACTCTTCACTCTTTATTTCTTAATTTAATGACAAAATCACTAAATTTAATTATAAATAATTTATCTCTACTCTTAATTATTAAAAAACAAAAAACCTATCCCTCAATCGATCAATCTTAATGATAATATGGTCTGAAATAGAGATGAAGTCATAAACTTATTTTAAAGATCGAAATTAAATTTTAATTTTTACGATAATATAACAATTTTAATAATATATATCTTTATAATTTTTAAAAGATTAAATATTTTTTTATCATTTTTAAGATTGTCAAAGTTTAATTTTATTTTTACTAATTTAAAATTTTAAAATTTATAAAGAACCTAAATAAAAAATTTTCATTTTAGGAATTCTAAAACTCTTATAAGTCCCCTAAATACACCCCAAGTTAAGAAAATAAATTAAAATAATAATACAGTTTGAACGTTACTTAAGAAAATACATTAAAAATGCAAGCCATTAAAGGGGAAAAAAGTAAAATTGACCCACATTTTAATTTTTACCCATATTAATTTGATCATATTTTGCAATTATGTATTTATATTTATCTTATATAAAATATTTGTAATTAGTTTTTTGATGTTAGATTTCAAAATATAATATTAATAATAATAAAATTTAGATTGTAAAAAAATAGAAAATTAGGAGGAGATGCTGAGCAGCACTGAAAACCGATGAAGACTGGAAGAAAACAGGAACAGGGTCAGAGACAGAGACAGAGTGATTGACTTTTGAAAACACAAGGCAAGAGAAGGCAGGAGGCAATAGCCTATAGCCAATTCCTTTATCCACTTCGGTAAACGTACCCTTCCTTTTACCCTCTTTTCTCCATCGCTTCTTCTTGTTTTTTGTTTTTTTTTTCTTTGCTTTTACTATAATTTCATCTTATCAATTTTTTTTTAGATAATGTAGGTTTCTCAATTTCTTATGAATTTATTTATTGGTTAATAAAATATTATAAGCTTTACTAATTGTGTAGTGAAAATTATATATTTAAAAAAAGGAAATTTTATGAGGGCGATTAGTAAAATATATTTTTAAATAATTTTTATATTTTATCAATCAAATAATAAATGGTATTAATTTTTTAATGTGGTTTAGTGATGACATGCGGCGTTGATGACATCAACATGATGCCATCATTTGAAACTTAAAAAATATTTTTAAAAATATGAAAAAATTATACATTATAAAAATATTTTTATGTAAAAATTATTTGGTTTTTAACGAGGAATTTGATTTATTTTTTTAGAACCATATTTAAAAATCGATTTTTATAAAAATTTGGCTTCTATCTTTTTCTTATTTTAGAAAAATGTATATTTTTTTGTAAAAATTTATGAAAACTAATAAAAATTATTTATTTTTATATTTTTTTTAGTTTTAATGAAACATCCGAAATATATTTTTAATTTTATAATTTAAATCTTTAATATATATGTTTAATTTTTTGATTAATGATAAATTTGCCCACTAACATTTGCGTGCTTTGTCAAAATGATTTTTATTGTATTTTTGAGCCTTTTTTTGCTAACAAACTTTGTTTTTTTTTTTTCAATTTACTTTTTCTAACAAATTTAATAAATAAATTTAAGGTTTCAATCTTTCTTTTCTTTCAAAATGTTTCAATATTTCATACATTTGTTGACTGAGAAGTTTTTTACCGAGTTATTTTTTTAATTTAGTGTATTATTTATTAATTTATTATTTTTCACATGTAATTATCTTATTGAGTTATCCAAGTAATAAATTATATCTCATTAAAAATATTCCACATATGAAATTCCACATCATCCCCGTTAACTTTTTTAATAGTATTTTCATTAAATTTGTTAGAAAAAGCATATTGAAAAAAAGAACAAAGGTTGATGGTTAAAAAAGGTTAAAAAATACAATTAGGGTCATTTTGACAAAACATGTAAATCTTAATGGCCAAATTTATCATTAAGCCTATTTTTATATAATTTTTGACTGATGACATTATTGTGGCATCGTCATCACCACATGTCAAATACTAAATTGGTCATGTGTCAAATTTTTATTGAAAAATATAAAAAAAAATTAATGTTGTTGGCTTAGGTACTATTTTGAAACAAAAGTCAAACTTAGGTGCTAATTTAAAAAAAAAATTCAGTATCCCATTAAACATAAAAATTAAACTCATTTATCAAAGAATATATTAACGCTTATTTTTTATTAACACCTTGTGGTCTTACGTTCATATCATGTGATTGAGTTTTTAATTAGTTGTTTAAATTTTATATATAAATTATTAAAAGTGATAAATATCTTTATAACAATATTTATTATCTTTTTAAAATAATGATTTCGTAAAATATTTTCTAATTAATTTGATGTTTAATTAATTTATAACACTAAATATTTAATCAAAATTCTCACATTAATATAGATTTAACTGTAATATATTTTTTTGAAAAGTGAGAAAGAGAAAAATATTTAAAATTGAACACAATTTCTTATATCATATAACACAATCATCTCATCAATAGATTAAGAGAAATTATTTTATAGATCCTTCCCGCTACATTATTTATGATCTCTTTCTAATTATTTAATAACATTTCAGTAATTTTTTTATGTTATTGATACATAATTTTGGTAATTTTCTTTTACCTTAAACATTGAATCTCGAACCCTAAACCCTAAACTTTAACCTCTAACCCTTATGCCGTAAACTTGGATTCAAGATTTGAATTTGAGGTTAAGAGTTTAAAGTTCAAGATTCAATATTTAGGGTTGAGATTCAAGTTATGGGTTCGGAATTTATAGTGAAAAATTATAAAAATTATGTTAGTAACATGAAAAAAATTGTTAAAATATTATTAAATAATTAAAAAAACCATAAATGATGTGATGAGAATAGTGTAAAAAATAATTTCTCCTGAAATAGAGAGTAGTGCCATGTAATACTATAAATTAAAAGGATTAGAAGGTAAATATATATAGATATCACATTAAATATAAAATAGTGAAGAGATAATATAACATGCGACATATGCACCACAGTGAAATTAATAAAATGTTAGAAAAATTGTCGGTGGGTCTACAAAATTTGCCGACATAGAAAAAAGCAAGTAAGGGGGGGTTTCTAGACCGGATAGAAGACAAGAGATGTTGACTTTGTAACTGAAATAGTAAATATTCCATTCTTATCGAGGCGAAAACAGATGTTGGGAGTTTGGTCGGCTTTGAAACGGCTTCTTCAAATTGTGGTTCCAATTTTGGGAGAACACGTACACGCCTTCCTTTCTTTGCCTTTGACCAAACATTATCGTTTTGTTTCTCAGACAATCGCCACGGTCCCAAGGGTTAGATTGTGACTTTCCATTCCCACATTACTTTTTTTTTTTTTCCTTTTTGGGTTATTTTATATTTTAAGTCCTCTAATTATTTATTATTTAAATTAACGCGATAATTATTTTTATACGAAAATATGACGTAGGTAATTATAAGATGAACAATGGAAGGTCAGTAGAACACGTAGTGTGTAACTAGTTTTAGAAGAATGGCGTATAAAGATATGAGATAGGAGTGATGTGATGTGATGTGATGTGTGGGTACAGTTGAGTTAGTTAGAGTGAATCCATTTGGAAAGTGATAGGTTAGAGATGGGTGACCTCATACCCTCATGATCATGTGGTTGCTCACGTTTCACTCACATGCATTTCAACATGTGGCTTCCACTTCTACCTTGTTTTCACGATTCTTCTAATTTTCACTATTGGAAATAAACAGACAAACTAACTGCTATTTGGGACAAATAAAATGTAATAAAAAAAAAAGTTAAAATATAAGAAGTAAATTGTAAAATGAATACATAAATTATAAACTTACTATTGTAATTAAAAAATCAAATATTTATTCTTTTTGACATAAATAGAAAGATAATACGTTTCATTGTACTTGAATTCATATTTTCTTGCATTAACAATAATACTTATGTCGATTAAGTCTTTTTTAAATTCTTTTAGTCACTAACTCATTATGATGTAATATGTTTACGAGAATTTTAAGTTTTTTTCATTTTCTTTAAAATAATGAAATACTAAAATAACAATTTTAAATTTTAAAATCATTAAAATTAAACAAATTAAAAATAAGACTCATAGACAAAACCAATAATTTAAAAAGATGGGCCAAAATAAAAATTTTAAATTATTGAGAGATCAAAATTAAAATTTTATTCTCAAAAAAGCTTAAATTAAATTATTGATAAAAAAAAAGTACTGTTAATTGAGAAAGACTAAACCTTGTATTGTCCCATTTCAACCAACGCCTTAATCTCAGTTTTCTTTTTAACCCATTAATTATTTGACCAAAAAAAAAAAGAACACAATTACTTATTGGGCTCTAAGTCATTCAGCCCAAGGTTTTTTAATGGTCGCTCTGAAGTAATTTTATGCCTTTCCTATTTTATTTCTTTTCTTTTTTTTAATGAAAATATTTATTTAATGAGATTTTGGAATTTCCTTTTTCCTATGTAGTATTGATATCATTGTTAATTTCTTAAGGACAAGTTTTTTTTTTAAATATTATTATTGGATTTTATTTTGCAGGAAATCCAAATAAAGGGAGTGATTCGATGATAGGAAATTCAATTTGTTTGATTAGGGGTCTTGATTTGGTCTTATTTGGTGGGGGGTAAAATGTAAATTTTTAACTCTTTAAAAAATGGGTATGTTTAATAAGGGTAAATTATATTAACAGTCACTTAACTTTGATGTATTTGACAAAACAGTCACTCAACTTTTGTAAAATAACAAATCAGTCATTAACGTTATAGAAAAGTGACAAATTAGCTGCCCATAAACATTTTCCGTTATAGGCTTAACAAGACAACTAACGTGGTGAGTTAACTGGACTCTACTTCTTATTTAGCTAACCATCGAAAGTAAAATTTGCCAAACAAAACTTATGGCATTTTTAAGGTTGCTGACCCTTACCACTGCTATAATCGTTGTCGTTTAAATAGACCCAAATTAAGAACCCTAACTGTAAATGCGAACGCACTTTTTTTATTTAGAACCTTATAACATATATAATTTGAATCACTACAGGCAAAACTAGTCATTGTAAAGTACAATTTAAACATAAACTAAATCAAAATAACTCTGACCATTATGAAATTTAAGATAAGATGGAACTTATAAATGAAATTTAAGATAAGATGAAACTTATAAATTGATTGTGAGAATTTTTATTTTTAATAGTGAGTCATGATTTTTTTTCAAATAATTCATTTAATTAATAGCCCTATAAACATAAAAAAAATTTAAAGATGGTAATCTATATTTATATTTAAGCACTCGCAGATGAAACAGAAAATATTGAAAATGGTTAAGATCTTTATATAAAATAAACATGTTTAAAATAGATTCGACCCATGAGTAATGTGTTTTTCAATTTAGGATAATATTTATGGGTAAAGTACAAAAAATAGTCATTAAATTATTGACTTCATTATATTTTGGTCAGTCAATTATTAATTTTTTCGATTTAGTCATTAAAATTTTTTAAATTAAATATTTTAGTCACCTTCCTATTAGTTGTCTTAGGTAAGTGACTGGAAGCTAATAAAGCCCCTTTTTTTTTATTGGTCTAATAACAAATTTAACCTTTAATGTTTATAAAATTTGTTATTTTAATTCAAATTCTAGAAAATTCAATACATTTAACCTTGATTTAGACTGAACCACATTCTAAGATTTTCAAATAAATTCTAGATTGATCAAAATGTTGAGAGTCGATGTTTATAAAAAGATGTGAATAGTTGGTCTTTCCATTATAGATATACATAGAACATAAACATAAGAGTAATTTGTCTGATATATTGTTCATTATTTTTCTTTATGATACACTATAATAAACACATGGGTTGTGAGTGAAATGATTATGTCAACCTCTAGAATTGGTGCTCTCATATTCATTTTCTTTGAAACTTGCAATCAAATTTCTGGAAACTTGTAAGTGGTTTCCTCTTTTAGTTTTTACAATATGTCCTTAGGGATTATTTTTTTTGTTGTTGTTGTTCAATAGTCTTCAGGGGTCTGTTAATGTAAGAGACAGATGTGCAACAGTAAAACGTGATACTATACACAGTCTAATTTACCTTTTTCCTCCCTACTTGGGTGTAAAAGTGGCTCAACAGTGACCTCTTGGCTTGTCTCACTTGTCAATAAACCATGGCTTTAGGAACCATGGCTATATATAAGTGCTAACTTTTCCCGACGAACAGCACATTTGTCATTATTTTTTTCAACAAACATTAATAAGCTCAGTAGAAATTATAATAGAAGACACGATATGTATGCATAATGTAAAATGAAGTCATGCAAAATAAAAATAAACAATACTTGTATCAAGTTTCCAAGAGAGCAAATCAAAATTCAAGTCACACTACAAACAAATCAAACATACCAAAATAAAAGCTGCAAGCAAACAAAGTGACAAAATCACCTCAAATCATATAACCACTTTTCAAGTCCTTGCTAATGTATTTGTCACTACTTGTTAATCAATCTATCTATCTATCTATACTTCTATATATTCCTTTAATAGTGATGTTTGAACATCTTTTATCTTCTAAAGTTAATTTTGGAAATAATCAAGGAATCTTCATGATTTTAGGAGTAGCTTGAATTTTAAGAATAAAAGAGAATGCAAATTTTGTTAAAACAGCACTCTTAATTTAGCCGGATTAAATTTTAAACATCAAAATTTGTCATTTTGTAAATGTTTAAATAATAAATTTATTAAATTTTTTAGAATTTGAACTAAACTGACAAATTTGACAAGCATTAAGGGCTAAATTTGATAATTATTTTATATTTAAAATCAAATTGATAGAACATGTAAACATTAAAGGACTCAATTTGTTATTAGATTAATAAAAAAAACTAAAATATTTGATTTCGAAAAGCTTATTGACTAAAAAAAATAGTTAAGTGATTAAAATAAAACAAAGTCAATAGTTTAATGTCTATTTTTATACATTACCCAAATGAGTTTTTTTTTTCAAAATATTACCTCCAACAAATTTAATAACAAATTTTAATTACGTAAATTTTAAAATCTCAAAAAAAATAAATTTAATTTATTACAAAATTTATGTAGAATACATATTTAATAATAATAATAATAATAATAATAATAATAATAATAATAATAATAATAAAAACTAACTTCATCCATCAACCATAATAATATGAATAAAAATAATATAAATTAGTTCCCGCTCCAATTGATTCAACCGACGAGTCATAGCTGGTTTTTTAAGTCACAGCCCTGCGAAAACGCCAATCTTTATCTTCCTTTGTGCTGAATTTTGGGTTCATTAACAGTCAAAGAAATGGCTTCGATGAGGAGCAGCAGGACCAAGAAGCCTGTGAAGAACGCCACTTCTTTCAACTTCCAAACCCTAATCTCCTCCCTTTCTTCTCCTCAGGTACCCTTTCCCCTCCCCAACTTTTTTTTCTCTTTAATCCTTCTAATTTTTCTTTTTACTGATTTTAATTTGGTTGATTTTAGGGTCTAAAACCAGAAACAATGGAAGGCTTGTATTTGCTTCTGCTTACTTTATGCTGCTCTGATTCTGAATCCAATTTGAATTTCTCGGAAACCCAATTCAGTTTCAACGAGTTCAAACTCAAGTTCAAAGATGTTCATCAAATGTCGGATGTGTTGTTCAGTAAACTCAGTGCCAGGTTCGATGAATTGTTCTCTGCTTTGAATGATGTTTCTGCCCACCACGTTCAGCGCTCGCATTCTATTTTCCATGTCAATTTTAAAGCTGCCATTAAAGAGCTATCCTTGCTTTTGAGATGCTGCATTGTTGTTTTCAAATTGCTTCTGTTGGATCAGAGGCTTCTTGTCGAAAAAGGTCGAATTCTTTTAGGGATACTAAGGAAATGTGTTTCTGTGGAGTTAAACGGAGAGAATGAGAAACCTTGTAGTAGTTTCGAGAAGGAGGTTTCGTGTGAATGTATGTATGTCGGGAATGGCGGCGCTACTCTTCTCACTGAGCACTTGGTTACTTCCGTAACTCCCTTAAGTTTCACGGAACTTTCTGATCCATTACAGGCCATTTTATGTGCTGTGCTTGAGGTAATTTTGCATATGCTTTGATTCAAAATCCAATTATTCAATTGCTTGTAATGTTAGTGCCTTTTGATAATTACATAAGGTCATTCAACTAGGTTTTATATGTTACAAACCATCGAGTTAAATGAACAAATTTTTAGTTTTGATTCAGGAAAACTCATAGGGAAAAGTTAGTAGCCTGGCTAGATAGATTCATTGAAAATTTTCTTTGTTTTTGGATTGTGTGAAGTAATCATCCATAGGTCCTCCATGGGTCCTTAAGTTTCAGATTTTGCTATGGATTGCTTTATTAAGCTGCCTTTTGGTTTAGCCATGATATTTACTTAATATCATGAGGCTTGCATTATTCTTTATCGATGATTTTGGACATGATCCTGTTCTTAGTCTCTGCATTGAACTGTGATTTGTCCTCATAGATTGCTGATATTACTCTGCTATGCATATGGCTATAATTTTTGTGTTCTTCTATATTGGTGGCACTTTGTTCTCAGAAAATATGGCAACTTTTCAAACTAAATGATAGGCTTGTTTCTAGGTTTCTGGGCTTCATTTATTCTCTTTTAAAATGACTTTATTCTCATCATACATAGTTTTTGATAGTTAGGTTGCTTCCATGAAAAACTTACTATCTGGATATACTTAAGCAGGAAAAGAGAGACATAATACTAAAAGTACCATATGTAGGTATTTGCAGATGAGCTTCTGATGCATGAACCAGTGAGGCAGTACCTTTTACTTGTTGACTCTCTCTCGTGCGGGAATGAATTTGTATTCATACGTCACTTTGGCCATGGTAATATTGGAAGTGTGTTGGAGGTTCTTTCTGCTCACTTTATAGTCTCCATTTCTGATGACCAAGTATTTAAGAATTTCCTTAATAGATTATTTTGGCTTCCTGACAATAACTTCAGAGTTCCTGAAATGACTTTGACTACAGTCTTGTCATTGTTGCTTAACCCAGTCATATTGTCTGCGCCCAAAATGTTTCAGGCATACCTGATTTTATTGGTTTCCGAGGTCATTGGAATTAGCATGTCTTCTGAGTATTTGATTCCAAGCTGTGAACTGAGAGCATACCTATCAGCATTTGAAAGGTCTGTTGCCTTGTACACCGGACACATGTCCAATTTGCAAATGAAAGGCTACCCCATAGTCGACAATTATTCTTTTGTGAAATCACAGTTTCGTGCAAGTTACAGTCAGATGGATTTTGAGTCTTGTCTTATGCCAGCTACAAAAGAGAAAATTCATAATTTGATCACAAAATCTGATAACTTATGCAATTCATATTTAAGCAGTACTTTACTAAAAGAAAGGTCTGAGCTGGTTGCCGCGTCTGTTGCATACACAAAAGAGAGCCTTCATATTGTTGACAAATCCTGTAGAGATGAAATTCTATCAATCATAAGCTGTATTACACTAAGGGGTTCTTCTGATGATGTTGATGACTCTCTACTGCATAAAAAGGAAGATACTAGCCCTCAAGATATTTGTCTTCTTGCATCCATTTTGAAGCTAATGAGTTCTGCAATGTTACAATCTATAAGGATTCTAACACAAGGCAGAAATTCAGGGTCATTGAAAACATTGGAAAATGTTGCATTAAGTAAGGAGTACGATTTTTTGGCCTCTACTTTTAACTGTTTTAAACAGTTCGGTATACGTCTACCAGTTCAAAAGTTCTTACATGACATGATGGAAATTCAGCCAACAAGGCATAAGAAGTCGAAGTGGATGTTTTTTCATTTGTCAGGCTTGTTGTCCCTGAGTTATGCTAGTGGACTTGATTTTCTAGTTAAGAACTGCATATTTACATTGGTAATACTGTTGAAATTATTTGTTTACGAAGCAGGAGATCTACATGCATTCAGATCCATATTAGATTCAAGGATAAAATCTCCATTACGTGAATCTCATGTTGAAGTCAGAAAACCAGAACCTTCCCATAATGCTAGAGAGGTGAGGATTTCTTTTTCTTGTTTGTCATTTGTGAAGCTCGTTAGTTCTTTTCCTTATGAAAATAATTGTGAATGATGATACAGTTGCTTGTGGATCGGAAATCTAGCCATGCCGTTGCACTAAAATTTCAGAAAATTCAGACACTGTACTTGGGGTAGGTGACAATTTTTGTGCTCATCTTATAAAAAGTTCTTGCTGATTATCCCAAGTGCCTAACTGAGCCTATTTATGCTTTCATATTCGTCTCTGACACATATTCCGACATAGATAGGGGAATACTTATCGGACATATGTTCATATTAGACACATTGTAGTCTGAGTAACATAGATTTAGGGTCCAGTAGTGTCTATAGTAAGAAAATCTCATTCTCATTTTTATTTATAGTTGCAGAACTAGATCTCAAACAAGCTTTAAAAACAGAGGTCAAGAGCAGGAACCAGGAAGTTCCGAAAAAAACCATATGCTGAATCATGTTGAATCAGCTCTCAGCATAGAAGAGAATACCAGGGAAACTTGTAATGGTGAGATTTTTCTCCAATGCGTATTAGAAGGCTCCCGGGACTCATCTGCCGTTGCAGACTTAGCAGACTTCATAGAGTGCAAGCAAGGAAAAGATTATTCCAATTGGCTGCGGGGTCGAGAAAGATATAGACGATGGAAATCCGAGAAATTGGCAAACGTGAGGTGGAAGAAAAAGAGAAGAGCTTTTCAGAAGAAAGCATAAGTTATCCCTATTTTTGATGTTGGGGTTTGGCTTAAAAGGCTTAATGCTGCAAAATGTAGATGAATTCAGATATCCGCAAATATTATATTCACTATTTAGGGTGGATAGAGCGGATGAGTTGACTATCGGATTTGTGTAAAATGTAGATATTTACGCTTATGAAGAGAATCTAACATTGGCTATGATTAAGCATTAAAGACTATGAAGAGAGCTTACCTTATATCAATTGTAATGAAATATGATAATTATTCAATAATGTTTTATGAAAATTGAAGATGATAGTAAACTAATTAGTTAATTATTTATCGATGACCTAAGTTGCTTTTAAACGAGTTAACCCATGTTTAACATATTGGCAACCAAATTAATTACATACAATAAGATGATTTTGTCGGATTGAACTTGAAATTTGATTTGGATAATGGTCTTTTTATTGGGAAAAAAAGCTAAATCTGAAAAAACAAAATTTAAGAATCACTCCTGGGACAAATTTTGGATAATTGTCTCAAATTGTAATTTATATATGAAATAACAAAAAACCTATTTAAAAATCGCTTCTACCGACTACAGCAAATGAAAAATGTATATAATTCAAGTGAGCGCCTCACCTGATTCAGAAGATTTTGAAACTTTGCCTTTAAGTTTGTGAAGAAAAGCTTACAAACATAAGGAGAAACACCCCATCTTTAGAAAAATATTATATAAATCCTTTTTTTTTTTTTTGCTAGGAACCCTAAGGGGAAGGGGGTGCTATACTCTCTATAACCAATGAAATCGCTTAGAAATTCTTATGAAGCTACTGATGATATGGACATAAAAGAGATTTAAAGAACAGCTGAGGGATGCAAATTTACACATATGTCAGCTACCACTTATGTCTCTCTACTGCTATTAAGAAGCCGATGCAAATGGAAAGCTTCACCTTGACCGCCATTTGCTGACCTTCTCTCCAAACAGCATGCTGTTAGCTGCCGGAGTAGTCTCTCAAGATAAGATTGTATGCAGCCGTGCACGTCTTTCATTTTGGGATTTGTTGACAATATCATTGCATTAACTGTGTCCGCCACAACATCTCGATGAGACTCTTCGAGAAGAAATCCAACAGGGGATTCCTGTGGACGTTCATATGCCAGCAGAGCAACGCATTTCTAACATGAAAACCAACTTAAAATATTAGCTTCGGGTGCAGCTAAAATACACAAGGATCTGGCTCTAATTTTCCTATGTAAGTGTCGCATTTGGGCACATGTCAAACAGGGGTGTATTCAAGAAACTAGACATGCACACCAGATTAAATGCTTGTCAAATTCGCCTAAAAGCGAGTGCAACGGGAAAAGGCAGTTTTGAATCTTAATTTTCTTAAAACCATGCACTGAACTGGAAAAACAAATTATATCAGCTTGTGTTTGCAGTTATGATGAACTAAAAACATGATCAGCTGAGTTAACATAAGCTAAAAGTAAAGCAAATACTAGCGCATCCCCAATATCATTGAAAAGTTAAAGAAAATAATTCTCTTACTACCTGCACTAAATCGTCAAATGGATCGTCAGCTTCGGCCGACCCAAAAAATTTATATAATTCAATCCTTCCATGCTTGACAGCCTCTTCCAGTGATCCAACCTACAAACAAATATGGCATCTTTTTCCATCCATATCACCAATAAATAAAGGATAAACAATACTGATAAACCGTTTACGGATATACAATAAAAAACACACAAGGATAAGCTATGTAGTTCTGGAATCAATATCCAAAGGTCATAAACACACAGATTTTTTGCTTTTTTCTTTTTATTCAGTTTTGGTGGTATCTAGCCATGCAAGGTTTATTACCCATGCTAGCAATATGCCCACAACTTCAGGCTTCTTTGGGAAACTAGATCAAAAAAGCAACACAATGTTTTTATTATAAGCTGTCGGTGTGGAGAATAACTTTTATGACCAATTTTAATTAGCCTATCATGCAGCATATACTTCAAACAAGAATAAGAAACTTATCACATGATCAACAACAGAACTGCAAGGCCCCCAGAGATACAATCTCAATTTTTATATACACCTATCTATTTCATATTTACCTATTAGTTTTAACTTTTAAGTTAGGTTACCACAATTTTTTATATGATGTCACCTGTCATGGTTTTTCTTTGTGCAATTGTTATGTTATTTGCTTCTGGAGCTTACTGCTTAAGAACATTTGTTTTAATGTTGGATTGAGCCCACAAAAGGAGTGAGTCAATCAGGTTAGACCAAATTATTTAATTATGGAATTTCTTGTAGCTATTCAGAATGTCTCTAACCTATTGAAAACTAGAAGTTAGGTTAGAATAAAATTTGAAATAGACGACAATGTATCACCACTAAACTATTTTCCTTCAGATGTTAAAACCTGAGGAATCTGTGCTTTTCTGTAACCAGTACTTTTAAGTTAAAATGAAAGATATACAGGAAAGAATACGTACCCGAATCAATTCAATAAATTTTTGGCAGTGCAGCAGAAAGCATGCAGCTGATTTGTCGTCCTGCATGTAGCATGTAAATGGATATAACATTATGCATCAATCCAGAACAGTCCAACCATATCAAGTTAATGGAATAATGACCAAGCAGAAATAAAATCTTGCTCCAGCACAACTAAATCCGCTCCATAATAGTTCTCTGACCACTTAAAATTTATGTGCAAGAAGAAACAATCACAGAATTTTTTAGCTAATGTAACATACAATTAGTAGCAAGCTACAAGACAAGGAAAATCATAAATGTTGTGACTTAATATCCAGGCAACCTTAAAGGCCAAAGGAGAGAAATTAGGAGTTTTTAATGTAATCCCATTGAAAGTAGAATAATATGCAATTCGTCCCTGTCTGTTTTCTTCCAGGGATAATGACATGAACATTAATATGTTCTGCTGAATTCCTGGTGTAAAATGCCAGGTTTATACATCCGTAAATAGCATATAATCCAGAGAGAGAGAGAGAGAGAGAGAGAGAGAGAATTAAAAGAATTATAAAAGTAAAAGGAATGCCTAGGTGGAATTAGGAAACGGGAATTTGCAAGTGCTGGGGTCGAACTAGCCTTGCTGGAATCTAGCTCTAAGCCCTAGCCCCCAGGTCCAGAATGCATGTCAGACCTGATAGCAACAAATGAAGCCCATCTCATTGACAAACTTCTAAATTCCAAGCAGGTCACCTTAAGGTCCCAATGGGCATAGATTTGATAAAGAACAATCAGAATAAACTGAAGCCAAAAATTGATAGAACCCCAAAGGAAATAATTAAGAGAGGGAAAGATGCCATAACAGAACAAATTTTTCTAGAATAATGTTAAAGGAAAACATACATGCTTTACTGATGTGTACTAATTGACAACATAATTTGGTCCTCTTATGACAGTCTATTTATGATAACAATAGTAGACAAATTGTGTACACACCTGAACAATCTGGGGATACCAATCACGGAGTTTGTTCATAGCTGCATCAATCTCGCCATTCCTGATTAGCTTCATTGGAAAGAAAAATACAAAATCTTTAATTTAACTAGAACAGCCAAAAGAAAAGAATAATGGATATCAAGTTCCAAATATTCAGAACTGAATACTGTTATATTCTAAAAAGATAGATAGGCAAAAAAAGAGAAAATAAAGTGAATAGCTCACAGAAATAGCCAAAAAAGAGAAAATAACATGAATAGCTCAGAATTGCCAGAAGAAAAATGCATAACTAATAACAGTAACATAAAAATGTGAATTGTCGAACTATACCTGCCGTATAGTCTTTCTCTGATTTAGTGCATACACAACATCCTGCTCATCAAAGCCATTTTCTTGAGCTATACAGATAGGAGGGATAGTGCTTTTACTAGCCAGATCAAATGAATTGAGTGTATCTTCATAGCCATAATGTAGCAAGTAGGAACGAACAAGTCTGTTGAACATGATAAAAATATATACATTAAATATACAAATGCATCATATTACACTACTTATTAAGTCTAGTGTGATAGGGCAATAAGGTATCAGGTTGACTTTTACACCCATCCAAAGAGTGGCAGACAACATCAACAGCTCTACAATGAAGACTATATATTTTGAACTTCGAGTTCAGGACTACATGTAACTTGCATGCATGTGCTTTTATTTTCTAGATTTAGTATGACACTTAATCTTCAAGTGTTAAATCTTTTATCTTCTACTAATACTGCTTCTGGTGCTTCAAAACCTTTTCAGAGTTCTGCAATGCCTTTTTACATAAGGCATTGCAATTAGTATTATCACCGTTGCCTAGACCAATTATCAAGAACTAACAGTTTGCAATTAGTATTATCGCCGTTGCCTAGACCACAAATTTCTATATTACAGCATTTGTTATATTATAAAAACAGTAGCCTACATTCAAGTAATTCAGATACTTCTTTAACTGCAAACATAAAATCATCCAATAGGTAATCACATTGGACAGACATGTAAAACAACAGAACAGAAAATACAGTGGCAAAAGGGAAAAAAAATACCCATAACTAATATTAGGTGGTAGAGATATCTTTTCAATAGTCATCTGCTGCTTCAACCTTTCTTGAGCTTCATATTCCTGAAATATGGCACCAAATATTTTATATACAGCAAAGCAAGATTCAAGAAGTCACTTAATATGACAGACTGAGGTAACCAAGATATACTGAAACTAAGGATACCATATACATATGCAGAAAAAGAAGTATAACTTGCCTTCACATCAAAAGCAAACTTTTTTTGCCCAAAGTTGACATGAACCCTGCACATTTTCAAATAAAAACTCATGAGAAAAACTTGAAATCATTACCACTTTAACCATAACAACTTGCATAGTGATGAAACTGTGTAATAAATATCAAGTAGTAAGGAAAAATCAAAGTAGATAAGATATGTCATAATTGCGTTTTAGGTGCGTTTAACAACCAAGGCACCAATCACCCAGCTTAAAATTTTACTTCACCAGCTTATAGTCGTATAAACTGCCTTTTGAACCGTCACTACCATGAAATAAGCTTTAACAACCTCAAACAATTTTTAGCTTAGTTCACTGCTCAAAGTAATTTTACAAGGCCAGACAAAATGTTGGAAAATGCCAGAAACAAGGGTGTCATAACTAACACACTGCACGTTCTATCTACCCCAATGTAGCAATTAAATGCAACTAAAGAGTAAGGAATGTAAAGAAATGATATATTCATTATTCCTATGCTTCACTAAATGCATATGGGTGCCTTGTAACAACATATAAAATGAGAGAATTCATATAAATACACAAAAAAAGAAGGTAGACATACTCCTCATTTTGGCTGTGAACAGCAATTGTGGGAAATAAGCGTCCCTTCATTTCCTTTTCCTTGCTAACAGTTCCCACGATTGCCCCATTTTTACTGGCATCAACATATGAGCATACAAAATCATGAGAATCTTCATAAGAATAGAAATTCACACATAAGCAGCATAGACACTCGAGCCACAAGTGCTCCTAATACAGCACATGATAAACAACTGTACTAACGTGAAAAAGAATTCCTGTGAAGCATAGTTGATGCCACCACCAACCGTATCTCCCGTTGTATATGTTGGACCAAAAGCATCTCCCTTTCCTTGCCCACGGTATAGCAATCCATCATCCCCGTGATACCCGCAACTGTTTACTTCCCACCTGCCATAGATAAGGATACATTAATGTTAATATGTACATATAAGAAGTTAAGACAAATAAAATCTTTCTTATTTTCTGACAGGTTCTCAGAAAATTGACAAATCCCAACCAGAAAAACTGAATTAAAAGCTGTCATCCTGATTTATGCTTCGAAAAGCTAGTGTTGCTGGCAATGTTAGAAAAGAAAACCCATTCCCTTGTTTTTTCTTTCTCAGTTCTCTAAATACTTGACCTTCACCAAAACGAGACATAAACCCAATTGAACTGAATGAACACAAATAGGAACCCTCAACACAAGATCATTTCTTTTACATGGGAGATTCATTTCTCTCAATATCCATAATCTCTTGTAAAAAAGAGATGTAAACTAACTGAACTGAATGAACAAAAATGGAAAATCCCTCAAAAACAAGATCAGTTCTCTTTCTTTATGCAGCAAGGCACCACCCTTTCACTTCCACTAAGACATGCTAAGACTGACTATGTTTCCTTTTCCCTCTTTTTCCAGACTAAAAATCAAACAGTTTGAAGCAAAAGGACCGAGACAAGACACTGCCCTGGATTTAATCTTCTTACGCATTGTTTTCCATTCTCAAGCAGCTATACACACTCATACATACTGTTAAACTATAACAAGAATGACGGAAAAGAAAAAGAGAAAGACTACGCAGTAAAAGTTTAATGTTTTTCTAAGTTGCACCTAATAAACTTAGACATAAAGTAGTAAAAACATTCTTGCCCCTCAATTCTTATTGAAGCCAAAAAAGGGTTCAACAAATAAAACAAGAAATCATCAAAAGAAATTAATTCTCACTCTATCCACTAATTACTTTTCATTTCATCAACCAAATGCAAACTAATTCAAATGAACAAAACCAAACTCAAACTTCGAACTATAATAAACACCAAGTACCCCAATTAAAACTCGTATTTAACAGCAGTATCTAGAAACTAAGAAAAAAAAGCCCTAGATTACCCTGGTTGCCTTCGCATCTTGAAGCCTTCATTGGTGAACCCAATAGCAATCTGTCCCTTTGCCCCAGCGTCCTTCACATAAATCTCGAAGTAATAAAGCAGACGCCTCATTGGAGCCGGCTTATCGGCTTGAACCACACCGACATCGTGGCCATGGAGGCTTACGCTCGTATACTTCACCGACAACTTATCAGGCGCCACAACCAAGAACCCTCCGGAGCTATTTAATGTGTTGAGCTCTTTGGGTGCCTCCTCCTCATCCTCCTCCATCTCGACCGGAGCCTTAGACGAGCCGATCCGAGCCAACTCCAAGAAGTGTAAACCGAGATCTTGGTTTAAATTATCGAAATTGCTGCTCTTACCGCTGTTGCTTTGGCCATTGTTGCTGTTGCTGGAGTTCATTTTACCCAAGAATAACGTAGCTCAAAAATTTTCTTTCAAATGTTCTTTCTGATTTTTGAGTTTTCTTTTGTTTTTTCTTGTTTCTCCTTGTTCTCCAGTTATTCAAGTTTCAGTCTTGCTTCCGAAAGAAGATTTTCAGACGGAAAATTACGGGGCTTTTATTTTCATTTTTCCTTTTATTCTTTTATTTTCATTTTTAATCAAATAAACAAATAAAAATAAAGAAAATATTTTTTAAAAACAAAAAAAATTAAAATTATATTTGGATAAACTACGATAAGGTCACTTTAAAATTTCTAAAATTATTTTTTAAAATTTATTAAGTAAATTACTAGTATGATACATTAGCCAATTGAACGAAGATACATGAATATTTTTACTTTTAACCAAAGCTTAAGCACCTCTATGTAATTAACCCAAAAACACTCTTTATTTTCTTTCTCTTCTTACACCCTGGACAAACAAATTCAATTATAAAACCAAGAATTTATGAACAGCATAAAAACTCCAACTCAACACCATTATTCAACAACGAACACAATAAAGAAAAACCGTTTACTTACATCTTGTTCTTTGGGCTTCTGATTGTTTATCTTGTGCTATGGGCTTCTTCTTTTCACTTCATCTGTTCGGTTTCAGTTTGATTTTGATTTTGTTCATTAGTTGATCTGTGGTGGGACTGAAACCAAACATTGATAACACAGTTTTTCTTTGTTGTCTTCGTTTTCTAATAATGGTGTTGAGTTGGAGTTTTTATGCTGTTCATAAATTCTGGGTTTTAATTGAATTTGTTTGTTCAGCTATTTGTCATTACTTTTTTATTTTAAAATATATAATTTTATATTTTTATAAATAATTAATAAAATAAAAAATTGAAATATAACGTTTGGAAATATATAAATTTTATTTATTTTATTATTGTGAAAATTTTATTTCATCATTTAATTTATTTTATTGATAAACACTAACTTTGAAAATAAAATAATTTAATCTAAAATTTACCTTTTTATGTTTATTAAATAAATCGATTAAATAAAAAAATTCTAGTAAAGTAAAATTTTTTTATGGATAAACTTAGCAATAATAGAAATTTACGGTAGCAATATAAACTTTTTTTTTTCAAATGGTAACAAGATTTATTATCCTATTAAAGCAAAATGCAATACATAATTTTCCCTTCCACATTATCTAGTGAAAAATTATTCAGGTAATCAAGTGGAATGGAGTAAATACGAAATAATTCATTAAAATTAATTAAATTCGAAAAAAGGACAGATTGAAATTCGCTCCCTAATCGTATTAAAGCATCGACATATTTCTTCCTTTCACGAAAAACATGTTTCAAGGAACTAAAATGCATGGTATGAATGGGTATCTTGCATTCATCAATAAAGGGAGATAAAATGAGATTATAATTAGAAGTGTTTTTCATAAAAGATCACATTGGTAACACTACTTTAGTCTTAAGATTTAAAATGTTAAGTTTACGAGTAATCATATGTTCATTTATAAGTGCTCAAAGTTTCGCTTCTACACTAGTTGCACTAGAGATACGATGGAAAACTCCTACAATCCAACTATTATTGTGATCTCGAATAAATGCACCTACTCCCGCTTTTTTCGAATTTTCCAAAGAGGAGTTATTCATATTAGAGCTTAAATCATCCATACAAAGGTGGCTTCCAAAAACCAGGGCAAAATGAGGAAGGCCTCTACTCCTTACCGGGGGAGAGAGAGCCACAAATTCAACAGAACTCGAAAATTTTCGCTGCCCATGTTTATCGTTCGGTCGATTTTGACCAAAGACCGGTGAGTTTTCATAAAGCCATAAGGTAAAGGTAAATAAAATGGATTAAGGTAGCTTTGGTGTAACATTCTCATACATAAAACAAAGACATAATTCAACGTGCTTCCTCTTGGCATGTTGAACAGGATTAGTCGACTGAGCTACTGTGCTGGTCTTGTTACTCCAAAGACTGGAACACTTGGCAACGAAACTCCCAGCTCAAAAAGTAAGGACTGAACCCAAATAACATCAGCACTAGCCAAGCTATGATACTCTACCTCGGCAAATGAACGAGCCACCATTTGTTGCTTCGTTGAGCTCCATTCAATAAGATTGCCTCCAAGGAGGATACATGATAGGAAGTAGAACAGCGATCATCCAAGCAACTCCCCCAATCAGGATCGGAGTAACCCACAAAACTGAGTTCCTTTGATGGCTTGAACAACAACCCATGATTGAGTAACGTAGTACTCGTTTCAACGTCTACCAGTGCTTGTCCAACGAAAGATGGATAAATTGATAGAGGTTAATATCAGACCTTTTTATGCAAATGTGTTGCAGTGCTCCAACAACACTTCCATATGCAGTAGCATCTAGATGTGGATCACCATCCGTAGCCGTGAAAATAGGTGATGTAGCCATTGGAGCTAGACATGGTGTAGCATCAGACCTGCCATTTTGTGTAACAACTCCAGGACGTGCTTCTTTTGGCTTAGAATCACACAACATCCACATGTTGAACATCCATTCCTAATAAGTAGTTCAAGTCACAATGATCCTTCAAGGAGAATTTCGAATCTAGTAACTTTGTGACTTGCTCAACTAACTTCATCAAGATTGTTGCCCTTAACAATGATATTATTGACATAAATCCTAATCACCACGACACTCGAACCAGTCCATTATATAAAAAAAGAAAGATATAAATGATCTTTGAGCTTATTGAAACCAAGCTCGAGGCAATTGTCAAATACCATATAGGGATTTGTTGAGCATGCACACTAGTTCATTACCATTCCCATCATGTTGTTAAAAGCCAGGAAGTTGTTGCATAGACACCTCCTCTCTTAGATGGGTGAGATGAGATGGTCAATATAATCAAGTCGTAATTTTCATTTCTAATATAGATTTATAAATTTTGCATTTCATACTAACCCTATAAAGGGATATGATTCAATGCATTAGAGTTTAACTTTTAGAAGTGTACGAATTGTGTTGATTGACTATTAGCTCGGTTGATATTAGCATTGTTATAAAGATGTGAGCTTGAACGTGCTAAAATGCATTTATACTCTTATTTAGGGAAACTTTCAAATTCTTTCATAATTAAATTAGATTTTATTTGATTATATCTATTATTATCTAATTCAATATTATAGGTTTATGATTTTTACTCTAGTTCTAAAATTCAATTTTTATTTTGTTATTTTTCACTTTTTCTTTCTAATGTTTCTTATTTACGTATTTTATTTGCATTATTATTTGCTCACATATTTGCATAATTTTGATATATTGATTTTCAATTTTTTAGGGTAAATTTACTTAAGGTCACTAACTATTAGAAAGTTTATGTTTTGATTACTTAAATTTAAAAGTTATAAAATGATCATTTAACTACTCAGATGTAATGAACCAAATTCACAGGTATCGGAAAAGCGAGTTATAAGGCCTCCGTCTTAGTAAACCGAGTTTGAAAATAATTATTAAAAATATTTATGAGTCTAGTGATGTATTTAATTAGGTTTAAATTAGGTGAATTTAGCTTAATTTAGAGTAATTAGTAAAAAGAACTAAATTGAATAAGGTGTAAAAGTTTAATTATAAAGTAAAAGAAAATAAGAGGGACTAAATAGGTAAATAAGCCAATATCTTAAGATGAGGCGGCAATACATGGAAAAATCTTAGATTTTTCTTGATTTATAATATAAAAATATTATTTAATTAAAACATTATAAATTATATTAATTAAAGTTAAGATATTATATTATAAGAAATAAATAAAATAAGACAATTGTATGGTAATAAAATATACACGTGCAATAATCATATTTGTATAATTGCAAATTAAATACTTAATTACTTTTTATTTAAGTAAAAAGATATTTATTAATTAAATAATTATATTATAAGATGTTTTGTGTGATAAATAAATTAAAAATTTGCAAATGTGGTGATGATATTGTACAAATGTATAAAAATATATGTGTACAATTGTAATATTTATACTTGTTATTAAATAGATATTTATTATAGTGTATTATTATTAATTTATTAATTTATAATTTATATTAATTATATTATGAGATTTTTATAGGATGAATAAATAAAAATATGACAAATGTATGATGATGGAATAGTAATGTGAAATATGTATTTAAACACTTGTATTATAATGATATATTTTCTTAAATTTTAAGTAAAGATATTTATATATTATATATTAAATTATTATATTAATAAAAATTTATATTAGTTAAATGTTAAAATAATAAAAAGTAAATAATAAAAAGAAACAAAGCAAAAGAAAGAAACAGGAGGAAAGAAATAACAAAGACTTTCGAAAAGAAAGAAGAAAAAGAAAGAAAAAGGGAAAATAGAGTTTTTAAATCTTGGAGTTTAATTTGCTAATAAGGAATTTGAGGTATCGGTATACAAAGAAAAGGAGAAAGCTATCGAAGACTAAAACGAGAAATTCATTATTTGTATTACTATAATTCAATTTATTTTTATTAAATGTTAAATTTTTAATTATATTAATGGTAAGTAAATTATGAGATAAGTATTATTATGGAATTGAAAAGGAAATTGCATTGATGATGGATAAGTATTGATATTGAATTGTATATTGATGAAAAGTGAAATTGAATTGATTCGTAAATGAATTGAAAGTGATATCGAATTGAGAAAGTAAATCGAGTACCCTATTAACTAGTCAGGCTGAGTCGAATATAGTTGGCATGCCATAGGATTGGAAGAGTTCAGGGATTCTTCGACTTTGAGTCTATAAGACACTGGGTATCACTATATTGCTTCGAACTATCCGATGAGACACTGAGTACCATTCTAGTGTGTTTGGTTGGATCTGAGTATCCGTCAAAGTCCGAGTTTTATTAATAGGGTAAATAAACTGAAAAGTGCAAAACATAATAGAATGAGGAATTTGTACTTATAGAGTGAAATGTGAAATAAAGATGAGAAAATGTGATTTAGATAAATGAACCAAAGGCTCAAATCACTAATAGTATTTGAATGTGATATTCATCACATTGAGTTGATAATTAGTTAAAATGAACTGCAATAGATATAAAATAAAGTTAAAGTGTGAATTTGTACTATATGTGAGTATATGTTCTATAGCTAAATATGTAAAATTCATTTGGTTATTTATAATGTGAATTATAATAATATCACTGAGTATGAAATATTTAGCGTACGGTTGTTTCTGTGCGTAGGTCAATAGAAATTAAAGGTTTCGGTTCAGCATCCAGATCAATCTCGACTTCAGCACAACTTTGGTGATGTGTTTTCTTTTCCTTTTGGTAAATGTGGCATGTACCTAAGTCATATATATATCTCGTATGATTTTGGTTATAAAGTATGGATGGTTTGTAATGTTTTGAACTAAGTTTTAAGTGAATTATAAAATTTGACATTAAGTTTGAATAAAAAATAAATCAAGTTATTAGTCAATTTGAATGATATTATGAATGTTTAATTATTAAATTACTATGTTAATAGATTGGTTATAATTAAGTGTATTTGAGTATAAATTATTTTTGGTTGCAGTTTGAAAATTGCAAGAAATGTTAGATGTTTATAAAAGGGTTATACTGAGTTTAAAAAAAAATTACGAAAAAATTTCAGAGCACCCGAACAAGTCCCAATTCACTCTTATTACGTATTTTTTGGGCTTCGAGGGTCCATTAAAAGGACTTAATGATAAAATTATACTCTGTATGTTATTTTATTTGTGAATTATTCGTAAATTGTCCGATATGTTTGGGAACACTCCATAACTCTATCCGGCGACGATTTAGGGTTAAAGGGTGTTATATTAGAAGTTTTCATTTAAATTATTAAACTACTCGAAAGTTTTTATTTAAGTTACTGAGTTATTATTATTATTATTTTTTTAAACTCAGGCTAGCGAGCTCCCCACAATGGTTTGATGGATATGGTGGATCAATACTCATCTACAAGTAGATAAACATATTTTAAATTCAAGTTGATCTGATAATTGATGCCAAAGATAAAAAAAGAAAGTTCTTTATATTTTGTTTCATAAATTCGTGACACTCAAAGTTATTTTATATAAAAAAATTAAACTATAGACGAGACAAGGAAAGAAATTTTTTTTTAATACAATGGATAGAATTATTCATAACTTCTCTCAAATCCTTAAATAAAGGATAATGCCAATTGACAACAATGTTCGATGCATAATACCAATTGAACTAAAACTCAATTGGCTAGTTTGACCAATTTTTTATTAGCTTAGCTGGCATGGTGTTATAGGTAAAACAAGATATTTTTTAAGAAAAAAATAAGACTAAATTAACAGTGATAGTATGATTTTTGATTAAATGTGATAATTTAAGGGCAATTTTGTATTTAAGCAAAAAATAATTATAACTTTTTATTTCACGTAAATCTTTTTTTTTTTTTTTTTTTTCTGCGAGTAAACTCTCTGATGGCCTTTTTTTCAGTTTAGGAAACCGATAGCCAATTTTAAATCGAGTATCTTATATAATAACGAATTTGATCTCCACCATCGTTCCTAACCGGACCCAAGCTACACATAAAACGAGGGAAAGAGGGAGATCGGATCACCCGCGGTTGCTACTCTTTTGCTTTGGCTTCTACGAAGCAGGCAATGCATTCGTTTTCGTTTAGAATCTGAATCTTTGATGAGTTACGGGCCTGGTATCGATTTTTCCTCTTCTTAGATCTGTTGTATTTCTTTCAGGTTTATAAAATTTTATAATTATATATTGAATTATGCATATTTCCTTGATTCATTAGCTACTCAAGATCCGAATCTAATACATCGAGTCAAATTTCAAATCTTCCTTTTTTTTTTGTTGGTTAAAAACAGGGAAGAAACTGATATTGGCTGTATTTAACTTTATTTCAGTTAGAGGGTAGCTACTGAGCTATTGAGTATCGGAAAACATGGCTGAGGTTGCAGCAAATAATGCGGTATATTTTTTTAATGATTCAATTTGCTTGAGATTTCAAGGTTGAGATTTTAGGTTTTATTGTTGTCATTGATATGTTAGCATTACAATTCTATCTTTATCTCTCTTTTCAGAATCACCCATGTAAAACCCCCAAAAATGTGTTTGATTTTGGGGCATTTGTTGGAGACTTGATTGTTGAGGAAGATGCCAGCAGGTTCTTTTTAGGGATTTAAATTCTTACAACTCTTGAATCTGAAAACAAAATGACTTCTTTATTCATAGGCTAGTTAAGGTTTTAATTTGATTCTTGTTTGTAGTGATGATATATCGCTGGAGGGGCTTCAGGAAGAGTTGGAAGAATGCAAAAATGATGATGTAAGTAGATATTGGTTGCTTTTATACCTAATGTTTTTAGGCTATCGTTAGACCACACATTTAATGATACAAAAGGATAGGTTCTATTTCTTAAGCTGTAGAGGCTTATATGTTTTTACCCTCACATATATGATGTAGGTGGTTGCGAACATATTGTCTAAAGGTATAAAGCTAAGGGAGTACACAAAGGGGGTTGAGCACAACCTGCGCAAAGTTGAGTTGGATTCAATTCAGGTTTGTAATTTCTTATATTCTGTCTCATTGCATTCATTGGATATGGTATATTGTTGCTAGAGCATCATAATGTTTGGGCCGTACATTAACTGTGTTTCTTTTGTTGTTTTTGCTTAGCCATTCTTATAACATGTAACAAAGAAGTGCTAATTAGCAGTTTAGCGCACATTATTTCTTTGGAGGCTATTTGTGTTGTATGTTGCATGGTTGCTATTCTCCAAGCCATTTGTTCAAGTTTAGAACCAATCTTTGCACAAGCACTCTTTTATTATCTTCAACACTCTTATTTTATATAGTTTTGTTTTGTGTGAACCACCATGGTTGTCAATATTTTTGCATGCTAAGGCAAGGATCATTCTATTAATTGGTGTTCCAAGTATTGGGTGATGCAGGATTATATAAAAGAAAGTGATAATCTAGTGTCCCTCCATGATCAAATTCGTGATTGTGATAGCATCTTGTCACAAATGGAGACCCTTCTCAGTGGATTTCAGGTATGCTAGTTCTTGAAATACAATTGAGGTTTTTGTTGCTATTTGTACCATTAGATCATCTTGTCAAATATATATACTTTTCTTTCCGTTTTCCGGGGTCAATAACTAATTGATAAATGTGTGAAGTTTGAATGTTTTAAATACAATGAAAATTCTCACTTTTCCAGATTGATTGTAAACAGCTACTTTCAAACACTTAAGTATATAACTAGGTGTCACTTTTTCAAATTAATATACAAATAGTGATAAATTACATTTGCATAAAGTGACAACTAGAGAGAAATATTGATTTGATTTGGTGTCTATTACATCATTTGAAATGCCTTTCAAGCTTGTTGCCTGGCTAGTTAGATTAAGGAGTAGATGGCTTTTAGTTAATTTCCAATTGGGAAGGCCATTTGAAGTTTTACTTGTGAATATCAACTGGAAATAAGTTCAGGAAAGATAAGCATATACTAAAATGTATTTGAAACTTAACATAGGGGGCAAATCAAATGACTCCATCTGTTTAATCTTCTTGTCATGCTTTGTTTTGGTTGTGACAGATTTGATGGGCATATTGTTGTGATTTTCTATTTGTCTTTTTATACTTTTGTAAATCAGCTTTACCTTTTCTTATTTGAATTACAAGTCTCTGCTGTTCACTGGTCATACTGGAGTTGTTTATTATGACGATATTTGTGTGACCTTAATAGTTAATATGCTCTAAAATTTGTGCCAGGTTGAGATTGGTTCCATCAGTTCAGACATAAAAATTCTCCAAGAGAAGTCTATGGATATGGGTCTAAAGCTAAAGAATCGCAAGGTGTGCTTCCTTTAGAAAAAAAAAAGAAGTTCTTTGTTTGATCTTTAGATAAACAATAATTGTCATCTTGTATCTTGCCTCAAATTTGCAAAAAGGAAAACTCACCTTTAAGAAAGAGTTTGTAGGTATATGTGCTTTTCATGTGAAAATCTGTTTTTTTTCTTATCTTACCCTGTGTTCCCTTCTACTTTCTCTCTCATTTTTTGGAATGGTGCAACCTGGAAGATCTTCAGATTAGTAGTCCAGTTCATGCATATTAATGCTCCTTGAAATATCTTACTAGCATTGTGTGGTTTATGCAGTTGTCCATAACTGGTTGAGGATATATGTTCTTTTTTTTTTATTGTTTCTACGTGCTTTCTTTTGATTTATAGTCTTATCTATGCATGTTTCATGCGTCAAGAGTCCTTTAATAGCCAATAGTTAGGTTCTTTTCTTTCCTATATCATTAATATCATTTTAAACCATATATCAAGATTTCCATAAGAGAATATTTAATGTCCTTTTTGACTAGAAAGATTCAGACTTATATAGCCCTTCAAACAAAAAGGAAAAATAAACCACCAGTTTTTGTATTGTTTGGATATTAAGTTCTAAAATTCCTTCTGGAGTCTGAAAGGTCTATTCCGCCTGCTTTCATCTTCGCTCTTGAACAGTGATATCTTTTCATCACTGATGGTTATCATTAAAGCCTTTATATGTACTCGACCAGCCTTTTCAATATTTTCCTTTGTTCCTTTGCCTTCATTTTGCACTTCACTTGAATATCATATTAAAGTTTCTTCAAGACTGCAAAATGATATTTAAGTTTCTTCGTTCTTTGTTTTCTAACTTGGTGATTATAAAATCTCATTTGAGCCTGCTGGCAATATGTGATTTTCGTTGCAAAAACATGCAGACTGCAAGATGCTATTATTGTTTTTGTTGTCGTATTAACTGAATGCAAATAAACCTGTAAATCAAATAAAACAAAATTTATTGCTACTATGTTCAACTCTCATCTGGTTTGACACAGTAGACTGGTCTTCTTGAATATACTTCCTTTAAATCTTTTGTCTTTCCTTTCCATTCAACAATAGTTTCTTAGGTTCCAATATGGTGATGCTAATTCATATTGTTTTCGGAGCAGGTGGCAGAATCAAAGCTGGCTAAATTTGTTGAAGACATTATAGTCCCTCCAAGAATGGTTGACATAATTGTTGATGGAGAGGTATTTATGATTTTCTTTTGTCCACCTACTCTAAGGTGCAAATTATAATTTTAACTTTCTTTTGATATTTCTTGCATAGTGTCTTGCTCAAAAGTCTTTGAATATTGTCTTATGAAGAACAGTATTGTCATGCAATTATTGGTTGTCTCAGTTGCCTAATCTTTCTTGGGGATAATCCTTTTAAGACTCCATTAGGAAATATGAGCTGAAGAATGCTCCATGTAGGTTAGGAAAAGTTCTAGATCTGGTGTAAGCTTTCTAAAGCATTTGTAATGAAGCAAATTGTGTGATTTTTTACTGCATAGCAAGTCACCTACTTAAGATGAAAAAGAAAAGAAAGGAAAAAAAAAAAAGAAAAAATTTTTACACAATACTCTTTTACCGTTTCTCTCTATGATACACACACCTGCCCATCCCCAAGTATATTTTCTTTTTCCGTTTGTAGTTGTGATCTTAAATGAATGCCTAGAAAAAGGTGGGAATCACTCAAATTCATGAAAAAAAAGTGGGAGATGTGTTTAAGTTGGTTGGACATATGAAATGAAGGCCTAGTAATGTCTCTGTCAGAAGATGTTGGAGTAAGGATGCCATGTCCGAAGGAGGAGGCTAGAAAAGTCATAGGTGGAAACTAGAAAAAGAAGTCTTGCCTCCAGGTATCATACTTCAAAAACATGGTTCTAAACAGAGCACAATGGTGTATAAACCCATGTATTTGAGCTCACATGGTGGGGAATGGCTTGTTTGTTGTTCTTTATCTGTTTTCTGGATGAGGTATGTCCAGTTGATGTTTGTCTGGACAGAGTAATTGTATCTGCTCTATGTTTGATTTTGGCTTGTAATAATTTACAATTCAGTCCTGATTCCTTCGTTTAATCCTCTTGTACGTCTTTCTGAATTCAGCTATTAGTGTCCTTAAATATTCTAGTGTATTATACTTCATTTTCACTAATGTACTTGCAATTATTTCCTTCAGGTAAATGATGAATATATGAGAACTCTCGACATTCTAAGCAAGAAGCTAAAGTTTGTTGATACGGATCCCATGGTTAAAGATTCAAAAGCACTGAAAGATGTTCAGCCTGAGCTTGAAAAATTAAGGCAGAAAGCAGTATCCAAGGTTAACTTAATTCACCTAATGCTTAGATCACATCTGAGTAATAATATATTATTCACACTGAAAATATCCAGGTGCTCTGTTTTTTAACCCTCTATCTGCCATCATGCATATCATTCTGCTTGTGCTTGGAGTGTTTCTGTGGTGATTCTATAGAGGCCTTTTTTAAAATAAAAAAAAAAAAATACTGATGCAACATTTTTCGTCTGGAGGTCCATGGGAAGATTTTCTAGTTGCTGAACTTTATTTACTTCTAACACTGAGCATGCTTAATTATAGGTGCATGTACTCAAAGTTGGTTCAAATCCCCTCCCCCCAAAAAATAAAAAGGAAACAGAAAAGTCTTGTGTACAAGTTTATTAATGTGTAGCAGAAACCATCTTGATCAGAAGCCAAAATATTTTTATTTTTTCTGTTTCTTTTGTTTATTTATGGTTCCATGCTTCTTTCCATATATGGAGTGAAATTTTAATATTTAGAAAATTCCTCTGTATTTTTAGTTTACCAGTGCTATAATATAAGCAAATCAGTTCTGTTTCCAAAACTTTGTGATGTTGTTGATTTGGTGTTAAATAAATTTAAATGTTATTTTAGTTCATCTATGCTTTTAAGAGTCATTGCATTGAGCATGAAAAATATAAACTATATGTTATTTAAAACTGTAATCACCTCCATATAACCATGTCTGGATTAGAAATGATGTGTTCCCTTAATGGTTAACAATGCCAGGTGCAAAATTTGATTAGCTCCTTCAGGACCATGCATGATGCCATTTAAATTGGCACTTACCTTTTCTTTGGTGGGGCTTTCTCTCACATAAAACTTGAAGGTTAACTGATTATTGAAATATACCAACTCCTGCATGTTATCTTAAGTTAGCACCTACTTCTTATCCTACAGATTTTAGATTTGCTTTAACATTGATCTTGTTTAAGAAAACTAAGAGTTGGAATATGTGTTGCTGTGTATTTTTGGGAATCTGATCTTACTTTTTAACCAGATAAAATGCTTTGTTCAGTTTTTCTTGAGCATAGATTGATATTTACAGTATTTTGGAGTTTATTTATATGTTTTTCAAATAAATCTTGTCATATGTTTTCTGAGTGCTATATTGATGTCAATTTGGTATTTAGCTGTTAAAAGATGCCAATTAATCATGTAGTACTGATCTGTTGCATGCTCTTTAAACTCAAATTTTACTACAAGTTTATTAATAATAAGTGTAAAGAAATACGCTCATCTATGTTTATCCTTCTGTAGGTGTTTGATTTTATTGTTCAAAAGCTTCAAGCACTGAGGAAACCAAAGACAAACATTCAGATTCTTCAACAAAATGTTCTTTTAAAATACAAGTATGCTTCTTCTACGAATTCTTTTGGTGGCTCATTTATTCTTCCTATTGTGATCAACACTGGGATGCTTAGATCTACCTTAGTATGTGAATTTCAAGGAAAACCATGAATATTCTCTATCACACACCGCCGAACTGTATAATTGCATTAAACCAAAAGCCAATTGGCATGTATTTAGTGTGTAGGTATTGTGTGATATTGACTTCACTTGTTGCTATTGCAAGCCTATCTCATTGGGTTAACAAACAAGGCCCATGACTAACTGGTATCATGCTAAATTACATTGTGGGCTAATCCAACCTAAAACAAGTAGTCAAATGGTTTTAGATTGTTGGTTCACAGTTGGATGCTTAACAAGCTAAAAGTATTGTAGAGTGTCCTAACTCCCCAAATGTCTGTATTTATCTCTTTTATTGCTCTTTTTGGCCTAGTGCTTTTCAACTGCATAAGAAGCTTCTAGTGATGCATTAGTGCTTTTCAACTGCATAAGAAGCTTCTAGTGATGCGTTCATGTTGCATATAACATGTATTGTCACTGAGTGAATTTGTATCATATTCATATTTATGATCTCACATACCGACTCTGATACGTGCATAAGCACCAATTGTATGCATCATGTATGCCTGCAGTCTATACATATGCATCCTTGCACAACCAAGAACAAACGGGTTGTAGTTGACCCTATTAGTAGGAAATTTTTTTAGGTTAGATTAATATCATTTGCATAAAATTTAGTAAGCTGAGTTGGATAAAATTTTGCCTCAACATTTACCTCATATATCCAACAATGTAGTCCACTTTCACGCTTATATTTGTGCCTGAATTTTACAGTTTGCTGAGTTTATTTTATCCTAAAGCACATATTTTCCATAATCTGATGGACAATAACCTGGAATTTAGGTATATCATTTCCTTCCTCAAAGAACATAGCAAGGAGGTGCACCTTGAAGTTCGTGCAGCGTACATTGATACAATGAATAAGGTGAAGGCTTTTGACCTTTGATTTCTCTCAATGTTCATCTTTTTTGTTTTATATTTTTTGTTATGAAAAGGATAAAGGTTAAGCTCTTCACCAAAAAGGAAAATGGCATAATCGACTTAGTGTGAGTTGTAACTTATTGGTAACTAATATTTGTTGTTATATGCATTGCGCATGAATACTTTTTTTCTTTTCTTTTAAATTGTAAGATAACAATTATACATAAAATGCAGATGTTTTAAATCTTAAAGTTTGAAATATAAATAATTAGAAAAATGTTATAGTAATCTATAAGTTATTCAATATTATTAGTATTACGAAAAATAATATTTAATCAGAGTCGTTAAATGTACTTTGAACTTTTATTTGCAAATGGGATAGGTTTTTCTAATATTTTTAATAAAATAGATCTTAATGATGACTAGTAATGCTAATTAGGACTCTTATTTACAAATTGAATAAATTTGATTAATACTTATTATAAAAGTATTTTAAATGGCAATTTTGAAATAAAATGAATGGAATGTCCTTTGTCAATCCAAAAATTTTTCCTACTGTACTTTTTGTAAATAATTTAGGCAACAAAGAAGCTTTATGTAGCTCATATAGATCTGTACTATTTTAGGAACTAGGAAGGGACGACATGGGGGAAGGGTGGAGGGGGAAAGAGGTATAGTTCCCCTTGTTTTGGCCTTACTTAAAAGGGTGCAGGAAAAAGAAAGAAACTAAACTATTTTACCTGAAGAGTGGAAGAGAAAGGAAAGCTTATATGTTTAACAATTCCATCTTTTCAAATTAGAAAAATATGTTGAAACAAGGACAATTTTTTCAATAAATCTAAACCTTTTATGAGGAAATTTCCCTTCTAATTTGTAAAATTTTAAAAAAGGGACTTCGTTTTGGTAGTTAGGTTTTACTTGAAATAAAAACCTTATCTGGAGGTAGTTGCTTCATATATTAAAACTCTGGTGGCTCTACCAACTTGGAGGTTGAGAGTTTTCTCATAAGCTTTATGCCAGTTTTTCTAGATTACTTATATTGTGTTGTAAGTGGCCTTCTGACTTTGTATGCTCTTCCCTCCATTCGACCTTGAAAGGCATTTCTTTTCACTGGTTAGAGCATATGATATATTGGCACCCTGTATATCTGAGCTGAGGTCCTTTGGTGTGGCCTAACAAGCTCTAAATCAAGTTTAACCTTAGTGACTATCATGTAATGATCAAGACTAACTGGTAAGCATTCACTTTCTGTGAAAAAAAGCGAAGGAGTTCTCTGCAATGCTTCCTTTCTTTCTTAGGTTAATCATGTAGCAATTTGGTTAACATGAGAATAGAAGACTGATTTAGCTTGTTGACTGCCCTTCACTCTATGGAAAGCCTTACATATTTAACTAGTAAGTAGCTTGGATGAAAATGTTGGCAGTTGTATTGTCTAATTTTAGTTTTTGATCAATCTACTTCTATCACATTCCCTCTTTTAGCTGTACTGTTAGTTAATAGCTTAGTCAGTTTGCATCTTGTGAAAGATAAGCTTATTAGTATCTGAGATGCCATGGTACAAGTGATTTTCTAAGGGTTGAATGATTTTGCACATTTTGCAGGTTCTAAGTGCTCATTTCCGAGCTTATATTCAAGCATTAGAGAAATTACAGTTAGATATTGCAACATCTAATGATTTGATTGGTGTGGAGACCAGAAGCACTAGTCTTTTCTCAAGAGGAAGAGAACCACTTAAAAACCGTTCTGCTGTTTTTGCACTGGGGGAAAGATTAAATGTTCTAAAGGTTCTGACTGTCAACCTAGTTATAGGTGTCATATATTTAATAGTTTGCTATTAACTTATTAATACGCCTTTGAATGAACAATTTTCAATTGCAAGTCTTCGAGCATCATTCTTTTTCTTCCCTTTCAGTGATTATCTGAGAAAGTTTTCAGCAGATTTATGCTTTACATAACAATTTATGAGTATAATATAAGAATTTGACATGACATTTAATTGTTTAGATGTAAAGGATTTTTATTCTTTTTTACTTCTATGTCATTGAATAAATCCACCAGACACTGTAGATGTAGAAATGCTTCACACAGTTTATTATTCCTAACCATCTTATTCATAAGGCAAAATGACTCTTAAAAATGCATTACTATTCTATATCTTTTTCTGTTACTTGGCCTCGGCATGTTCATGTTTGTGAATGCATATTCGTTTTAAGTTTTATTGTATTTTTTGAATGGTGTTCTTTTCACTATGCTTGTTAGCATTTATTCATTTCCTTTTTTTATGTTTTTAAATCAATTTCACTTTTAGGATGTCTGCATTGCTTTTGTCTTCAGATAATGAAGGTGTATTGGACAGGTTTAGCATAGAAGTCCACTTAGAGCCTAGAGTTGTCAAAAAGATGGATTATTCTCATCTTCTACATAGCTAACCTGTGGTTCATTAAATTCAAGATTTATTGTTCAAATCCTTGTAAGCTGATTGCATACTTTTTCTCTCACGTGGCTGGTGAGAAGTACTCGTGAGCATTTGAATTTATTAGGGGCTATTGTAATTTATTAGAAATCTAACTACAAGTTTATTAACATCACTCCGTGAAGAAATTGCTAAGCATTTGAAGAATTTTGGTTTGCAGGAAATGAAACACTTGTTTATTTACCTTTCTGGCTATTTGTCTATTATCTTCTTCTAATCCTTTAATTTTATATGGTACATGGGTCATTGCTTAGTAAGCTTGCCTATCTTAGAAGAAAATTGGAAAAAATTCATTTCTGAGCTTGTTCCTATTTCATGGGACAAAAGTTCATTGACTCATTTCCTTATCTGATTTTGGTTTTATGAAAGTGGGCAAAGGTAATGATAGATCTCCTTCCAATTTGAATCACCTTGATTACATAGGTAGATATCAAACAATGCGTAATAAATAGTTTATCAAGGAACTTTCTCTTCCTTGTTTTACATGTATATAAACTGGGAAGATCATAGATATATCATAGATTGACTGAAACTTTTGGAACTTATCTTTGCGCCTTTAATTTTGGCCCCAAGTAGCACTTTAGTGAAGGTTATAAAGACTCTTTTCCATTTTTCATATGCCAACTTCTTGCAACAATCAGCAACTCTTGATACCTGGCAACAGTGGCTTTAGTGAATCATGCAAAAAAAAAAGAAAAAAGCTTAGGGTCAATCTCTTTCATGCTACTTTAAGTGCTTAAGTCCTGTGGGTTAAGTTTTGACCAAGATTCTATATTTAATTAAGCCTTTATCCTAAAGCTGTTGAAGATTAGAAACCTGCATGTTACATGTAATATTGGCGTATGTTGTTTCTAGACTTGTAGATCCTTGATTTGATAAGCAAATGGTTTAAAATTGATTGGATTCAGGAAATTGATTAACAGCTATGGTTATTTGTGTTGCAACACTTAGAACTTCTGTTTGGATTGATTCAATTTTTTACATTGTTTTACAGGAAATTGATCAACCTGCACTTATTCCACATATTGCTGAGGCAAGCTCTTTAAAGTATCCTTATGAGGTCCTCTTCCGGAGCTTGCACAAGCTGCTTATGGACACAGCAACTTCTGAGTACCCTTTTCTCCTTGCTTTGCTCGATTGTCATCTAATTTTAAGTCCAGAGTTCTGTGCATGCTTACATTTTAGCTTTTTCCCCTTTCTCAATGTGCAGGTACCTTTTTTGTGATGAGTTCTTTGGGGAGGAGTCCATTTTTTATGAAATTTTTGCAGGTAAAGTGCAGATTTCTCACATGCATGACTAGGACTATTGTCAGACTTCCATAGACACTTGGACTGTGGGTTTATGTTGTTTGCAATCCGTCATGTGAGCAGCTGTTGTCACATTTATAGGGTGTTATGAGTGATATTGAAACCTTATATCATGATATTCAACAAGTGGTGGAAATTTTTCAAGCTTTTATGAACTAAAAAAATCGATTGTTGAAAACTAGAAAAGGACACGGCACTAAACCCATTCTTATACCTTCAGGATGACAGAGGGGGGTTTCTAATGATTTCTTTGGTATTGATTTGTCTTCAGGTCCTTTTGCTGTCATTGATGAACACTTCAATTCTATCCTTCCAAATTGTTATGATGCTATTGGCCTAATGCTTATGATACGCATAGTACACCAGCACCAGGTGATTGGTTCTAGTTGTCTTATATTCATATTTCCCCTTCAGCTATTTGTTATTTTTGGATCTAATGGTTGTGTTTAAAGCTTTCACGCTGAGCGTACATTTATAGTAGACTTCTATACTACATGGTTAAATTTAATTTATATCAAGGGATTCATGAAGAATAAACTGGCTTTTGATTTGCATTTGTATGAATGTATACGTTTCTGGTGGCTATATGATTAAAACTTTACGTGTGTTGCTTGGTGTGTGAAAGAGAACCACGATTTGGATATATGCAAAACAAAAATAAAGCCTTTAAATTACAACATTCTTTCTTCTGCTTACACTTGTGTTTATGCGTGTGATGTGCTGCACCAATTTCTGTAGTTTGAGCCGTGCTTTTCCCCAATACTGATGCCATAGCGTGGGAAAGATTGTAATTGTTTACACTTAAATGGTCTAAGCAAGGATCTGTCTTAGTATGCCTATTATAACAGTTTCTTTTTGATTCATAATGCTGATTTACAGCAGATTTGTAAGGTTGCATCTCATTCATGATTCATCCATTTAGGTTTAATTATACTTTGAATCAAACTTCTGGGTTCTCTGTTCCCTTCCCCTGTTCAGTCATCTTTGATTTAGATAACCTCTGGTGGTTTACAGTATGTTAAGTGCATTTTTATTAGGTTCATTGATTTCTGCATCTGAACTTGAACCCATTTCATAACCAGACAGCTTTAATCTTTTTGCAACTTGTTCTTTGACCAGTTTAAGCTATACCTTGTAATTTCAATCTGTCTTTTGGTCGTAATTTCCAATTCTGACATTTTGGATTTCCTTTCTAGCTTATTATGTCTCGGCGAAGGATTCCATGCTTGGATTCATATCTAGACAAGGTTTGTAATCTTCTGTGGTATTCATAGAAAATAGCTTCTATGTTATGTTAAGGCACATATTTATTTGAGTTTTTGGAGGCAATAAACATTGTGATATGAAAACCTAATTCAAAGTATTTATTTTACCATAATTGGAATAGAAATGAAGGAAAGGAGTTACCATGGAACTTGTATTTGTGGATAACATCATAACAGATGGAGGTGTTTGTTTCATAGTGCTCCATTGGCTTCTGTTTGCAAAAATTCTGTGCAGTTACCTTAAGCTTTTGTGGCGTCAAATTGATCCTAAAGCTAAGTGTCAACTGAATCTGAACAGGTTAACATTTCTCTCTGGCCTCGTTTTAAGATGGTATTCGACATGCACCTCAGCAGTCTGCGAAATGCAAATTTGAAGTTGTTATGGGAAGATGATAGTCATCCTCATTATGTCATGAGGCGTTATGCTGAATTTACAGCTTCTCTTATTCATATCAATGTTGAATATGGAGATGGGCAGGTTGGAATTTGTCATAATCTGTTGTATTATGAGTCTTTTGGTAAGCATAATCATCTGAAATATTTACCCTGAAATATGCAGCTTGAATTAAATATGGAACGGTTGAGAATGGCTGTTGACGAGCTCCTTATGAAGCTTGCAAAAATGTTTTCAAAACCAAAATTACAAATCGTGTTCCTCATAAACAACTGTGACATGACAATTGCAGTTCTGAAGGTAAATATTGGTTCTTAATTCTTGTTTCTTCTTATACTTCATCTATAATGTTATAGAGAGGTTGAGTCCCTCACAGCTTCTTTTGCTTTGAATGCCTAACTATTGACAGAAATATCTGTTTGTATTAGATGTTAAAGAGCTGCAATATCTTAACTGTTTTGGTTTCTTTCTGTTTTCACTTTTCTTATTGGAAACCAGGAAGCTGGTCCTGAAGGTGGGAAAATCCAACAGCACTTTGAGGAGATGCTAAAGAGTAACACTGGATTATTTGTAGTAAGTGATCAGTTCTGATATGTACTTAAACCGTGTGCATTTGCATCATAGTTACTTTTGGTTGATTGGATATGTGGTTGGAGTGTGCTTGCATGATTACCCATATACAAGTTTTTCTAAGGTTTTCCATGTATTTGAAGGGTCATATCTTCATATTCATGTCCCAAAATATGTAAGGGCATGGTACTTCTAGAAAAATGAAGAGTTGGGGCAACATAGGTTGAAACTTTAGTCTTTTAGTTAGGATAGCATGCTTTTTCATTTATCAAACTGAATATACTAGACCATTATCAATTATTACTTTTTGCTATTAGAAAAATTTACTTTGTATGAACTGGCATTACATTCTTACTTGATGGTGGCCACTGGTCCAATCTCTTGCTCTATGGTTCAAAAGAACTATTGTGGCAATCTGTAGGTTTTAATCGTGTTGAACCTGCATGTATCTTGCCTATGGGAATCAGCATATTTGTTGGTAGAGATGGCAAAAGAATCTGAAAGGCCCTAACTTGAGAAAACCCAAAGCTAAAATGATCCGGACTCAAATAATATGAATCCAAAACTACCGGAACATGAAAAATCCAGCTCAAATTGGACCTGAACTCGAAAAGCATGCTGAAAAACTAAACCTTTCGTTAAAAATGTAAAACCCTTGACACCCAACCAAAACAAGAAATGGCATGAACCAAGAATGAAATACACTAGAAATGACTCGAATTAAAAACAGTCCAAATCTGAACCTGGACCAAAAATGACCTAACTACAAAGTGTCTGGTTCTGCTTGTTTGTCACATCTACCTATTGGAAAAGGGCCTCATCAGCCATTTTGCATTTTCAGATTTAGACCACAAGAGGTTTTAGGACAGATTCTAGGATACATAGTGGGACGAAAGGAAGAGGGATGGTCTGATGCAACATTTTACATTTTTGTTAGTCTCAACCTTTATTAGTAGCTTATTTTTAGCTTCATCCATCCACCTTGCAGGAGGAACTTCTGATGGAGCATTTTAGCGATTTGATAAAGTTTGTGAAAACTCGAGCCTGTAAGTATTAAAACTCTCTATTACTCAAACTCAAGTTGGTGGTGAATAAGTTGAGACTGCATATTTTCCAAGTTAAATCCAACTCACTAGTGGAAGTTGTTTTTTACCAGCGGAGGATCCTAATGGTAGCAACGAAAGGCCTATAAGTGTGAGTGAAGTGGAGCCAATAGTGAAGGATTTTGGCAGCAGATGGAAGGGTGCAATAGAATTGATGCACAAAGATGTGATCACGTCTTTCAGTAACTTCTTGTGTGGGATGGAAATCTTAAGAGCTGCATTGACTCAACTGCTGCTTTACTATACACGACTTTCGGATTGCATAAAGAGGATCAATGGCGGGGCTGCCCTCAACAAAGATCTTGTCTCCATCTCATCTATCATGTATGAGATCAGAAAATACTCCAGGACTTTCTAGATTTACTCTGCAGAAATTTTACCAAAACCTCTTTCCTGTATCAAGCAAGTTGAGTTGGATCAATATGTTTGTGATGGTACATTACAGATACTACTTAGAATTTGGCAGGTGAATTTTGTTAACTTTTTAAAGAGAAATATATTTTAAGGAAAAATATATTGGTATTTGATTTGTTTCAAGTAAATTGGGGTTTTTTTAAGAGATAGTTTTGTTTGATTGAAAATGTGGGCATATAAGTATTCTTCGAAGTTAAAAAGGGAAAAAGATACCCGCAATTTTATGCTTTGTGAAAATAGCTTTGGGCATATAAGTATTCAATCGAGTTGGGAGGTTGTTATTTATTTGATGAGTTTTTTTTTAAATTAATCTAATCTAATCTAATTTATTTTTTATTTTAACATTATACATATTTTATGTATTATTATTAATTAGTTTCAAATCATATAATTTATTATTTATTATATATTATTTTCAAACGTAAATCTATATTCTAATACAACATTCTCAGTAATAGAAATTTTAATGGTTTTTTTATAATTAGATTACGTCACTCACTATATAGCTTAATTTATATTCTTAAGTAAACAATTTTTTTTTTGAAATAGTATTTTGACAAAAAAAAATTATATTGATATATATATATATATATAGTTTAAAGACAACTTTTAAAACTGTTTATGAATTTTGGTTTAATGTTTTATGTGATACATTGTTATGTGTAATTGTAATTTGATTTAATTTTTATAAATTAGTATAGCATGATTTTGTGGTTATATATTGTATTTTGTTTATCCAATATAAAGATCAAATGATGTATTTTTTTTTTTGAAAATAGTACAATTAAATAACAAATTAAAGTTTCATGTTTTTGATTGAACTAATAGCAAGTTTGATGCATATAATTGTATTCAATTAAAATATGTGCATTAAATAAAAATTTATATATAAATTTGTTTATCTTTATTTAAATGAATAATAATTTCTAAAAGTAAAGTAAATCAAAAGAAAAAAAAGGTGTTTGGATGAATAATTTTGAAATTTTGAAGATTTTTAAAATCTCAATTCAAAATGCTAGCAATTATAATTAATTTTTTAGATAAATAATTGTTTTAAGAAAAATTAAATTATTGGATTTTTATGAATTAATAAATAATCTAAAAATATTTAATAGGTATATATTATACTTATAGAATTTTATAAATACTTTTAATAAAATATAATTTTTAAAAATTATATTAGAATAAAATAAAAAAATTTGGAAATTTTAGCATTTATAGTGAAACAATGTGTATTAAATAAAATAAAATAAAAATTTATTTTGAAAAAATCAGGTGTAATTTGAAAAAAGGATTTGAAATTAATCGTGGATTTTGAAAATTTTCAAAAAATTTTACCAAACAAGTAATTCCCACTTTAGAATCTTGAAAACTTGGATACAAATAAAATTCCTCCTCCATATCTCACCTCCAAACACAGTCTAAAAAATTTTCAAAATAGTTGAAGTTTGTGAAAAAAAATATTATACAACAATTAAAAGGCACCGATACTCTATTATATAAACTGATTATTTATTGGAAGAATAAATTTCTCAACTCAACTGAGTTAATTACATTCCACCGAGTTGATCGGGGCAGTAATTCATAATTTTAGACATGCAACAACAATAGCAACACCTTTAATATTATTCTCTCTCTCTATATATATATTCCCTTTATTTGCTTTGCCTAGTAATTATTTTGCTTACTTTGGTCCTCAAGAATTGATGTTATTTGAGATCCCATCGCAATATAATACTTTATAAATCGATTTCCATCGTAGAGCCGAGGTGCTTCAACTTTGGCGTCGGTCAATGCCTTGTCACAATTTGTAATTTCAGGAGCAAGTATTGATACATCATAATTTGCCGTCATGGGATCGTCAACTAATTCCGTAGATACTATTTTAAACGATTGGATTGCATATTTGTAAGCTTCCACGCAAGAATTAAGTGCTTTTAAAGTTTGGGGTGGACCCGGTTTCTTAATCATTTCATTATAAGCATCCAGCGTTGCCTTGCCATTCGCTGCTCCTAGTTTCATGATAAGGGTTCCCAGTTTGGTCGAATCTTTCACCGCAACAGCTTCAGGGGTGGTAAGCACTTGCAGGCAGAAATTGCGATCAATTGAGTCGCCTTTGCAAACGCTTTTTACTAGTTTTGATGGAGTTACAGGAAGAGGGTTTTTCGCATTTGGAAGATGAATATTAACTTTTGGAAGAATTGCACTCGTCGGTGGAAAAGAAAGAAGAAAGAGAAATAAGAAAATTGCAGAAAACAAGCAGAAATGATTTGGTGGAGCCATTTTCTTGTTGATTATGTTTAAAAAAAAATGTATTTCTAATTACTTATAGAGATAAAATAAACCTATTTTTGCAATTGTCTTTTAATTGGAAGAACATCCATCATCATCATCATCATCATTTATAACAATGATGTTCTCTTATTACAATTCAGTTACCAAAACTAAATTAACCAATTTCTGTTCTAAAATCGATGTTCAGCAATATGCTTGTCTTTTTTTATATATGGTTTGAAATTATTTTTATTTTTAATGCAATTCTGAATCTATTATTTGGGCAGTTTTCTCGACAATTTAGCACAGAAAATAAAAGTTGTACTACTTTGATGAAAATATGTGTATTATTTTTAAATTTTCTATTTTGAAAATTGTATGTAATGCTAATAAAAGAGTAAATAAATTCTAACTTTACTTCAATTCATTCATTTAAATCCTCTGGAAAATTTGCTAACGTTTGAATGATAGTTTTCTTTTTTTCCATAAATTTCAAATTTCAATCATAGTTTCACGATAAGTTTAAAGGAATAAATCTTAAAATTATACATGAATTTTGATTTAATTTGCAATCGTATATATGAACTTTATTTGGTGCAATTATGCATGTGAAACTTTAATTTTGTTTTAACCATACACATTTAAAGAAATAAATACATTAATTTTTTTATATTGGATAAATATAATTATTCATGTATGCAATATATAAACATAAAATGATGTTATATCAATAATTGTGTTAATAATTTACAATAATTGCATAAAATCAAAATTTCATGTATAAAATTGCATAAACAATAGGTCTTGTATAGTTTTGGGATATATCCCTTAAATGGATATTTAAAAAATACTTGAGTTTTTTTTTATGAAATTAATATTTTGTTATAAAATAAAGAGTGTAAACCTGATAAAATCATAATATATATATATATATATATCTTTTGTCAATTTGATTCTTATTGTATTTTTGAGCTAAATTTGGACTAAACTTTTTAAAAAGAGTCAAATTTAATTATCAACATTTAAAAAAAGAATTAAATTATTACTTTTTAATGGAAATACTAACTAAAATATTAAAATTTTAAACATGGTATCTCCATAGCAATCTATGCTTTTTTCTTTTTGAAATTTTATCAACTTATATTTTTGAATTTTGAATTTTTAGTTTTTTTTTGCATATTTATTTAATTTTTAATTAATTATTCATGTAACATGGAAGACAAATAGTGACATGTCATGAAACACACTTAGACTAACATTCAAGTTGTCACACTATCGTTAAAAAACTAATGTTTTAATCAACACTTTCATTAAAAAAGTTATTTGACTTTTTTTAAAATGTTACTAGTCAAATATAGTTCAAAAAGTTAATGATGAAAACAGCTAAAAAAAACAAGGATTAAATTGGCAAAAGATATAAACGTTGAGAATTAAATTTATCATTGTACTAAATTAATATTAAAAAATGTTAGTTAATGTATACTGAAGAGTTTAGAGAATAATGATTAATTAGTAAATGAAAAAAAAGTAAATAATAAAAGGAGCTTTAGCATTTTTTTTGTTCAACATGTTTTAGCATTTTTAATCCATAGTTCCATATACACAAATTCAGTGATTTTCTTTTCTGAAGTATATATATATATATATATGTAGCAATTAGATTTTTAATGGTGTCAGAAATGGTGGTTTTTGAATCTTATTATTCGATGGTTGAGTCAGTAAATATTATTAAATAATATTTATAAGTTTATTATAGTGTTATATTACATTTTAATTTGATAAATTTACTAATTTGATAGACAGTTAAAGTACAAATGGTTTGACCCTAAAGTTAGTAGTTTTAAAAAATGAGGTATCAGGATCTCATTTTTGTAAACCGAGTTCGTAAATATTTTCATTAAATATTTACAAAATTTTTATATAGGTGAATTGAATTCTGGTCCGAAAATTTTATTGAATTAAAAGTTAATTAAGGTATAAGAATTAAATCGTAAAAATTGTAAAAGTTTATTGGGATTAATTTTTATTAGTTAAAATGCTTAATTAATAAATTTTTGAGGAGCAAAGTGACAATTAACCAATTTTTTAAATAGTGGTGGACGGTTAAGTGAGTTTAATCGTGAATTTTATATTAAAATTATAAAATAAACATATTTCATTTATGACTAAAATAAGTAAAACAAAAAGATGAAAGGAAATTGTTTTTCATTTCACCTTCCTTCCACCGAAAGTTCATCCAAAGAAACCTAGGAAGCCAATGTTGAATTCTCAAGCCTTCGGTTCTTGCATGGTAAGTGTAATCAAGCCCCTTTTTAGTAAATTTTATGTTTTTAAAATCGTTATAGTTCGATTTAGTTAGTCGGGTATTAAATTGTAAAATTATTAAAATTTTAAAATATTACCTTTGATGATTTTGGAGGTTTTTAATGTTAAATGGTCGAAATTGAACCTTAAAAATGCAATAGGACTAATTTATAAAGTGAAATTTGTTAATTTTAAGTAAAGGGATTAAAGTGTGAATATGTTAAGTTTGATGTAAAATTTCTGTAATTATGGTTTCTAAAGGGTTATAAAAGGATGGAATTGAAATCGGATTGAAAAACAGAGCTTAAATGTGAAAGATATGATAGTTTCGATTTTAGGGACTAAATTGAATAAAACGTGAAACTTTAAGGAAATTGTGAAAATTTAAATTAAGTTTATATATAAGTTGAATAATATTTTTTTAAGGTAATTGGCACTAATAATTTGAAATGAATTACCGTGTAGATCAAGATTTGAGCTAATCAGATGATAATCAAGGAAAATGAGAAATTGCAAATTAGTCCCTATCACTTCTATTTTTTTTGTATCCGGTAATTTCATATGAGACTTTTTTTATTAATTCATAATATGTTTGTGTTACATTGTGTAATTTTCTAGTTGTATTATTGTGATTATAACGTTTTTACATTAAACGGACTCAATCGCAAAATACGAATTAAATGATAAATTTGAATAGGTATATGCTATTGAATGAATGTGATTACCTATGTAATTGAATAGTATGTATGTGATGATGTTATAAGGTTTAAAAATATATATGGATTGTTATTAGATATATGAAAAGTGTGTACACAATTATAGGATTGAAATGATACAAAAACTATAACGGTGCCTGAATGAATGTAGTAAACGATTAGAATATGAATGGCATACCATTAAGTTCCAAAAGAGTAATTGGGCGTTGGTCAAGGGTTTATTTATCGATGGCTGATATCCGTCATGTGTTGTGGATTCTCAACAACTTGAGTAAGCAGCATCGAATAAAGTTGCAAAGGCAAACCATACCCAACTTGTGTGAACAGCCCAAATATCACAACTTGTGTGAGCAAATTAAATTATTCTTTATCGATGCTTGAGATCCAACACTTAATGCGGATTCTCGATAGCTTGAATGAGTAGCATATAACAAAGCTTGTATAAGTAAATAAACTCTACAGTTTGTGGAATTAAAACAATCTCGTATATCTGACATTTATTTATTGTAGCTCTTCAGATAGAAATGATGATTAAAATGGAAATGAAATGGTTGAAAAGTATGATCATGAATTGAATTCTTGTGTTTATAGTCCAGACGTTATTTGAATAGTATATGATGTATAATGAAATAGTTTTATATGTAAATGAATTGAGTTTCAAGGTTTTGTTGCAAATGGACTAACCCCTTAATGTACTTATTGACGTACACGTAAAAGTATCAGGATGTCAAATGATTTCCATGTTAGTCTCAGTATGTCTTAATTGTTTAAATTATTAATTGATCAAGGTAATGTAAGTAAAATCTTATCTATAAACTTACTAAGTATACTAAATGCTTATTCTATTTCGTTTTCTATTTTCTATAGTTGGCAATTTGCGGATCGGGAAGATCGGATCAATGCAGAGCTCACACTACCCAATCTTCGTTTTGGTAGATTTTTATTCGTTCTGAACTTGGTTATGTGGCATGGAAATAAGGCTTGTTTTGTACATATGTCTCCTTTTTAATATTTTGAGTTTGAACTAGGAATAATGTGAATGCTTGAATGCTTGTCGACAAGTATATAAGTAAGGTTGTTAAGAAAGGGGCATGATATATACATATTTGATTATTGAATGTGTAATGGTTGAATTAATGTGTTGAGAATGTTTGGATATATGATGCTTGAGTATAGATGTTATCCTGAGTGGTGGTGATTTTGGAGCCTTAAATGGTGTTAAACTTAATTAGTAAATGAGTTGTGTACTAAATGTGCACTTTGGCATCTTTGCCAAGTAAAGGTAGAAGCTTAAATGACATATGTTGGTTATGTGTAGATTGAATTTGAAATGTTAAATGTTAAGATGTTTGGTATGTCTTGTTTGAGTGATTGGTGAATATATAAAAGTTATTAAGCCTACCAAAATGTTCATTATATATGGAATAGCTTGTAGGGTTTTGCGGTTGGTTAAAAGGATGAATCAACTTGTGTTTAGATTGGTTTTATGCAGGTTTGAATGGTCAAATGTGCATCATTTAAGCCATTAGTTTGGGTTGGCATGAATTAGATACTTAATGGTACATTCTTGCACCACACGAGCTGGCATACGACCATGTGTCACACATAAGCTGACCACACACTCAAGTGAGTACTGCGGACTTGGTAACTTTTGTTCCATATTGCCTTAGTTAGTTACACAGCTCAATTGCACGGCCATGTGACTTTTGGTAGAATTGGTGTTTTACCCACACGGACACATTGAATTACACGGTCTAAGCACACGACTGTGTGACCCTTGTTTTACACAATTGCCATTCTTTTTGTAAAAATTTCAAAATAGTCCCCTTTTAATTTTGGATCAACTCTACAGATTTTGTAAGCTCAATTTTGACTTGTTTTTATTTGTAAATTGATATTTTGATTTAAGATTTGCATGCAACAATTTCATCATTTGTTGTAGCATCTTATAACTCGAATCCGACAATTAGAACGGGTATGAGGTGTTACAATATATTTCATACTTAATATTTTATTTAAATTCTTTCAATATCGAGCGAGCCTTTAGAGATGATCAAGTAGTTTGATGTTTAGACAATCTAAGTGTCTCATTTTACTAAAGGGTAAACTATAACATTAATCACTAAATTATAGGTAAATTTTTGTTTTGATCACCTAACTAAAAAAAAGTTACAATTTGATCACGAAATTATTCAAAAGTTTCATTTAAGTCACTAAACTATTCAAAAAAAAAATTATTCAAGTCATTGGACTATTTTTTTTAAAGTTCTACCAGCGAGCTCTATGTGACAATTTGACAATCGGTACAATGAATCAGTACCCATTGACAAGTAGAAGAGCATACTTTGGATCCAAATCAATTTGACGGTCAATGTTGAAGATCGACAAAAAAAATTGTTTAAAATTTAGCTTGTAGATTTTTAATTTTTAAAGTTGTTTCATGAAAAAAATTGAACTATAGAAGAGAAGGAAGTTTTTCATTAATACATGCAGTGCGAGCAGAAAAAATCATATTGCATTGGCTTTAACAGTTTAATAACTTAAATAAAAACTTTAAAAATATTTTAATGACCAAATTATTACTTCTTTTAATAAAGTGATCAAAATAAAAACTTACCCATATTTTAAACACTAATGGTTTAGTTTACCTTTCACTAAATCAGGGTTGGGGTATTGGTTTGCGAGTGAAGGGAGACCCATTGCAGAGACATTGGGTCCATTTTTTGTCAATTAAATAACTGGGGATTATTCCAGCGCCCAATTCAATGGGTGTACATCGTTACAATTGCATGAATTAAAAGCAAGTTTAAGAGCAAGTAACCGGTGAACAAAATTTGATTCAATGTTATGATCAGCAAAATGTGTTTATGGATTTATGGATGGGTAAAATCAGAAAGTCTACCATTCGGATGGATAGTAAAATCAACTCCAATAAGATTAGAACAATGATAACAATGTAGCAAAGAAATTAAAATTTATAGTGAAATAGGCTTAGAATTAAACGCTATGGGTGATAGTGAGACGAGAATAAAACATAACAATTAAAAATTTTATATTACAAAAAGTTAAATTATATTTATTCTTATAATGTATATTAAATAGTATAAAAAAAAACTAATCAAAACCCATTAAGTAATTACAAAAGACTTATGGTGAAATAAGATCCAAATTTACATCAAAGTCGAGTTCAATCCTAAAAGACTTGTGTTGAAATAAAATCTAAATTGACATCAAATTTCGAGTTCAATCCTTGCATAGTAGGACATTCGGATATGAGTATGAGATGATATTCTAGAAACCCTTTTAATACATGATATTTAAAAAAAAAAATGAATATATCCATGTCCAACACACCTAAGTTCGAGTAAGGAGTAACATAGTTGTACAACACTACACTTTACGCACTTTATAACTACTTGAAACTGATTTAAAATTGATTCAATATCCATAAAACTACATATTTCCGACTCATTCTGCTGAGTTTAGCTTTCTCTTGAGAACTAGTAACCTTACCTGTATCAATGCCCCGATAAACTTCAAGAACCTCCATGACGAGAGTATAGAACAGACCGATAGATGGTGGCGACATGGAGAAAACCGACAAGTGCTATAAGAAGATCATCCAAAAGGCCGACTACCCCCAAGATAGCTGTGATTTGGCACCAAGCATTTACAATATCAAGCAACGTTTGTTACCAAATGAATTTCTCAAGATAATTCAACAAAATATGACATACCTTCAGGAATAATGTCTATGGGGCTGAATATGTAGATGGCACTTAAGAACATCTGTGCACAAAGTAAATTGATAAAAGAGAATTATTTTCCATAAATGGCCGAGGCAATGAACTGAAACATAAGTAGAACAAATTGTTCATTTTCCTCTAAAAGATATAATTTAATGGCAACATAATGTTTATGTCGTAACAAATTCAATTACAACCTTTTGATGCTTGAAAATCGCATTAGGCATCAATGAAGGCATTCAAGTGGTAGAGCTTGATCCAACTCGACCTTGTTTATTATACCGTGGTCAAGCTTAAGTCCAAATCTAGGCTCATTTAGAAAATTAAGAATTAGTATGAAGCTACCATATCGTTAAATCGACTCCAAGTACAGGTATTTGATATAGGAGTATCAGAACACCTGACTCCCTTCTCATTCAATATTTTAAATTTGCGGAGTCGGCTAAAAAGAATATAGAAATAGGACACAGAGACATGTAGAAACTAAACATTTACAAATGCTCCATGGCCATGCTTACAAGCATTAAGCCACAGATTCTGGAATAAATCTAAGACATCTGGTAATTCAAGGAAAAGAAAAAAACTAAAAACAAAAGGCTCCATAGAAATCAATAAAAAATATCATCATATGAAAGCACAAAAAAACAGAGAGAGAAAAAAAGAAGAGTAATTCTCCAATGAATGCAGATGTGATAAGGTAAACCAACTTAACTGCAAGATATATACGAGCTCTGATAACAAGAGGAAGAGTTCTTCGAGGATCTGTTATTTCTCGTAACAATCTGCGAAGCAGAAAAGGAAGGTCTTGCAGTCTCTGCACACAATAAACCCGGAATCAGATATCAGATTAGAGTAGCTCTGCAGAAAAGTCAAAAACATTGGATGTCTTAACAACTGTCTACGAATTTTGCACTGATAGGTCAGTCCTAGGACGAATGAGTATGATGCATATAAATTATAAGCGCAATAGAATGTTAACACCAAGAAAGTTCGAGTGGCTAGGTTATGTACAGATTACTGGAAACAAACTTAAAGTTTAAACATGCAGATCTGATAAGTGAAACAAATAAGTTACAACAGAAGATTTCATGACATTCCTTGCATAGGCCAGAAAGAACCATTCATCCAGTCCTCATTTTATGTTTATTTATGTTAGGGACTACCAGTTTGATCATCCTTGCAAGTTTACTTTAATTTTCAAAGTTAAGATTATTACTGTATACCACAGTGTTATCAATTATGAGCAATGTAGTCGCATCTAGTTCTTATTTCAAGTCAAAACAATAGTGACACTTCAAAAAAAAGAAAGAAAGAAATCCTTATTATCCAGAAATTTGATACCTTCTATTCCTTGATCAAGAGCATATTTGAATGAAATCAAATTAAAATAAATAGTCAAAGATTTCTTAATCAATGTATACACTTAACCTAGGACTGTATTTACAGAAGAGATGAGTAAACAGTTCTACACACTTGTAAGGACCTTGAGCAAGAAAGAAAGAAGATGGAAAAAGGAAAAGAGTGAATAACATTCTGTTAAGTAAATACACAAATTGGAATAAGGCTATGTCACAGAATAAAGCTTGTTAAGTTGCAAAGCAATTCAATAGAAGCAAACATGCACATACCTGAATGAGACCATTGGATTGTCCGCCAAAGTAACGGTTGTATTTTTCAACCTTTTCCAGAATCTCAGCAACTGCTGGATTATGACGCTCCCTTAATGAGGCCTCACCAGGAACTAACAAAGTAATCTGACGCCGACACAGAGGGCATTTACAAGTTTGAAATGGGGATCCATGTTGCCAAACAAGCATAATACAGTTACCTAAATAATAAAAGGGAAACAGGTATAACTATTTCATCACAAAACAATGATTACAAGATACAATCACGAAGTCCAAATTTAAGCAATCCTACAGTCCTAACAACATGGCTTAATTAATGTCATAACTACAGAAAATAAAGGCTTAAAAGCAATGTTACTCCAACTCTTCATTCTTTTCGAAATACCCTTGTACAATGCATATCCAGACATGGGTATGGGGATATGATCTTCCAAAGATCCTCCGAACACATGGAAAAACTTAGAAATATTGAACATACACTTGTACTCAACACACTCGATTCTTAGTAACATAGCTTAAAAGTTTGTAACTCAAATAAAAGGAAAGTTTATTATGTATTGGAATTGATTTCATTGCGGATGGAGATTGAAAGAGTAGTTGGAAAGCAAAGGTTTATCATATATTGAAGCCATTTTAGGATCTGAGTCAGGGCAGCTGAATCCATCCCTAATTCTGGATAACCAACATCATGTGCCACCCTTCAATTTGCCTACCTCACTAATTCGAAGAATTTTGACTATTTTCATCTCATTTCAATTGTCCGTTTTGCCAACTAATTCAAGCAAATACCGAAGAAATTCTCTAATCCTACGAACCCTAATTTTAATTTGATTTTCTTAACTCTTGTTTAGCTTTTATCTGTCTCCTAAAAGCATCAAATAAATGGCCATCAACAATTTCAAAAAAAAAAAAAAAAATACACCTGGTGTAGATAAAATAAAATTCAATTTGAACGTGTGAAAAAAAGGAAGGTGAAAAAAAGGCACCGCAGAACCAATGAGAACAATTGGCTTGGCAAGGAACGTTAAAGTATCCATGGCAAATAGAGCAGCAGTCGTTGGGCGGAGGCCCCTCCATTGTCTTTGCCTCTCTCAATTCTGAATTCTAAATACTGATTCCTTAACATCATCAAACACTGGAACCGGGTTTGGTATAAAAACAAACAATGGAGTCTCCGAAAAAATCTAGGCCTTAGCCGTACCATTCTCTGAGCCCAATCAATTTCTTAATCACCAAGTATTCGCTTACTTAATTCATTTCTCTCGGCCCAATTTGTTAAAAATGCTGATTTTTAAAAATGTGTAGGGTTTTGAGCTGATTTCTAATATCTTTAGGAATATAGATCGATTATGTGGCAGCATGTTCACTAAAATTTGTTCCTTTTTAATGCATTTACCCTGCCGAATCCGAACATTTTGATAAAAATGTTGGTTTAAAAACAAAACAAGGTTTTGGACTAATTTTTGAGATATTTAAGAAAATAGGTCGATTTTAGAGAGAGATACATTTTCACTAAACATAAGAATAAATATGAGTATGAGAGAAATCGAACCTGAGACTCAAAGATAAAAATATTAACATTTAACCATCTAAACAAATGAGATAATGTGTCAAAAAATTAGAAACCATGCCCTATAAGATGCGTTTTTACTAAAGATTAGTGCAAATATATCTTCTCTCTCCAAAATCAACCTATTTCCCTAACTATCTCAGAAATCGGTCCAAAACTTTATTTTTTTTTTAAATCAGCATTTTTATCAAATTCGACCCATTTCTCTCTATATTAAGAACAAATTTCCATTTCAAATAAAAAATAAAAAATCATTAAATTGCATTACTAAATACTAGTAGAGATTTCGTTGCAACCTAAACCAATATCTAGCAGACAATAATCAACCAACTTTTAGTGTCTTTTTGGGGAAAAAATTGTAATAACCATGATCATCATGTGAATATGCTTATTGATATTAATTGAAAATTTGAAGGAGTTTTAACCATTTTTAATTCTTACAAATGAAAAGGAAGGTGGTAATTATGTGAATGTAAGAAACAATTAAATCAAAATTCCAATTTTTTAATGGGTTGAATTAATTAAAAATACCGGATTTCCCATAAATCCAACCCAAAACTTTTATATTCATTTTGGTTCAATTTTAGTGGTTAGATTTCAAAACTCACAAAATCACTCATGTTTTAGGCTTATTTATTCGGGGCAATGCTATTCAACTTGTTTTACAAATTTTAAAATTTGGACTTTTCAGACTTACTTTAAACTTTATGCAATAAAAAAAAAAAGAAAAAGAAAAGAGAGAGAGTAGTTTTTGGATTAAAAATAATAATATTGAAAAAGTTTGCTTTTATTTAAATATTTAATTTCGAATTTAACGGAGACTCGATATTCTTGTGGTTTATTTTTTGCTTCTTCTCAGTTGGAGACATTTCTTCCTTATTTATAAGACATGATTCTCTTGATATGACATGTTAGGGAGGTAACTAGGTGCCATGTGTCAAAATCATTTTTTTGAAAAACTGGAATCGACTTTTTAAAACGAAAGTTTGGAAATTGGAATCCCCACCGATCCTTTTTGATGAGGTGTGATCGGGTCACCTCAAAACGTGTTCGTTTTTCACTAAACAGATTGATTTATCAAAATAACGATTTTGGTCTACGAAAATTGGAAAAACGGGTTCGCGAGTCGATTACGTGCGAGGAAGGGTTATCACCCTCGTCACACTCAAATTTGGTACCTAATTGATTATTCAGTGTTTTAATGTCGAAAATTAAAAATTTGACAAGAGTTTAAAATACAATCCATCTTAGTGTTAATGCTTTTTTAAAGTATTTGGATGAATTAAAACGTATGTCAAGGATCGTTTCATCTCAAGGTAAAATGTTATATCCAGTACGTTAGGACACAACACCTCGACCCTCGAGTATGAGCCTGCCTTCTATTTCATTTAACACTCATGTATTTAAATTTTAAAAAGGATATTCGGATATTTAGATCAAACGGAAAATCGAAATCCAGTACGTTAGGGCACGACTACTCAAATTTCTAAATACAGAATATTGCCTTTATTTTATTTAAAACTCATGTATTTTAATTTAAAAGGATAATCGGTTACTTAGATCAAACGAAAAACTAAAACCCAGTACGTTAGGACACGATTTCTCGAATTTTCAAGTACCGAATATTGCATTTACTTGAAAAATCCAGACAAAAATAATAATAAATAATATAATATAAAGATAAAAAATGGAATAACAAAGAAAATTTGAATAAAATTTTAATTTAAATTGGGAGTGGGCAAATAAACACATGTACAACAAAATATTGAATGAAATAATTTAAAAATAGAACGGATAATAAAAATAATAGTAATAATAAAATAATGATAATAATATTAAAAAAATAAATATAATGATGATAATAGTGTTAATAATAATAATAATAATAATAATAATAATAATAATAATAATAAACAAACGACATATTAATGATAATAGAACATAATGATAATAATAATGGAAGTAATGAAAATAATAATAATAGAAACAGTAGTAATAAAAATAATAATAAAATAGAAAATAACAGTGATACATTAATAATAATAATATACATGCTAATAATAATAACAATATAAAAAAAGAAAATAATACTATATTAATAAAAATAATAATAGTAGATTAATAATAATAATAATAATAATAAGGTAAAAATAATAATAAAATAATAAAAATACTATTATGTTACTACTAATAATAATAAAAAAGAAAACAGTAATAATATATAGAAAAATAATAATAATAATAATAATAATAATAATAATAATAATAATAATAATAACACTCTCCCCCTTCCTTCTAAATCCGGCCATCGGTCCGGCCTTGCTTCGGTCACAGGACTTCCACGCGCCGCCGTAGGCGCCACCGTACACGGTGACCGGCCTTCTAAATCCGGCCATCGGTCCGGCCTTGCTTCGGTCACAGGACTTCCACGCGCCGCCGTAGGCGCCACCGTACACGGTGACCGGACATTAAAAAAACCCCTTTTTTTCAGCAATTTCAAAATGGGTAAGCTTCTTCCCCTTTATTTTTACTTTCGTATGTAAAAAAAAAATTGAAAGATAAAATAAAATAAACAAAGAACTTAAAACAAGAATAGATGAACAAACACCTCTTTTGCTTTGATTTTTGATTAATCTCGTGTATTTCTTGTATTGAAAGTCTCTCTTTTGTTTGTATTCGAATCTCTCTCCTTTTTTCTCAAAAAAAAAAAAAAAAACTCCCATTACAATGGTTTTGAATGGCTTTTATAGCCAAATTTACAACTTGTTTGCTAACCGATTGCCTCTTTCTTTTTGCAGGCAAGTAGGGTGATAGAGTTAATGGTTGGTTTAATGGGGTGTTAATTGGACTTTTAATTTATTTGGTGTTTTGGGCTCTGCTTGTTGGGACTGGGCAAAATTTAGGTTCTACACCATGCATATAATTCAAGACGACACGTACCCCTTTTAAGTTTGACACGTATCATAAACATGCATTTCTAATAAAATTTGCACCCAGATATCATCATATGTGCTCGCGTATTCCGCCTCACAAGGTGGTGAGCTGTGTTCGCATGTCTTCCTCGCGAGGGGCTGATATTTCACCTTGTGATACACATTGAGGTCCCCCTCGCAAGATCATGAAAGTGTTAGTTAGAGGTCGAAATCTGAGTCACAAGGGTATGTTGACATGTTTTCCTCGTAAGAGATTGATATTTCATCTCGCGATACACATTGATGCCCACCCTGCGATCTGGTTGTGAGATATTCTATAACAATTATTATCCAACATTCAGACTAATATTTTCATTAACTAATAAAACAATTTCAAAAGCAAAATCCAAAAATAAATATATCCAAATTTATGCTTCTTTGTAATAAGTGATACTCCAAAAACAAGCACACGACAAAAGTAGTCACAGTTTTACATCATACGAACTTCGCAAGAGTTGTCATTTCCTTATTTTATTTAACTTTCAATATATAATATAATATGATATAACATATTATATTATGGAAAACACCATTTTCCATATTTGTTTTCTCCAACTCCTCTACCTGCAAGCAATGATCATTCTCATTAGTTCCATACAAAAAATTCAGAGTCAAAATAAAATGCAAACCCCGGAATATGTGCTTGTTTATATTATATAAAATTGAACACATTCGTATATATATAATTTTATTTTTGACACATTCGTACGTAAAAAAAAACGAAAAAAAAAAAAGTACCCAAGATGGAGAATCTTCTTGTCAGAGGGATGGGAGTAAGCAGATGGATGCTCAATGACATTGGGGCTAAAGAAATTGCGAGAAGCTAAAGCTTGAATAGCATTAAGCTCAGGTCCAGTCACCATGTTTGCCTGCTGAAGCCTCTCTATTTCTGCAATCTAAACGTTTTAATATAAAATAAATATCCAATAAGTGTAATTAATTTCTTTTTCTTATCCAAACAAACCCTTAATATTAAGTTATTAAAAATTTGAAAATCGTCGACTAATTATCATAGGCGAAGCATTAAATCAAAACCAAAATCTATCCTTACATGAAAAAGCATGATCGAAAATAATTCAAACCCCAAACTATGTATCTAGTCCTTAGCAATAGTAAATGAAGGCATGTGTCTTTTGAGGTAATTATGAAGGAAGATACAACGTTGTGTGTTTTAATATGTTTACCTTGGTTCGGAGACAAACACTTTCATTTTCCAATTCGATTTCCTGTGAAATATGATATATAGATATAGCATATTAAATTAAGTTATAATAATGTCGTAAAATTGGTAGAAAATTGGAAAAATATGTTAGAACAAATCACCCTTTTCTGCAAAAACTCTATTTCAGCTAGCAGCATTTCGTGCTGTTGCACCAAACAGAAACAAGTTAAAACATATAGGAGAAAAATGAAATATAAATGAATAAAGAAAAAAATAATAATGAAGGTAAAATAAAGTTACCTTCTTGGACCTGATCCTAGTAATTCCTCTTTCAAGCCTGTTTTCTACCTGCTTTAACTCTTTCACAGTTAAGGAACTCAAGGAATCTCCCATTAGGTGCCTTCAAACAAACACAAATTAAAAAAAAAAAAATCCAAGTTTTTTATTTTAAATTTAAATTGAAATGTTAATTTGTGAAAGTAAAGTACCTGTTAGAATTCTGTAACATTTGAATCTGCTGTCTCAACTTGGCTGATTCTTGTTGATAATACTACATAGTACATACCCAGTTAATGAATCACTATAAATATACACGTATATGTATCATTCTTTTCATGCAAATGCTAACGTATGATAGTATTATGATATACATGTATAAGAAATTTATATATACCTGAGCATTGATTTCAGTAACAGTGTTTGTGTTAGAAGTATCTGAGCAAGCCTTCTTGTACCTGTCTATTGTTGATCTTATGCTGCATCAAATAAAAAACAAAATTGTTAAAAAAGGGATACATATATATATATTCGACTTTTATTTTTGGGTCAATTCTAGAAGTAAATTTCATGTACATATGAATCAAACACTTCCAATCCAATATGGACATATACTATTAGCTTAGGGCAAAAAATCACATACACTCTTAATAACATGGTATATATTCACACAATTTACATTACTTTTAAAATTGGAATTCACCTTTTTGAAATTTAAATCTCAAGTACTACATTGATTGAATTGCAATTGAGCAGACACTAAGAAATAGTATCTAGTTCTCATAATCCATGGAGGGCTCAATGTGGAAGGTTGGGTAGTCTCTAAAAACACACCTAACGAATGCCAACCATGCCTTAATGTGTTGCAATTGCACTTGAACTTGCACATGCATCACATGTATATTATATATATAGCATGTCATACCCTAATTACTCTTTCCTTGGAGAGGCTTTAGATTTTACCTTTTCCATATATTATATATATTGACCTCACGCATGTATAGTTCAAAGGCCATACACGTATACAACTTCATCGGAGACTGTCAATTGCTTGGGTTAGACGACCAAAGAACCGGACTATATATTATTATATTAAAAATTCAACCTGAAGTTAATTGATGATATATGAAATGCCAAACCTTAATATAACATCATAAACAATCCAATATACTAAACAAAAATTGGAATATGATAACACCATTTGACACTGACAATTCCAATCTATTTATGAAAACCACTTAATCTCACACGTGGACAGCTTTACTTGGGGTTGGATAAGAAGGATATGTTAAACACCACTTGGCATTGCCAATCGCAATCTACTATGAAAACCAATGATCGTTTTAGTTTAATGTTCCATCTTTCAATCCACCATTGATGACCTAGCAAGCTAGCTAGTCGTATGAAAACCCCCATCAATTGCAAGCGTTGGATCATGAATCACACTTATATTCCATGAATTCTCTAAGATATATATTCACACTTAAGATTATGGTCGTATTTTCATCATAAAAATAAATTAATCCTAATATTGTAAGCCTTTGTTTTCGAAATATTTTAACCTAAAATATATGTCACCTTTAAACTCCAATAAATAAGTATATAATATTGTGAAGCAACAAGAATGAAATATCACAAAGATAGCAACATGTTAGAATGGATCGTAATGCTTTTTCTTTTTCTTTTTTCATTCAACATAAACAAGTAAACAAAAACATTCCCAGACCAATGATTTTAAAAAATGGCATGCATGAAGAGTAAAAGATATCTGGGAATCTTAAAAGAAATAGTACAATGAAAGGCTCTTTTTATGTTTTAATAAATCAATTTTATAGTATTTGAAATTGAAAAGGTGAGCATTATATATTCTTGAAATCAGAACAATAATTTATTTTCACTTCAAAAATCAGTTTAGAATCTTCAGAAGAATAAGAAAAGATATTAAATAAATGATTTGATGAAGAAGATTACGTTGACCAATGTCCAAAATGAACGGAAATGTAATGGTTTTATAACTGTAGACAAACTGAAGTAGTACTCATAATCTTTAACCCATATTAGGAAAATAGCTTCTAACAACCCCTCAAATACCCAAAATTCTCACCCACTTTAACTTAACATTTGCCTGACTTTCTTCTTTCAGCTCTCGAAACAAAGCTTTTGTTTCATATGAAAAGTTGTTTCAAATCATGTGATTGACATTACACACACACATATATGAATGGCGTGAAAGAAAAACCCAGAAATTCAACCCGAATAATGAAAACAATAAGAAATTAATATATAGCATGAAGAGATGTAAATATATATATATTACTTGTTGTTGGAGTACTCATACAGACGGCCTCGACTGGAGAAGACAATGAGAGCAACTTCAGCATCACACAGGACTGACAGTTCGTAAGCTTTCTTCAGCAGGCCATTCCTGCGTTTGCAAAAGGTAACCTGACGATTTGTTGTGTTTTCGATCCTCTTTATCTCTATTTTTCCTCTTCCCATTCTCTTTGATCACTTGTACCTGCAAACACTACCCGATCTGCCTGTTTAGAATAATATTTACCTTTTGGGAAATAGATGATAAGTATGAATCAATGAAAATCTGAGAAAAAAATGGTATTTAGATGAAGGAAATTGAGAGTATAAGAAGTAGATCCATTTGTTTTGAGACGTAAATAGAAATAATAAAGACTGAAAAAAAAAAAAAAAAGACTTTTGGGTATGGAGGAAAAGTTAGCCATTCCTATTCCCATACCCTAGCTTCAATTCCAAGAAACTTATAAATCTAAAGGCCTAGTAAAAATGAAAAGAAAGACTTTTGGGTTTTTAATTTATTTCATGGATGTACTATTACTTTTATGGTTGCATATTATTACTCCAAAAAAAAAGAAAGAGCTCAAGTTGAAGGGATTTTTGGAAAGATCTGAAACACAAGTAGGGATGAATATTCATGAAATATGAAGAAAACCCATCATGTATTTTTGTATGATTATGGTGAAGAAAAAAAACAAGAAGGGAAAGATAGAACAGAACAGATCTTCATCATGCAAAGAAGTAGAAGGTTCTGACAACACAGATCTAAGAAGATGAGAAAAAAAGAAAGAAAGCATGCATTTAGGTAAAGAAATAAGAGTTAAAAAAAGTAAGTATATACATATTTAACAAGATCTAACTGAGACCAATTGTTTTTGTTTTTCTTCATTAAAAGAAGATGATGAAAAGAAAAGAAACGAAAACCCTCAAACCTGAGGTATTTTGGTAAGAGTTCCGGCCAATTCAGCTTTCGGAAAATCACGAATCCCAAAGAAAGCAAAGTGTTTTGAGAGCATATATTTAATAACTTTCCTCCGAGGAGGGTAGGCCTAAGCTTATAGGTGATATTATAGGGAGGGAGCTTAGAGAGATGGGGTGGGAGACTCACTCAAGTTTTCTGAGTTGGAAAAAGACCTTGGAATTGTAATTTGCCGAAAGGGTTAGAGAAGAGGGTGTAGAATTAGCAAAATGAAAAGAGCTTTGCAGGTGCAAATTCCCACCATTTTTAGCAATGAGGTTTCCATATTTTGTAATCCTTATTTAAAGTCCCTGAACTCACTAACGTGCCCTTCTCGAATCTTTTCTACTGTCTCCATTTAATGGGCGGTGTTTAGACTCAGACTCAACCTTCACACTCTCTATCTTTGCCTTCCATTTCTATGGAGTTAGGGTTTTGGTGCCATACACGTAGTCCTGCACTACGTACACTGTGTAATAATACCCCCACTAAGATTAGTCTAACCCCATATCAAAATAATATTCTACGATTTCAGTACTAGTACATTAGGGGACCTATTGATTTTAGCTTGGTATTAATCTATCAAAGTTTATCAATATTTTTTTAAATAATTATAAATATATTTTAAGGTTTTGTTTAATTTGATGCCAAATGGTGTGTTTTGATGAACTTTTTTGGCCTTAATATTTTTAAAAAATTTCATACATATAGTTTATTTTCAATTTTATTAATGATATATAATATACATATGTAAATATATTTCAATCACATATATTTATATGTAAATATTATAAAATTTTAAAGTTATATATATTTAGTGTCCGAATTTTTTAAATATCAAATAAGTAAATTGAAGTATTTTCAAATATAATGATTATTAATTATAGATGATTATAGATAAATAACCTAATTTATAACAATATTTTATTATAAATGTAATTATGATAAAAATACTAAAAAAATCAAGATAAAAATAATTAGAAATTTGTTTAGAAAATAAAAATCTTAGACCAATTGATACGTAACACTAAGTATTTGTACAATTAATATTGTCCAATATAGATCGATCTGAGCTTATAGGAACAACTACCAAAATTGAAGCGATACGATATTGAGATCATTTCATTTTACATTAAAATTAATATATTGTTAGTGTAAGCCTTGCAAGTCAATCGAGGCTTGCTTATATGATATAAAAATATTTGATTCTATAAATATTATTATAGTTTTTATAAAAACTTGAGATGCTTTTTATTCATGAATAAATATTTTCATATTTAAACTTGTGCAAATAAATCCCAAGAAACATAAAAGACTTTGCAAGAGAATTGTCTGCAAGACCCTTATGCATCATAGCAATGATTGCTAAATAGTTACTGGTCATTGTACCTTTTAGATAAGACATCGACAATGCTCAAAGGTCGGCATATGCAAGCCTCCTTGCATAGGATGCATGAGGGGTGAAGGAAGAAAATAATTCTAGAGGGATCATAATTAAATTATAAATTTATATGAGACAAAAGGTAATTTTATTATTATACTAATTATATTTGTTAATTTTTCAATGGACTTAGAAGAAATTTTACCATTTAGGGGGGTGTAGGGCCATTTCCTACACTCACTTGCATGTGCCCCAGGATGCATGTAAATGATCTTTTAAGTTGAAGTATGAGATACTTAAGGACAACATGTGGGTTTTCAAACTATTCAAATTGGTGATAAAAAAATGTTCAAACATGAGCTTTAACTGTATATTGCAGTAACACTAATGCAATAAATATCTCCAAAAATAATGTATCACGCTCTCAAACAAAACATATAAGGCATCACTTTATATGAGAGTTATTGAATCGAAGAAGGTTGTTCTTCACACATTTGAACAAAGAAAGCATTAAAAATATAGTAGGTTTTCCATCCAACCTGGGGCCTTTAAAGGGTCAACCAAAAAAATCTTTAATTTCATTGGCTATAAAAGGTTTAGAGTGGTAATTGTTAACCTTGATTTTCAAATGTTTAGATATAACAAAATATTCCCTTAATCAAATTTTGTAAGATTTATGTTCAATTTTAAGAAATTATTTTCAAATGGTTTTTTAAAATTCATTAAAAACTTAAAAAATTGCATAAGTGTAAAATGCTCCCAAAATTCCTTTAAGTTCATTTTTTAGTAAAACTTGGGCTATGGTCCTATACCCTTATTAAGGGTATTGGAACACATGAAGTTAGTAGCTTCAAGGGTATCAGACCCCTTGGTTGTAAGTGTCGATACATATAACTATGTATCAAACCTAAGCCTTGTGTGTTCCAAAACCTAGGAGGCTAAATTATCTTTTGAATACTTAAGGGTATCAAATCTTAAAGACAAAAGAACTGAACCCCAAACCAAGATGAATCAAAGCACAATCTTAGGGTCTAGTATCTAAGGCTCTAACAACAACATTATTTTAATTAAGGCATTAGAACCTAAAGTCCAAGTATTGGAACATAGCCACTCGCAATTGTATTTAATGCCAACTGAAATGTCTTCAACGACTCAGTGTTCCCTCTAACTACTCCAAAGAGCTAGAAATCAATGAAATGGTATAAATAAAGCTCAAGAACATAAAGAAGTAGACAAGAAACAAGTATATAAATCTTATTGTGTCAAAATCCAATTTTTCACTTGTAATTCTCATATTTTTCTTTACACAATTGGGGTTTTGTTTTGTTTTGTCATTTAAGTGTTGTAATATATTTGAGTGAGCTTGATCATTGTATATTAGCCTTTGAGAGGTATACTTTCTTTCATTTCCATTTCTCAATTTTGTGAGAGGTTACTTAAGTTTTGGGTAGAAAACCTTAATGGGATGTGGCTCTATCTTGCCTACTTAAAATATAATACTATAAAGGTTAAATCTTGTCCTTAAAAGGTTTCAAATTAGTGGATTTTGAAAACCCTTAGTTGTGAAGAGTTAAGTAATGAATGTAGGCAATTGGAGTCGAACCACTCTAAACCGTAGTGTTAATTTTTATTTATCATCTTTAATTGCAAAACTTTTAATCATTAATTCACCCCTTTTTAGTGCATTTGATCTTTATAATTGGTATCAGAACTAGACCTATAAAGACAATTTAACCATTAAGAGACAAGATCCTTGAAGAGCTTAACTACAACAACCATGGAAAATCATCATAAAAAAGTCTCTACCTTGGAGTAGGTGTGTTTGATGGAATTTAAGCAAAACTCCATAATGTTGGTAGAATGATAATCAACCATTAGGCCTCCACTCTTCAATGGATCAAGCTAGATCATATTGGAAAACAAGAATGAAGTTGTTTATCCAAGGCAATGATTATGAAGTTTGGTGAATCATCATCATTGGCTCGAAAAATATGAGTTTAGGTTGAATTTCTTAAACCAAGCTAGTCCGAAAAATTAAAATGAGAGGTTTTAAGGGTGAGAACAAGAATAAAGAGGAGAATTATTAATTGATTTATGAAAGGAATTATTAACTCATTAAAGAAGTTAGTAATTAATACATGAGGACTAAATTATAATATAACTAGATTTTAAAGATTGGATGAGAGATTAAGCATGGCCTTAAGTGTAACTAAACCATGATTAATATTTAGTTAGTGAAAAGCCATCATCCATGCCATTAACTTCCACTAACCACTTTACTATCCATTATTAGTCATTAGATTTATTTTATTAAATACAATTAAGCTTAAGGAAAATAGAAAAGTTAGTGGAGACATCTTAGTTTCACCTTTATTTTTTTCCATTGAAATTAGAAAGAAAGAAAGAAAAGAAAAATTGCATGTTATTCTTCTCCATTTTCGTGAGCTTGTCTACTAAAGTTAGTGTGATTTTCTTTAAATTTTAGTTAGATTAATATCTTAAGATAATAGTTAAGTGTAGCCAATCAACTAGATGTAGAATTTGTTAAGGTTTGTTTGGATAGCCATTGATGAATGTTTACGAAGCTTAGAGAGAGAATGTTAAAAACTTGAACAATTAGCATGTTTTTGGATAACTTGAGGTCACTAGATTATATTTCCAAAGTCAAAACTAGATTCGAACAAGAGATTTTTTTGTTATGTGAAAAAAAAATGTTTAGGCTTCAGGTGTCAAGTTTTGGTTATGCATTTTATGTTTGATTTTAATGCTTTCTTTGTATGAATGTGTGAATCTAACATTGTTTTCGTGTTTGAATTATCAAACGTAGCTAAATACGTGACTAAGACTTCGAAAGACAAAAGAAAGGAGAAAACATCCAAAGTGTTATGATTTCAATTTGTGCTAACCTAATTTGTCTTCTTCACATAAGAGTATTAAGTAATCAAGCTTAAGAACTATCATGATTGGTTTGATGATTTGTACTGTATTACTTTGATTTAATTACTTTAAAAATAAAAAAATATTTTGTGTTAAACATACATGTGTTTTCTAAGTATGATATTATGATGAAAAATACAACTTTATTTGTATATTGATAATGATAAATCTTGAAAATATCCAATTAAACAGTGTTGGATCTAGTTCAGGTATAGTTGGCATGCCATATAATTTGTTTAAGTAAGAGGAAGCTTTGGTGCTTGTGCACACCTTATTTGGCTCTCGTACAATACCTTGAGGGTGAGATCATATTGCTTGGCATATAGATGCATTTTTATATGGGCAATTGTATGCAACATTGTGGAGTGTTAGGGGATATCAGTGCAGTTATGCCTAATTGGCACTTGCGTACATCATTCTGGAGTGTTAAGGGGTTAATCTGTGTATTTGTTCTTGAGTTCGCATTCAATTAATAAAGGCTAAAATATGATGAGATTTGATGTAAATGACATATGAAAATGTTGTTTTAAATACTTTGATAGTGATTTGGTATAATGATATGTTGAAATGTTATAATGAGAACTAGTTCAATAGTGCATGGAAATGAGATTGAAATGTTGTGATAAGTGTGTGTTTAATGGCATACGAAATTATGATATATGAAAAACAATTTGTACTTTAGCTATATGTTCGAAATTAGAAATCGATTAAATGAATTGATATGATGTTATCTTACTATGTATTCATTTTTTTATAAAGCAAAATTGGATTTAGATAATGCTATAAGTATCTTGAAAATGATTTTGATATATGAATGATCAAAGATGTTATAGTTGATATTTGTATTTGAGAATGATTTGCTATAATGATATGGTACAATGTTAAGTTAGTATGCTTTACTGCTTTAGGCCTTTATGTTTTGAAATTGAATTAAGTTAGCACTAATGAGCTTCAACACTTAGCATGCAAATATGTTTGTTTTTGTGCGCAAGTATTTGGCAGACTTTTGACTAGCTTATAAAGTTTAACAGCATCCAGGACTCAAGTCTTAGCTTACATCTTTTGATCATAATGTTCTTTTGAATTAGGGTTGTAAATGGCATATACCTAGGTATTAGCGATTTTGACAAGTCTTTACTTGATGATTTTATTTGGTTGTTATGTTATGGTCATATTTTGGACCTATAATAATTTATGTGATGAACTTTAAAGCTTGGTTTATTTTGGTATATGCATGTAATTGAATATTAATCATGCATTTTGTGTCACACTTCTTGATTCGGTTTCGATGTCACGTTTCGATTTGTTTGAGTTGTTTCGACAATGGATGTGACATCTTGCATTCGAATTCAACGTTCGAGTCAGGTGTAGGGTACCATAAGTGGGATGAAGAATATATAAAGAAGATTCAATTAAGCATAAGGCCATGCAAACTCGATTTTGTGCTCTTAGTCAAAATGAGTTCAACATATATGTGTGACAATGCAAAGGAAATGTGGGACAAGTTGAAAGTCACACATGACCAATGTTTTTAAACTGAAACGATGATCAAACCGATCAAGCCACTGGTTTACTGGTCTGCCCGATCCGATTATAAAATTATTAAATATTAAAAAAATGGTTCAATTGATTTTTTAGCCGATTCAACCAGTCCATACTAGTTCTTGATCTAACCGATTCAAAGCCACTTTTTGAATCGATACTCTAACCCATTCCCAATCTAGCCGGTTGGTCTGATCTGATTCAAACAACATTGCACTTGACTGTGTTTCATTGATTTATTAGAATTTTCAAACAATTTTTTTATTTTTTTGACACGTGATTGCGTTTCATTGATTTTTTAGTAGAAACTTAAAATAGAAGTAACAAGATAAATGAAATGTATAGTAAGAGTTCAAAATAGGTATTAAACCATACAAATAATATTTAATTAAGAAATTAATTTGATTTTGTGATAAGCGGCAGATAATATTAAATATTACAACATTAATAAACTTCATGCATCAATTGTCAATTCCTGAGCAACATTGCAACAAAAAATGAAACATTATAACAGTTATTTAACTGTAGTGTTCAAAATGTTAGAGACGTGTTGGATATGGACACGATTATAAAGTACCGGATATACATAGTTACATACACGATAACAATATGCTCAGGGTATACATTTTGAATATATCTACATACTACATACTTACATATATTTATGTATTAAATAAAATAGGCAATATAATTTTTTACTCTGAATTAATTAGATTTATTTTGGTATTTGTATTTTTTTATCCATTTTGGTATCTCAATTTAACAATTAAATTCATTTTAGTCATTGAACTTGAAAATTATAAAAGTTTGATAATGTAGAGCTTTGAGATTATAACACATCATCACCTGAAAATTAGAAAAAAAAGTTATACAAATTTTTAGGTGATGTTGTGGTACAATCTTAGAGTGATACATATAACATTCTAATAATCAAACCATTGGTTGAATCGGTTAGACCACTAGTTCCCTATTCAATTGATTTGATCAATTCAACTGCTAAACCAACAATAATTAAATTAAAAATTCAAAAAAATTAAAAAAATTATTAAACTGATTCAACTACTAATTTTTGTCCCATTTTTTTTATTTATATCGATTTCAAACTATTTTTGAATTCACTTTTGAGAAAAAAGCATGAGTTTAAATTAATTTTTAAAATATTATTATTTTTTTATAAGGCTTCAACTAATAATGATTGAAGGTTTTCTTTGTCATGAATAGAGCATTATTTGCTTTCTTCTTTTGTGGCCAGTAAATGAAATTGGTATTGATTGGTATGGAAGTAGACAAGAAAGTTGCGTATTTGCTGTTTGTTATTCACTTCCTCAAAATCAAATATCAAATATCAACATCCATCATTCAACATATGATTGAATATAATGTATTTTTTCTATTATTATATATACTAAAATCCTTAGAATCCAAGGACCTTGGTTCAAATTGGGATTATACAATATTGTCAAGCAAAGAAAGAGCACAACTTAAAAGCAAAGTTTGATGTACAATTGTGATTTGTGAAAGATGCGTGTGCATATATACATGGAGGAATTCACTTACATCAATATAAAATTATATTAATTTTATATCTTTTCGTATATTTCGTACGATTAATACTTTAACAATTCAATTGTTGAATTTATCAATATAATTGTACTTGTCATGTGTGTAAATTTTTAAACTGATTTGATATCTCTATCATATCGATCTAAAATATGTATATATTAATACTTATTGAGCGGTTCAATGTTATTTATAACGTCAAATTTGACATACATGATTCATATAAATGGAATATGTAATATGATGGTTGGATTGTTAAAATATTAATTGTACAAAAATATATGGAATGGTGTACATCTACTTTAATTTTACACTGATATAAGTGAATCCCTCCCCCATATATATATTCAATGTTTAATGTTTAAAAATAGGTCCTTTCAAAAAGAATTTAAAAATAGGCAGTACATAGTAATACAATTGCGGTCACACAGATTGAAAAGCTTTAAATAAGACAGTAATACAATTTTGTTAAATTCCAAAATTGTATTAACTTCTATTCCTTTTTCATTTCCTATTTTATGGTTATATATATTCAATAATAATAAAACTTGAGCTTTCTCAATTTATTTAAATAAATTATTGAGTAAACTACACTTAAGGTTACTAAATAATCAACAAGTTTATGTTTTGATCACTCAACTTCCAATTTTTTGAATAATCTCATTATAAGTTCTAATCGTATCTAACCATTTTGAAATAATGTTTAGAACTACCCATAGCCTCTCCTTAACCATAAATAAAAGAATAATGCACTTCAACACACTCAAACCCATGTCTTCCTGCATTGGCAGCAATGCTCATACCAATCGAATTAAGACTCAATCGACAAGTTCTAACCGTAAATAAATAGGAATATAAATCATCCTTCCAGTTAGAATAAAAAATTTAAGTACAAATAAAAAGATTAAGGCTTATTTAGATCTAAATATGTATAAAAAGCTAATTTAAAAAAAGCAGTCAAGTAGATAAGCTTTGCTTAATATTTTAGTCTTTTGGTATAGAGTCTCTCATTGGATTGTGTCCTGTGCAACTGCTAGTTGAGAAATGAAGTTTGGTAATGCAAATAGCTATATTGACCCAAATAAGAAGAGATAGAGTTGGAAGTATATTTTAGCCTTTAAAACCCTAATAATGGGTCATATTATGAAGGTTTTGTTAGAATTTTAAATAATATCTAATATAAAATTAAAACTGTAAACAAGGATCTATCATGTCAAATCATCAAGAATAAATAAATAACAGAACTATATGCGAAAGCGTACCTGAATCCATGGATTCCTTGAAATTTTTTGGATCTTGGGGTTTTGATCTTCCAAATGAGCACACAAGAAATTTAGAGAATATTTGCTCTCTCTTTCCTAATGGTGGGATATTAGAAAAGATATCTTGTGTATAATTTGGGGACCATAACCCTAATATTTATAATCTTTACATATTAGTTCTAATTAAATTCTAATTAGCCCATCATTAATCAAAATTTGATTAGAATTCAATTACTAGAGTATCTACACATATTTGACCCATAATATATTTAATAATTAAAACTCAATAAAACTTTAACCAAATTAGATCACTTTTAATTTGGGCTAACCTATCATGATAGTAAATAATAACATGTAATTACCCTTATTATATATGTGATGTCTATATTTTCCAATAGGTTTAAATTGTTTAGAAGTTATAAGGATTCATGCATGACATTGAAATGTAAATTTGTACAGCTTCGCGTGTATCTTCAAAAGATTAAATCAACAATGTATCTAATTTTCAATCCATAAAACGATGTGCATTCAATGTTTTCTACAACAATTTTTCATTACTTTGGGATGGCATGCCACTGCCACACTTGCCAAAACTTGGAGGGACGAAATCAAAAATTGTTTTAAGAGAAATAAAAAATGAATGAAAAAATTTAAAGATTAAAATGTAATTTATTATATTAACTTATAATTTCCTAAGAATTAAAAGGACTTGATAACTTCCATATTTAGAGTTATTTAACTATAGTTTTTATAGTGTTTTAGAAGGTAAATCGAGCATTTAGGCTAGTTTTTATTGCATTTTATAAATTTTTTGATTAATTATGTTTTATTTGAATTATGTTTTTTTCTTACTTTTAGAATCAGCTCGGATTTAATTACTATTTTCCTCTGTATATTGTAGGTCTGAGATGAAGAATGGAAGGCTTGGAGCATTGAGTAAAAAATAATGAAGAGAAGTCTTCTGCTCCACCAAATTTCAGTGCGGTGGAGCACAATCTTCAGTTCAAAAATTTCAAAAAGTGATTAGTCCACTCCACAACAATTTTACATCCAATGGATCAAAACAATTAAAATCATAAAAATAAGGGGTGACATGATTTAAGAGGAAAAGGGGGGGAAAGAGTAAAAAAATAAACTTGGAGGCTAATGAACAATTCTCTCACACCAAGGAGAACTTCATGCTTGCAAAGACGAGAAGAAAAAGAGATTTGGAGCGCTCAGCATTAGTTTGCTAATTATTTTTCTCTCTAGATTATTTCTTTTTACTTTCTCTCAATGCAAGTTTGTTTTGAATTTCTTCTTGTGATATTTTCTCAAATCAACATAAACTAAACTCTATTTTCTTAGAACGATGATGGATCCTATTTTTAGATAATTAGTTTATTTTCTCTTTAATTGTTTCGATCATTGTTAATTATTTATTCAATCACATGCATATTTAATTTACATGGTTGGCCACTGAGTTGTATTGAAGAGAAAATTAACATTTAGATCTAGATTGAATAGATTAAGATTAACTTCAGTAGCGTCGATGAATGAGTTAATTTCTGGCTAAGATAGGAATATATGTGATGCCCTAATCAATTCAATAGTTTTGTTCGTTGTAGCTTCACCTAACTTGCCTAGCATAGGAATATAACTAGTAGGAAAAGGGGACTAAGTTAGCTAGATACTGGAATGGTCTAGTTAATCCTATTGAATACTAGGTTAGAAATTATATAGATTAAACAATTGAATGAGAGATAATTAATTAACTGGAATAGATTAAGTTAGAATTTTAAGATCTTAAAAATTGACTGGGAAATTAGTAATTTTCATTGTTTTAGTTTAATAGAATTTTCATAATTTTCTTAGTTTAATTTCAGCAGTAATTAAAATTTGATTTTCTTGATCTGAATTAGATAAATTTGAATAGTTGGTAATTAGCAACTTAGAATTTGGTTTTCATGAGAACAACATCTTCTTATCACTTTATTACTTAATCAACACGTGCACTTGCATAACGAATTCTCTCACGTCAAGTTTTTGGTGCCATTTCCAGAAACCAAAGTTTTAAGTTATATTATTCTAATATTAATTTTATTCATTAGTAATATGAGATCGGATCTTTTTATTTTATTTTATTTTATTTTATTTGAATTTATTTTTGTTTTGTTTTATTTTATTTTTCAGGTACTCTAGAATTGCATGCGCAAATTTGGGTTAGATTTTTAATATTGTTTGATACGAAAATTGAAAGGAGTTATTGCCAAAATGAAGAGCAACTAGACAAGCTAGAGTACAACCAATCGAGATGGATTTTATTAATCTTGAAAATCGTGAAGCCAACCCGCCTAAGGTTAATGATCAACCATTGATGATTTGAACACCTCAACAATAGAGGAAAAGATGTATTGATTATAGCATGCCTTTGCATGAGGGGTATCACTTGAGTATCACCAAACCTACTATTTAGGTGAATAATGTTAAGAACACCAAGTTCTTTGGATTACTGAACGAAAACCCCATTCTCGTCTAAGAACTTTCTTAAAGATTTGTGATACTGTGAAGTATAATGGGGTATCCGATGAGGCAATCGGATCAAATTATTCATTTTTTTCTCCGGATGGGAGAGCTAAGGATTAGCTCAACTTTTTTCCTCATGCCTCTATCACCTCATGGGATCAATTGGTGGAGAAATATTTGGCTAGATATTTCCCTCTCACTAAGACAACTAGACTTTTGAAGGATATCCACACTTTCATTTAGTACGATAGGGAAACCTTGTACAAAGCATGAGAAAGGTACAAGGAACTTCTCAGAAAGTGCCCACACAATGGTTTGGAAAGTGCTCAGGATATCTTAATATTTTATAATGGACTCGATGTTGTAACAAAGAGTGAAGTTGATGGTGCATCTAAAGGTTCATTGGTGTTAAAATTTGCAAAAGATGCTTATGCAAGTTTAAAAGAACTAACCTTCCAAAATTATAAAGTTTATGAGCATACTACACTGAAAAAACTAGTGGGAGTTAATGAACTAGGTCAAGCTTCCAACCTTTCGACATAATTGATGACACAATTAAATCCTATTAATAAAAGGTTAAATGTTGTCTCTACAACAAAGTTGATTGAGTCAATCAGTGAATAGTGCAGTATTATTAATTTGTGATTATTGTGGAGGTGTCCATCTTATTGAGTAGTGTTATGTACGTTGAAAAGGTAAATTACATGGGTAATCATAACCATCGACAAAACAATGCCTTTTTCAACACTTATAGTCTTGAATGGAGGAATCATCCAAACTTCTCATTAAGGAATAATTAGATAGAAAATAATGTATCATTCAGATACAATGCTTCACCGAGGTTTCAACAAAGTCAACTGCAAGGTTAGCGAATTCCACTAAAGAAAGCAATTGAGGAGTTATTGTTGGAATACATGCAAAAAATGATGCAAGAGCCTTGAGTCAAGAAGTGCTCCTTCAATCATTAGAAGAACAAATAGGCTAACTGGCAACTGCATTGAGTAGTCAACCACAAGGAAATTTACCATCTAGCACACAATTGAATCCCAAGATGGACAATCATAATAAGCACTGTAAAGCAATCTTTCTTAAAAGTGGCAATGATATTCCTAGTGGTAGTGGGTGGAAAAAAGAGGTAATTTAGTTTGACAAACAAATTTTAATTAGTGAGAAGGAAGTGGAACAAAGTTTGAGTCAAAATTCTAAAAAGGCCAAAGAGAAAAGTGAAGAAACAAAGTCAGAAATTGTTGAGACTAAGGCTTTAGTTTATCCACCCCCTCTATTTGCACAACAGTTGCAAAAGAGAAAATTGGACAAGCAGTTCTGACAGTTTGTGGATATGTTCAAGAAATTGACTGTGAATATTCCATTTGCTAAGGCCTTAGAAAAAATACCAAGCTATGTCAAATTCATAAATGACATCCTGTTAAAGAAGAGGCATCTTGAAGATTATGAGACCATGGCTTTAACTGAGGAGTGTAATGCTATCTTACAATTTAAGTTGCCTTCAAAGCTTAAGGATCCATATAGCTTTATTATCTCTTACTCCATATGTGTTAATTTTTCGAGTAGAGCTTTGTGCAATCTTGGAGCAAGTATCAACTTGATGTCATTTTCAATTTATAATAAGCTCAAACTAAGGAAGGTAATGCCTACATCAGTTACACTGTAGTTAGTTGATAGAACTTTAGCTTATCCTAGGGGTGTTGTGGAGAATGTAATTATAATGGTTTGAAAATTCTATTTTCTTACTAAATTTATTGTTTTAGACATGGAGGAAGACAAAGATTTTCTATTGATCCTTGGAAGACCTTTCTTATCAACATGATGAGTTTCGATTGATGTCAAGAAAGGCGAACTCACTATGAGAGTAGAAAATGAACAGGTAACCTTTAAGGTTTTCTCTAATTTAAATTTGAAGTAAGATCAACAAGTGTGTTGTTTAGTTAGAGTTATTGACAAGATTACAAAGAATATAATTTTAAAACAACATCTTTTTGATGACATGAAAAAGGAAGTGATCGATTTAAAGGCTTTTAAGCCCTCTATTGTTAAGCTATAAGCTCAACTCGAAACCTCATACTAGTGCACATGGAGGCTCATCACTATTTCAAGTAGTTTACAACAAACTATGTCATGTACCGATAATGAGATGGTAAGAAGGTTGTAGAAGAACAATTCGAGTCTAGAAAATGTGTTGTTATTAAACTCACGACCTAAGATATCTTTAAAGAAGTTTAAATCTTGGTGGTCAGGCCCATTTTGAATCTTGAAAGTCTTTCCGCATGGTGCAATAAAGCTCATTGACAAAAATACAAACAAAAAAAAACTTTAAGGTGAATGGGGAGCGGCTTAAGCACTATTGGGGTGATAGAGTCAACCGACAAGTTTCTATCTTTAAACTCCATAACCCTTAATAACTTGAGAAAGTCGAGCCAGTAACTATAAATCAGGTGCTTCTTGGGAGGCAACCTAAGTTTTTAAATTCAAAAAGGCAATATGTTTCCAAAGAACCCAAGAACCTAAGTTTTATCGTACTTTTTTCTTGGATTTCTCGTATGCAAATTGTTGCTAATATTGCTCATGAATTGGTGAGTCATAAATGAGATGTTTATGCATTTGGGGTTGTGATTTTGGAGGTGTTGAATGGAGAGGAAGCTTTGAAGTTCTTGGTTGATGATGAAAGTGGAGGGTAACAAAGAATGAGTGTTATAGACACTACTAGAGAGGTGGCGGTCGATGGCAATGTCAAGGTGAGGAGTTGGATAGATAGGAGATTGAAGGACTCTTTTCTAGTGCATATTATGTGGAAAAAAATAATGGTAACATTACATGTCATTAACTTAACTAACATGTCAGCAAATTGTTAGTGTTTTATTGGGTTTGGACTAAAATAAAATAAAATGATAAGTTAGGTAACAATTTTGTAACCTTTTAAAGTCAGGCGACTTAACAAGAAACTTTCTAATAGTCCGATGACCATTTATAGTTTACTCTTAATTTTATCTATTATTATTATAAGCATATAATTTAAATTAAATTCTAATATTGATTCTCAAAAAAAAATTGGAGGTTAATTTTAAGATAATTACATTAATTATCAAGATAGAGTTCTTCTAACTTTATTCAAACTCTAACTTTCATTGTCATTGCCTATTGAGGCTAAGCTCAATTGGTATAGTATTATTGCTAGTGTAAGAGGATGTGGGTTTGAGCACGCTCATGCTCGTTTTATCTTCCTACTTAAGAGTTGGAGAGGGATTATGGGTAGTTCTAGACATTATATAAAAAAAAAAGTTTCATTTTCATTCAAATTAATTTTTGTTTTGCCAAATGAATATTGTAACACCCTAAAAATTTCTACAGTAAGATATTATCCTTAATATAGTAAAATAAGGAAATAAAGTGACAAGAAGAGGAAAATTGAGTTATGTCACTGGGAAGTATATTAAGACATATTGATTCAAGAAAGGACTAAATTGTAAAAGTGAGAAAAGTTTTGTATCCCAAGAGTAAATACTCAAAATTTGAGGGATTAAAGTGTAAATATGAAAATTTTGAAGGACTAATAGTGCAAATATTTTAAGGGTGGAATGATCTAAAAACTAAGAAAAATTGATGAATTGAGACCAAATTGAATAGGTGAAGAATTATGAGGGACTAAATTATAATTTTATCAAATTAAGTGATGACTCAAGAATGAAATTTTAAAAGATCATAAAGGGCAAAATGGTCAATTGGAAGAGAGAGAAATCTAGAAAGTAATAATGATGTTGGTGATATTTTATAATTATTTAATTAGATATTATTATTTATTTAATATTTTAATAAGATATTTTATTATTTTATTATTTTATTTAGTATATATATGTGTGTGTGTGTCACACCATCCATTTCCATGCATTCCACGTTAGAAAGAAAAGAGAGGAAGAAACTTTCCTTTCTTTACAATTTAGTCCTTTCACCAAAAATTCACCATTTTCACCTAGAAATCAAAAGAATTTTCATGGTTACCAAGAGAGAAAAATAATAAGAAGACTATGGAAAGCTAGAATATCAAGTTAGATTTAAGAAATAGAAGCTGGAGGAGAGAGAAAATTAAGTTAAAGATTGGAAACAACAAGACAAGGTAAGAACATCAAGATTTCCATGTATTTTTAAGTTTGATATTATTGAAAAAGCATGGAAATGAAGCTAAAGCGGAGTTTTCTTATATATGATTCTATGTTCTTGATATATTAGTGAAGAGAAATAAGAGAAAGTAGTGGGAAAAATTATAGAGAAAGGAAATAAGGGTGTTATAAACTTAATAATTAACATTTTGCACTGAAACAGTTTTAGATAGCAGTAGGCTAATTTTGAAAAATAACCATAAATTTTAGAAATCGAATTATAGGATGAAAAAAATATGAAATTAAATCTTATTGAGTCTAGTTTCTTATAGAAGAAACAGTGTAAGCAATAGAATTGTGAATTGTGAGATATAATAAATTAAGTGAGACAAGGTCAGAATGATTTTGGGTTCCCCTATTCTGACTTTGGAAATTCATCAAAAATTGGAGAAAAATAATTAGTTCTTAAAGTTATATTTTTAAAATCCTGAATGAGTCTATTTTCAACAGAAACAAACGAGAACATCATCTGAATCTTGTACAATGAGATAATTAATTTTTAGTAAAGAAGGATCGGAACTGTCAGACAGCAGAATAAGAGTGAATTTAAAGAATAAAGTGTACTTATTGACTAAGCTAAAAATTCTGAAAATTTTATGGTAAGAATATATGTAAGTCTAGTTTCAGGAAAAATTTTCGGATCTTAATTTCTAGTTCTGTAGCTCAAGATATAAATAATTTAGTGACTATAACTCAAATGAACAGTTTTGAATATACATATAATAGTGAAATTATTGATAATGTTATTTATAGCATGTTATATAAATTAAGGATGTGGAATGGAGAGGAGGAGGAGGAAAATATGTATGAATATTCAGCTAGCATGGCTAATTTGCATGTTTTAGGCTCAGGGACTAAATTGAATAAAAGTAAAACTTTATGGGTAATTTTGTAAAAAAATGTTAGAAACAACCAATTTGCATGAAATGGATTATTTAAAATTGAAAAATTGAATGAAATTATTAATTTAGTTCAAGATCGGGAAAAAACATATTTTAAGGATTAAATTGAAAAGTGTTGAAATTATGAAAAATTCTGATATTTTATAGAATTCATGGGTTGTTATCAATTTGTATGAGAATAACGGCTGGAAATAAGGATTAAATTGCAAGAATTTTATTTTTTTAGCCTAAGGATGAAATCGTCATTAATTAAAAATTTAGGGGTAAAATGGTAATTTTGTTTAGAGCATTAATTGAATGTATTAGAACATGAAATAAATGAAAACGACAATCAAATTTATTTATAAAGATTTGGATGACTCGAATACGAGACTTGAACATGGAAAAGAAAAGATATCGGATTAATAAAATTATAAACATGAACAAGCAACGAGGTAAGTTAGTATAACTTGAATTGTATTTTTAAATACATGAAATATCGATATAATGAATTACCTGATTTATGTTTATGAAGAAATGGCAAGAGAATGATATTTATCATGACATGTAAATATGTGATTATCTTTGATACGTTGATACAAGGAAATTAAGTATATTGAGACGAGTAATAAATTCAAGTAAAACATGTCGAGAAAAATAAGTACATTTAAGGGACAATATGTTTGATTTTAATTGGTTCCAAATATGAACGTTAGATGAAATAAAATATCTGATAAATAAATCGGTAACTCCGGTAATGCTCCGTAACTCTATTCCGGTGATGGATTCGAGTTAAGGGCGTTACAAATATTATATTTATTCATAAAAAAATTTACAACATTCCAAAGCAACCAACAGAAAACAAAACAACAATTGAAACCTATTGAGCATATTCTCTTAACTCAGAGATCTCAATAACAATAAACAACTAAGACTCAGGTGGAGCACGTAGGCCATCTTTGTCTAGAATAAAAACCAAATAAGATGAAGGATGGTTAACCCATCCTTCAATGCACATCCTCTTTTTAAATTGTGTTGCCACCCATTCAAAAGCTCCATCAGTATTAATCTTTATCCACTCATTCTATAATTTTGTCCATGAAATTCTTTTTATTGGATTAGCAACTAATTGATCCCCTAAAGATCCCATCATTCCAAGAATCTCAACCAACTCCACCTTAATCCTACGAATAAATTTTTTTCCTTAATGATGAAGGGACTAGTCGAAATGCTTGTTTTATTATAAAATTGGAAAATAATACTACGATAATATCTTATCCCAATTAAATATATTGATTTTGAATAAAATTCATAAAGTTAGAAAATAATTGGGATTATTTTTTTTTAAATAGCACATTTTTATTTTATTTTATTTTATTTTTTAAAATATATTTAAGAAATAAAATATCAAAAAAGAGTTTTAATAATAAAACTAAAAAAATTGAAATTAATAAACGCATATATTCATATGCAACATTTTAAAAGTTACCACTATAAAATTGGTTTACTGTTATTTAATATTTAAATATTTCATCCAATAAATAACTTAAAATTCACCAAAAAAAACTTCAAACTTCATTATTATTTTCATTTTGAATTTAATTATAATTTAGAATTTCGTTATAATATTTTAATAATAAAAATAATTAACTTATTTTACTTAGTGTTAAGGGGAGGATGGCTCTTTTAAAAGAAGGTCTTTAAAGTTTGCTCAAATGTTCACATGTTTTTGCTAGATGGTCATGGGCCACACACAATTCAATTTGACAAGACATTCTTTATTTTGATGAGCTCGTTGTCTCTTCAATCGGCCTTAGGCACTCAAATTCTCTATAAAATAAGAAGATAAAATCTCGACTAGAGATAATATTGACTCATTGAGAGGTTCGCCGGCTTTTGTTAAACAATACTTCAAAAACTTCTCTGAAAAGAGTTAGTCTCCTCTTAACAATGAGGTTAAAATTTTTGAATAATATTATTTTACATTAATGAACTGAAATAAAAAAATTATTATTTAATAAATTAAAAATAGAATAAAAAATTAATTATATTTATAGTATTTTTTTTCAATTCTTTTAAAGAATGGAAGTGGAAATGAGGCTGAGGATGTATGGTGAAGAAGAAGTTGAATCATGTGATATTCATTTGGCTCACAATGAAATTGCATGAGACAATATATATTTCATGTGCAGACGGACAAATCAATGTGCTTCTTTCTCTTTGCTTCGTCATCCTCGATGCATTAACCTTTTATAATGCCGCCTTCTCCACTGATCTCTTTCCTAGCTGGCCTTTTACCATTTTAATGATTTCCAGTTTGTAGGGATTTTTTTTTTATAATTATTCCATTTGTTTTTTATGTATTTAAAAATATATTCATAATTAGATATTTTAATTAAAAACATCAAAAATTATAATAATTCTATCTTACTTCAAGTAATAATTAAAGTTTATATCTGACATGTAAATAGCATTACTTTCCCTCTTCATATCTTAATCAATAATTATACTTGCATTCTCGAAATATTTTATAAACCCTTCTTACTACTTTATTTAAAATCATTTTCAATTAAAATAAGACACATCATCTTTGATTTAAAATTTTAATTTAGATATATATAATATAAAAATAAAAATAATATAATTAACATTATATATATTAGTGGTGGGTGCATTGGCTTTCTCAATATGATTGAATACATAATTACGAAACATTTTCAGTCAAGTAAAAAAAGAAAAAATTAACCCCCTTCCCCCCTTAATTGACTACCATTTAAAGCTAGATAAATAAATAGTATATAATAACATGACATGTCTCTAATCCCAATGAAAATTTTATGATTTTCTTCAAGTGGTTTTTCTTTGATTATAAGGAGGTCCAACAGTGGAGATGAATGGTTGAGTGATTGCAGAGAGTGTTGGGTCCTGTGTGGAGTTGAATGTTGAGAAATAGAAGGTAAGGGGAGCGATGGAGAAAGGGATGTTGGTGTTAGGGTTAGTAGCAGTGATGGTGGTAGGTGTAGTGGTGGTGGTGGAGAGTAGTGTTGAAGGAGAAGAAGTGAGTTACGATGGGAGATCCTTGATTATTAATGGACAACGAAAGCTTCTGTTTTCTGCTTCTATACATTATCCTCGAAGCACCCCTGAGGTTTGTTTCTTCTTTCATTTCCTTGTTACCACCTCTTCCATCAATATTGCTTAAAAAGAAAAACCAAACATTTTCACTTCACTTCGCCCATTTACAGTTTTTCATCGATGGTATCAGATAGAACAAGTCACTCATTTTTCTTATTCAAATCATTCCACCGGATTGTTTCAATTTCATTGCAATATAAATATCATATTCTGACTCCAACGTAAACTTCGTCTTAATGTCAAACTTTTTGTTTTAATCAAGCAGGAAAAAAAAAAAAGGACGAGTTGAAAAACTCAGTTAGGAAATCTCTTACAGCGAGTTATGTCACTGTTCTGTTTTTTGGTGAAAACTGCATGATTATCTTTCTTCATCAATAAAGATGCGATTCATTGATTAAAGAGTAGGTACATAGACCAGTCATAGAATACAATTATTACCCTTTATGGAGTTAGAGTGTATTTTGATCTTATATTAAAAAAAAGAGATAAATTAATTGATATATGTTAGATCAAAGAGTAAATTAATTATTTTATTAAAAATTAGTCTATATATGTCAGCATGAAGTACATGTAGCATGTGACACTATATGGTTATTCTTTTAGCCATACCAATTTTTAATAGTAGAAATAAATTAATTTATTAACAAAAAAAATTAATTTACTATTTGATTAAATGTATAGGAATTAATTTATCTATTATTAAATAAATAAGGTAAAATATAACTAGTACTAATATTTCTAACGCATGAACATAGTGATTGCCTCCCCGGAAAACAATATCACCTTATGAATTGCTTGTTTATCTCTCTTCCAAAATCTTTTAATGTTTTATTGTGGAAACGCGAAATACATATATTTTTTATTTCTAATAAAAAATAAAATTTTCTTTTGTTTATTACATGGTAAGGTTGGAAATGTTAGAAATACTTATATTTTTTATACTTTCTGATTATATCTGCTTTTTTGATACAATATTTAGAATTATTTATAGTTCCTCCCTAATCAATGAATAAAAGGATGATGCACTCCAGCGCACTCGAACCCACGTATTTTGTATTGATAACAATACCCATACCAATTGAGTTAAAGGCTCGATTAAAATGTAAGTATATATATAATAAATATAAACATGATAGACAACAATCTTGTAAATATTTTGCATTAGACTCAAATCTAGTTTTCTTTTACAATTTGAAGTAATTTATTTTATGTGTAAAAGTGAAATTTTAACATTTTTGTTCTACTACTTATTTATCTTTTTTACCTCTGATTAAAAATTAATTTGTAATTAAAATGAGTATATATGACTCCAAATATGTTAATTAAAATTGACTTCATGTTAGATCAAAATTATTAATGGGGAAGAAGTGAAGTTGACTTTACTGAAGATTTCTTGTTGAAATTGCAAAGAAATGATAGAGAAATGTGATTATTTCTTAAGATCTAATACAGGGGACTGGAAGTATTGCTTCTAAGAAAACTCCTATGTTTGGAGTATTTGCTACGTTTATTTATTCATTCACCCAATAACCTTTGTGTTTTCCAATCTGAATTTCGAGAAATAGCATTGAGAAAACGGCAAGTTGCCATTCTTTATATGGAAAAAGAAAATCAAAATTACACCACCAAATGTAGACTTCCCCGTTCATAATAAACAAAACAAAACAAAAATCAAATATCTAAAATTATTAATTTAATGTTTTCATGTGAAGTGCAGATGTGGGGATCATTAATAGGCAAAGCTAAAGAGGGAGGGATCGATGTGATACAGACATACGTGTTTTGGAACCTTCATGAGCCTGAAAAAGGGCAGGTCAGCTCTTTTTATATGTTTTACTAAACCCACTTAAAGAGAGTCTTAAGATAATCCTTGGTAATTTGCAGTATGATTTCAGTGGAAGAGCTGACATCGTTAGATTCATTAAGGAAATCCAAGCACATGGCTTATACGCAAGTCTCAGGATTGGTCCCTTTATCGAGGCAGAATGGAATTACGGGTAAAACACATATATAGATTATTAAAAACCTCAGCTTCCATCCATGCATGCCATATATTAAGGGATTCAATATTTATTTAATTATTGCAGGGGATTACCTTTCTGGTTGCATGACGTCCCAGGCATTGTTTACCGATGCGATAATGAACCTTTTAAGGTATATATAATAATAAAAATGGCCGAAAAGCTATGAGTATGTGTGTATATTATTTAATTATAGCTCATAAAGTTTCAGTGTTACTGGTTGATTCGTGGTTGATGTGCATGAGGTACAGGTGCATATGCAGAATTTCACCACAAAAATAGTAAACATGATGAAATCAGAAAACTTATATGCTTCACAAGGTGGACCTATCATACTATCACAGGTAGAACCCAATATTTGAAATAACTTTTAAAGAATCTAAACCATATTCTAATCGGAACTGTTTGAAAGGTTTACTTATGTTAAAATAAAAATATGTAGATTGAGAATGAGTATGAAATGGTGGAACATGCATTCCATGAGAAAGGACCACCGTATGTGAGATGGGCTGCACAAATGGCGGTTGCACTTCAAACTGGGGTTCCCTGGATGATGTGCAAACAATATGACGCTCCTGATCCTGTGGTAATTATTTACTCCCCCTTATACCTTGGGGGCAGGCTTGCTATTAATTTCAGTCGACATAAGATACACTTAGCTTTTTCGTGTGTAGATCAACACTTGCAATGGGATGAAATGCGGGGTATCATTTCCGGGGCCAAATTCACCAAACAAACCATGGCTTTGGACTGAAAATTGGACAACTTGGTATGTGCATCAGGATTTGTCTTTGTTTTAGTCTAGAGAGAATGAATGTGAAAGGCAAACTTACTAGTTTTAACAAATGATATAAGCAATATTTAGTTTCTAATTCATATCATTGCTACCGTCGAAAGGTATAGAGCATACGGTAAAGAACCAGAGACAAGATCTGCCCAAGACATTGCTTTCCAAGTTGCTCTTTTTGTTGCAAGAAATGGGACATTCGTCAACTATTATATGGTACTCACATTTTATATATATAGATATACAAATTCCATTAGATAAATCTCATAATTACATGTTAATGCACATAATAAATAAATTCAGATTTTAAAACATTGTTTTTCTTGTTTCAATTGTTAGTATCACGGTGGAACAAATTTTGGGAGAACAACCTCAGCGTTCACAACGACAAGTTACTATGACGATGCCCCCCTCGACGAGTATGGTATGTCTTTCACTTCTGATATATATGCATGTACACAAACCATGCACTTCTTTGTTTACCTCCTTTTATGAACTAATTATTATCAATAAACCAGTTTAAAATATCAATAAACCAGTTTAAAAGTACATATTCTATGTCTAGGTTCGTTTATAAATGAATGTATCATTATTGATTTAAATTTTAACGTCACTTGTTATAGTTTACCATCAAATTCTACTGTAACAATGATATAAAATATGACCGGACATGAAAAAATACGAATATATCAATATATGAATATATACAAAATGAAACATAAATATATTCCTAATACATGAATTTGCTAGATGAATGTAACTGGGTCATTTGATTGTTGTAGGTTTCATTAGACTGCCAAAATGGGGGCATTTGAAGCAACTGCACGAAGTAATCAAGTCATGTTCAAATCCTATACTATTTGGAGCCCAATTTACACTCTCTCTTGGTCAACAACAAATGGTAACAATAGATATCAACTTTTTCTTTCTTTTTTGTTGCAGTGAAACCCATCCATGGATCAAACTGAGTTGGATCATGGTCCAATTTTTACCCCCCTTTTTTATAGCCTAATTTAGTTTATGTTTTTTTTTAAATAACAATTCCAATCAGAGCTATCAAATTGGAAGAACAGCTCAATCCCTGAATTGCGAATTCCATCTTTATTTTCTTGATCGTTGTCTTAAAATTAAAATTAAAACATGTTTGAATCTAATTGTTGTTATGTAGGGGTACATTTATCAACGAAATTCAGGAGAATGTGCTGCTTTTCTAGTCAACCAAGACAATACGAAATCCGTTGCTGTGATGTTTCACAATTCTTCGTATGAATTGGGTCCAAGTTCAGTTAGCATTTTGCCTGATTGCAAGAACGTAGTCTTCAACACTGCCAAGGCAAGTCTCAAATTTTTCTACTTTTTTTATTCTTATTCTGATTTAAATTTGATACAAATATATGTTGATTTTAAAAAAAAAAAATTCTCTACATATGTTGGGGTCAAGTTTATATATTCATATTCATATGTAAATATTTTTTGTATTCAAATTTAAATGTAATTAGTGAATACAAATATCTATCGATATTCATATGTTAAGTATTTTTTTACACTTCTTTATAAATTTTGAATAGTTATATGAATATAAATTTGGATGTGAAGATGAAATACAAGTTTGTGACCATCAATAGTTTAATCTCACAATTTAATGAAGATGTTGAAGTAAAATAACTGATATTTCATTTGGGGGGTGTTTTGGGTTAAACAGGTAAATGTTAAGAACAACACGAGATTGATAACAACAGGCAAGAAGTTCAACGAATCCGAAATGTGGCAAGAATTCAAAGACATTATTCCTACATTCGCAGCCACATCAATGAGATCCAAAACATTGCTAGAGCATATGAATACAACCAAAGACATGTCGGATTATCTTTGGTACACTTTCAGGTATTCATTTTTGGTTTTTTTTTTTTTCCTTCATTTCTTTTAAATTGATTTTTCTATATTAGATATTCGATAAAATAAATAAATTTTTGATAAATTAATAAGTGTTTTAATCAAATATTCCATTTTAAAAAGAAAATATTTTTTTCATGAAAAATATTTGGTACACTACTAGTGAGTTTTTAAACTTCACAAGCAGATTAAGAGGTTGACAACTATCTTATAAAAGAAATTTTATTTTATGGACCCTTCCCATCACATCATCCATAATCATTTTTCAATTATTTAATGATATTTCAGTAATTTTTTTCTGTATTATTAACACATAATTTTGATAATTCTTTTACCCCAAACTCTATATTCTGAATCCTGAACTTGAACCTTGAACTTGAACCCTGAATTCAGAATTCAAGGTTTGGGGTTTAAGATTCATAGTTTAGGGTAAAAAAATTACCAAAATTATGTGTCAATGATATGAAAAATATTACTAAAATGTCATAAAATAATTTAAAAATTATCATGATCATAAAATAATTTAAAAATTATCATGAATGATGTTGGGACTTGGGAATGGTTCATAAAATAAATTTTCCTAGGTATACTAAATTATTAAAAATATTTTTTTAAGTTTACTTATAAAATAAAAAATACACTATTAATTACTATTTTGCTATCTATATAACAACAAATATACTTTATATATAACGTTGTTTGATTTCAGCTATCAACACGAATCATCAAATAGTAAAGCAGTGCTTAGTGTGCGCTCGGCTGGCCATGTTTTGCATGCGTTTGTCAATGGTGCTTTGGTTGGTATGTCTAATTGTGCGATCAAATATATTTAAAGATTTTATTTCGATTTAATTGGTTTATATAATCTAACATATTTAGAATTTGAATTCCGGCATCAAAATTTACTTCCCTGACCCTTAATTTTGATTTTTTTTTTCTTTTATGGAGTAATAATTATTTTAATATTTTAATTTTGATAGGATCTGGCAATGGAAATCACGAGAAGGTAAACTTGACGCTAGATAATACAATTACATTAAACAATGGCAGTAACAACATCTCCCTCTTAAGTGTTACGGTTGGTTTACCGGTACGATCCACTCTCTAATCTTTTGCATCTCAATTTTATATAAATTCATCATTAAATTTAAGTTTTGATTTTGTGAAGGATTCAGGAGCCTTTTTAGAGAGAAAAGCGTTGGGGCTTCGAAGGGTAAGGATTCATGATATACAAAATTCAAAGGATTTGAGCAATCATCGATGGGGATATCAGGTAATCTTTTTTATCTTTTCTAAGTATTTTAATTTTTTTTAATACTATTACTTGCTTCATTATGAGATGGATTTTCTCAATATCTATTATAATTCTTATCTATCTGTAACGAGGTTGATTGAAATATTATAAGTTAGTTTGACATCGATTTCGTCAATAAAATTATTTAAATTTTATTTTTTAAAAATTAATAATGAATATTAAATATAATAGTGTTTTTATTTTTTTACTATAATTCGATTGTTAAATAATTATTTACTATAATTCTATTAGTGTATTATATTTTTTTATAATTGTCTATATAAATTTTATTAAATATATATTTAATATTAAACTTTTTTTACTATTTAATATAATTTTATTTTAATAATTTATATCTTTATAATTTTCAAAAGATTAAATTAAATTTTTATCACCTTAGGGAGCTAAAATATAATTTTATCATTATAAATTTAAAATTTTTTAACTATAAAGGGACTTAAATGAAAAATTTTCTATTATAAGGGTTGGTGCTACCAACCCACTCATAATATGTATAATTCATAATTCTGTGGATATTTTTGGTGAGTGTTGACTTTCATAATCAAATTATACGTGCTTCTTTATGTTTTTGCTATCTTGTCACGTCCTAATTTTGCATTTTTGTGTAGGTTGGACTATTAGGAGAAAAATTACAAATATATTTGGACCACTCCTCAAGCAACGTTCAATGGAGAAATTTTACTTCTTCCAACAATCCCCTTACATGGTACAAGGTATATATTACCATATGCTTGGGAATATTTTTTTGGGTTTAACCACTTTTATATATTGAGGTTATTCAATAATTAAAGTTTTAATAGAATATTCATATTAACTATTGATGCATAGATTTGAAAATAATATCACACAGACTAGATTTGATGCGCTAATCAAAAACGAGTCTTTTGGATTAAACCTCGGAAGCATGGGGAAAGGTGAAGTATGGATTAATGGGCAAAGCATAGGCAGATATTGGACTTCATTTCTTACATCTCAAGGATCACCCTATCAAACTTGGTATGCTCTATATTATTCTCTATTATCGTGTATATATATATACTCAAAATAAAAATAAATGAATATATATATATATATGGATAGACCAACAATTTTTTAATATAGTGACAAAAATATTATATTGTAAGGCATAAAAATTTAGATTCAATCTCGAATAACTTTCTATAAAAAAAATTAGTAATTATATACTAATATAAGATTTAAATATGCGTTTAATCATAGGTACCATGTGCCAAGGTCGTTCCTTAAACCTAAAGATAACTTGCTTGTTATTCTTGAAGAGCAAAATGGGTCGCCTCTTGGAATTTCCTTGGACATCATATCAACCATTTGAGACATTTATGCTTTATTTTTTAGTTTGAGAAAATTAGAGAGTTAATTCTTCAATTATCGGGAAAAGAATTTGAGCTGAGGCTATTTTATTTCTAGCATCAAGATATTTTTTTTATTTTATTTTAAAATTTTTTTAAGTTATTTTATTTTCAATTTTACCTATGCTAAGTTACGGGGAATTACAATCTAATAATATATGTACTTTCTTCAATTTTATAAAACTAATAAAAGTTAAAGTTATTAATTTCTTTTTCTATACTAATTGCACGCATACACCTCCTTTTGTGCTTAGTTATTAAATTTTTATTAAATAAAAATATATCAGATAACATATTTATATTTAAAACTATGTAATTGTAACGTTGTTACATTAAAATGTTACAACAAGGAATGAAACAGTAAATGTTAAAGGCAAACACATAAACACCGAACATACTTATGTTACATTTACAGTATTTAGAAAAATCAACAATTCAAACTCAATTAAGATAAACTATTTTATGGACCTTCCTCATCATATTATTCATGGTCATTTTTTAATTATTTAATAACATTCAACAATTTTTTTCTATATCATTAACACGTACATAATTTTGATATTTTCAACTCCGAACCCCGAACTCAAACACAAAACTCGAGTCCGAACCCCAAACACTGAACCTCAAATCTAAAATTCTAAACCTTAAATTTAAAATTTTGGGTTCAGAGTTCAGAGTTTGAGTTCGAGGTTTAAGGTTTGGGTTTAAGGTTTGAAGTACATGGTTTACGGTTTAAAGTAAAAAAAAATTATCAAAATTATGTATTATTGACATAAAAAAATTGTTGAATGTTATAAATAATTGAAAATGAACTATAGATAATGTAGTGGCCGGAAGAGTCCATAAAATAATTTCTTCTCAACCAATACTTTAAATTTTAAATAATTGTGGTTAACTCACACATCTTTATCTGATTTAAAAATTTGCATTTGATTTAAATTTAGTGGTGTAAATTTTTTTTATAATTACCTTATCAGATAATGTATATACTAAGGGATACGTATTTTGATGTACAATTATTCAGTGACTATATCCTATAGTGAAATTTTTCAATTTAAATCATTTATAATTTATAAAATTTTAAATTAGTAATATTAAAAATTATACTTTAACCTCTAAAAATGATAAAATTTTAATATGATCTTTTAAAAATTATAAAAATAAAAATTATTAAAATTATATTTTTATAATCGTAAGAATATGTAATTTTATTCCAACCTCTAAAAAAAATTCCTGATTCCACCGCTATTAGTATTGCTATTATGTATGGTTAATACTTATATATATGCGCGATTATATAAGTACAGAGTAATTATTGGTCTTTTAATATGTTTAATTTTATGTAATTATCTGATGATCCTGATTTTGAAAACATAAATATGTGAATAAATTTATTTTTTATTGTTTTTCAAAAATATGGAAAAATTTTAGTATTAGTGAAATTGATTAAGTCATTGTCGAATTTATTGAACTCGTTTTATAAATATCAAACACATCATGTGAATAAAAATTATGCTTTTACGATTAAAAAAAACTATATGCTTTGAAAATTTTCGCATTTAAAAATTATATTCACCTCATTAATGAAGTGTATTTTTTTTCATCTTATTGGGATCATGATGATAAAGAAAGCACATGTTAAATAAGATATTAAAATTTGGGTGTTATGAATGTATTAATACATTTCTCACACCTAACCAATTCTTAAATTTAGATGATAAAAGAAAGTCTCGAAATTGTTAGGTTTCGAGCTGATCTTACTTGATAGGATTGTTTTGTTTTTTTTTTTTTGTTTTTTTAATCAAGTTTTGGGTAGAAATCGAATTTAGCATGAAATGAATGTCTCAAGATATTTATGAAATTTTCTTTCTATAATTTTAATATTAATTAAGTTAAAAATCCTTAAAATTTATCACTACTAACATTATTTTACAACTTTTTCTCTCATTTTAAAAACTCTAATTCTTAATAAAACCTCGTGTTTTAAAAAAATAATTAAAAAATTTTCATATCTTTCTCTAATACTACTAAGCTAAATTTTATTAAAAAAAACTCAACAATCACACTTCCATTTACCCATATAAAGGATCCCGTTTAACTTTTTAACTCTTTGTTCCTAATTATAAAAAATAAAATTTGAACAAAATTAGAATACTTGTTTTTTAGTACATAAAATGACAATAGCCTTAAATGCAATTAATCCCGACGGTGAGGTGCTGGAGACCAAAACACCCAAACCATTCTAGAACTGAAATCGAAGTAATTTGATGAGTTGGGGACAACTTTAAATTGGAGGTATAGATTTATTGTCATTAAAACTTGAGAAGAGTGCTTGAATCAATTCCGTCTCACAACACTTGACAACGAAATTTGGAATATATACTTCCTTCCAAACTTAAAGTCATTGCGATTTTAGACTTTAAAAAATGCGATTCCATCAAGCTTCGGAAACAAACAACACTTGTTCAATATTCGAATCTTCCCTCTTTCAACAATTCTTTTATTTTCAAAATATTGGGAGGACAAAAAAACCACTAAAAAACAAGCATATCGACATATATATAAGACATAATCTATTAATATAACGTGTTAAAAGATAATTAGATTATTTATACGGTGACACGTTATCTTCCTTAGCAAAGAGCTCGCCAGCTAGGGTGAGTGATGAGTACACATATCGAGCGAGCATAACTTACGTGGTGTGCTCTGTATTATTTACATTATTACATCTGGAATTTTTAGAAGTGGATTTAAACAAAAGACAGGATTGGAAGTTTGATGGGAGCTTTTGACTATTGATGTTGTTGTTGCTGTTGCGTGGGAAGTAAAAAGAAGCCACCTCGAAAGGTGAAAATGGCCTTTCCATCTCTGCATGCTTATTTATACCTTTTGCTGGTGCTGTGGTCCTCCACAACCGCATGCCTCTACTACGGATATCACCATTTCAAACACAGCATGGAATAATTGTACGAAGATGAACAAAAGAGAATACATGGGATGTAGAAAACAGACAAGTGTCCAAATGGGTCGATTCTAATACAAGTGTTCATTAAAAATAAAAAATAAAAAATCTCTTACTTTAAATCATCCAAGCTGAATTTGGATAGGATGATAGGGTGAAAAATATATATTGTTATCATATCCTAAATGAAAATATATTTTATGTAAGGGTTAATATATAGATTCACTCTTTGGATCATATTGGTTTTTAAGATTAGTATCTCTTTTATAAATTGGTCTTTATAGTTAATATTGATAGTTTTTTTAAGGTTTAATATGTAAATTCGTCCCTGAATTTGAAATATTTTCTCACATTGATCTTTAAACTTTTTTTTTATATATTGATTCCTGAGATTGGCATCTGTTATATAGATTGGTTCCTATACTAACATAATTTATTTTTGAAGAATTTGTTGATGGGACAAATATGGGGGCAGACACATAGAGAAATAAGCGGATGAGTCATAGATTCATATTTAATCATTCTTAAAAATTTTTTATAGAAAACTTTAAATTTTTGAAAAAAAATTAGAAAAAATTTAAATTTATTAAGAGATATTATAAACTATAAAAATTCAAAAAATGAATATATAAAAAATGAAAAATGAAAAAAAAATTAAGTTAAAATTTAACATTTAAAATATTCCTCTAAAAATATATAAAATGTAAAATTAAAAAATATATTAAAAATAAAAAAAATAGTCATTTTTTTAAGAGCTTTACAAAAATGAAAAAAAACAAAAAATAATGAAAAATTGATTGACTGAAGTTAATCGGGCTTGATCAGCGTTCACAATAAGTTGACCAATGTCAACTGGATAACTTTTGTTTCTTAAATGCTTAAAATATTTTAAATTTTAAGTTTTTACAATTTCTTGTAATTTATTAAAAATGTAATCAAAATTATTTAATTTTTTTATTTTTAAGCATATATAGTTTTTTGGATATTTTTGAAAATTTAACTAAATTTGTTATTTTATTTTCAATATATATATATTTTGAAGTTTATAATTTATATATTTTTTAACAATTGTTTTTTGAATTTGTAAAGTTTTTTTTTAAGAATGGTGAATTCACGTGTCATCACCTTATTTTTCCACATGTCAGTCTCATGTTTGTCCACAACAACAAACTTTTAAAATAACGAATAATATTAGTGTAAGGATCAATCTGTGTGATAGATGCTAACTTTAGAGTTTAGTATGATCCAAAAAAATTTAGAGGTCAATGTGAAAAAAATTATCAAATTCAGGGTTAATTTATATATTAAACCTTTGTATATTTTTATAAAAAATTATGTTTTTATAATAAAGTATAAATATGAATATTTTGTTATTGTTAAAATAAGGTTATCAAAAAGGTGGATAGCAACCATGGGAAAGGTATAGTGAATAATGGTGAGGGTCAGTGGGATAAATGGTTGGGTTGGGGAGTTTGAGACGGCACTGCCTACTGCATGTACTGTCACCTCACAAACTCTCCAGTTAGCTAAACCCCAATTTGTCTTTGTCTCTGCCCATTTGTCCCCATTATTATCTCTATTTCATTTTTTTCCTTCTTTTCTTCTTTTTTTCTTTTTCCCAATATCTCAATCAGATTCTAAAGTCTCGGATACCCATTCAAATTATTTATTTATACTAAATTATGAAAATAATTGTATAATATTTTTATTAAAAATTAAATATAATTTTGGTTAAAATAATAAAGGTAAAAAGTGAATATTATGATGATTTTGATCAAAATTATGTGTATGTATTTTTTTTAGATTTTATATAAAAAATACAAATACCATCTAAATCCTATTTGTTATTTTGTTAAAATAATGATTCTTTAATAATTTAACAATTGAGATAAGACCCTATGAGTGGTACAATTTAGTCAAAATCTTAATATATTAGTATAGAAGTCTAGATATAAAACTAGATATAAGTACAACAAAATTCTATCACACGCGTATGTTGTAAAATTATAAATTTAGAACATAGATGTTGGTTTAAAAATATCATACAATAAATAATAAAACGTATAATTTAAAACTAATTGATAATAACAAATGAAATATATATATATATATAACAAAAAAAATGAAATTTAAACATGTAAATGCATTATATTAATAATACTAATGCACTACAATGTTTATCATGGTGTTATCAAACATCAACAATATCATCAATATATATAATTGATGAAGGTAATAAAATATACATAATAAAATTAAAATGTAAATGTTATAATAAAATAAAACTTTAGTTTAATGATAAAGTCAATGCTTTATTAATTTAAGTAGTAGGGTTTAAATCTAACCACATGTAATTTTTTATTGGCTTTTTAAAAAAATAAAAAGACAAAAATATTTTCAATAATATAACTTAATTTAATTACGAAATGACATTTTCATAATTTTTCTAACTGAATTGGTGTCCGGTTGACTTGTAACACCAACTCAGTTAGAAACTTAAATAACAGTAAGCATAGATTATATTACATATATTATTATATTTCTGATTGTATTGTGATCTTCTTATTTAAAAATGAGTAATCTAATCCTTGCGCATTAGAGTAGAGCTGGTCGTAGGTCGAGCCAGGCTAGGCTTCAACAAAATTTTACTACTGTTTTCTAGGCCCCGACCTGGCTCGAAAAATTGGTCTAAAATTTGATCCAAGCCCGGTTTGAATTATAGAAGCTAAACCCAAGCCCGGCCTGACCCATATTAATTTTTTTAAGATTATTTTATTATATACAACAAATTTTTAAAAAATATAATATATTAAATACACTTAAAAACATTAAAATTATTTATATTAAGATAGTTGCAACTAAAATAGTAGCAAAATTAACAATAAGACATAAGTTCTATAATATCGAAACAACATTAAAAACGGTAACAAAACAATATAAAAAATACACAAAAAACAACACCCAAACAGAAAAAACAGCAACAAAAATAACAAGAATAGCAGCAAAAATAACAACAAAACAATAACAAAAACAATGCCAAAACACCATGAACAACAAAAAAAAAAAAATAGCAAGATAATTTTTATTAAAAATAATTAATTTATTTGGGTTGGTCCCGGGTTGAAAAACTCTTACCCAAGGTCTGGCTCATTTAAAAAACTAGCCTTATTTTTTGTCCAAGCCTATTTTTCGGGCTTATATTTTTATCCAAACCCTCTTTTTTTTAGACGGCATAGCCTATGACCAGGTTTACATCAGAGGAACAAATGAATTGCCCTCGAAGTTTAAATAGTAGTAAGTTTGGTGTTTTATATATAAGATATAATGATAATTTAGCTCTCGACGTTTACACATTTATTTAGTTTAATCCCTATTCTTTTATTTGAAGAAATTACCCTGAACTTTTTATTGTTAGAAAATAATTTAAAAATTATAAAAAAATTGTAAATAAAAATTATAATTTGAAAATTTATGGAATAAAAAGCTTTTCAAAATAAAAAAAATATTTGAAAAATAAAAAAAAATGCAATAAAAAGTTACAAAATTTTTTTAAAATCCCCACATTGTCTTTCTTCTTAGTTTTTAATTTTTATATATAATTGTAAATTTAGCCTTTAACGTTTATAATTTTTTTCATTTTAATCATTATCATTTTTTTTAACTAAATTTAATCTTCAATCTTTTAAAAAATATCGAATTTGGCTATCAACCTTTCAAAAAGAATTGAATTAATATTTTTAGCAAAAATATTGACTAAAATGTTAGATATTAAACATAGTAATCCACATGTACTTTTTATTTTTTTGAAAATTTATGAACTTGCAAAATTTTAATGTTGTCTTCATATTTTTATTTTTTAAAATAATTTAGTCAACATATCCATTAAAAATAATTTAACTATTTTAAAAATACTAATGATGAAATTTAACTAAAAAGGTAAGGACCAAATTAATAAAAAAAAACTAAATTTATTATTATACATTCGCTTTAGAAAAAAGAAATCGACAAAGGAAGAGAAAGATGAGGCATTCTTGCCCTTTTACGTTTACTACAATTATTCACTACTAACCCTAAATCTAAACCTTCCCTAGAAGGATGTAGATATGATCAAGTTATTTCCAGAAAATCTAATTAATCCTCCAAAAAAAATAATAACAATCATAGATTAAAAGATGATAAGAACGTTGAAAGCAATAAACAAAACAAGTGTCAATTTGCTCGAGGAATGGTTAATTTAAAAAATTTATAAAGGTAAAGGACTAAATTTATTATTATTCATTTATTTAATGTACAACTACTCCTTTATCTATTTTTCATTAGAAAATCAAAATACAATCTAAAATATAATACATTGATTGCTATAATACTTTTATCATAAAAATTAATATCATTTATTTGAAAAAGATATAATAAAATCTTATCCAATGTTTTAATTATTTATTTTATTTTTATACAATTTTTACTCAATAAATTTTAAAGATAAAACACGTTTAATTAAGCTTAAACCCACACCATCTTAATTTTATTATTTATTAATTTAAAATTATCATTACCTTAATATATTTTTATCTAATATTTCATGTTATCATGAATTTTATTTCCTCTTAAACATATGCATATTATGTGGTTACACTTTACCCTTTATACAATATATATATATATATATATATATATATATATATAAATAAAGGTTATTACTTTTGTCGATTGAGTCTTAACTCGATTAGTATCGGTATTATTATTAGTGTAGGAAGACGTGAGTTCAAATGTACTGAAATACATTATTCTCCTATTTAAGGGTATGAAGTAAAAATTTAAAAATTAAAATATATTTTAAGTTTCTATATATTTCGTAAATTTAATTAATTTTCTACTTTTATTTTTAGAAATAGTCTCTTTTCTTTTCGAATTTAAAAGTTTAAGACCAATTATTACCATGATTAAAATTCTTCTATTAATTCACCAGTGTGATATTTTAAAATAAAATAAAAATGGTAATCATATAACAATAAAAATAATGTTGAAATATTTATGTAGATTTTTTCTTAAAAATATATTGATTCGAACTAATCATGATAAAATAATATTTTGTTGGAATAGTGTTCTTAAAATAATTGAAGTAAATATTTTGACTGAAATAATTAACAATATTAAGTATTTAGACTAATTAATGATATTATAAAAATAGAATGAATAAATTATGTAAAAAATTTAAAATATATATTAAGCATAGACTATTTAATAAATAACAAATACTTGTCGTAGATGGTGAAAGATAAGCTCCACCAACACAACAAAGGTTTTAGTCTCAGCATCAATAGAACATTATGAAACGTTAACAATTGACTTTGTCACAACTCGAGCACGACTTATCTGGTGTGATTGCAAGTACTTAATATGATAAGGAAATCAACCCCGGATGGTCCAAAGCGACGAGCAAAATTCAACAAAAGAGTCAAGCACTCACCAAACTAAAGAGGATGACAACAAAACCATCCTTAAAATCACTTGTAAAATTAAGGTTACATATGATTAAAAAACGTGTTACTAATGCAGTCGTTCAGAGCACCAAAAATATCCTATTCCTATAAAATATTAAAAATAATAAAAAATAATAGTATAAGGGAAGTAGAGTCATATCCTTAGGGACCGGATTTGCACAATTGCTTGTTCCTCAGAATCCTGGTCAGAATCGAGCCCAAGAAGACCTGCGTACCTGGAAAATAAATAAATAAAAACAGAATTAAAAGTTTTGATCTGGAAAAATAAAATAAAATTAAAATTAAAAGTTTTGATTGGGATTTCGAAAATTAAAAATAATAGAAATAAATAAAGTTGAGGAAAAGGTGTTAAATAAATAAAGTTGAGGAAAAGGTGTTCTTATAGAGAGATTCCAGCCTCCGGTTGTCTCAATCCGCCTTGGGTTCAATCCTCGGCTTTTAGGTGATTCTTCTCAAACAGAATAAGCCAGTTATAGTGGAAGAAGACGCCTATGACCACTACCTCAAAGAATTTAGATTTACAATTTAACGGAACTTGACTCTAGCTAACAATCGCTTCTTTGGGATTATCTTATGCTAGATCATCACTTCTCAATGGCGAATCCCACGCCATTTTGTCTCTTGGGCTCGCCAACCTGTGACGCGGTAAGCTAACAAACCGACTGTGCAACCTTCCCAAAATATACAAAGCGGCCACCTTTACACACGTTGAAAAGATCACCTTTTAAAGGGCATGGACGGAAGCGTCAGCTCTATAATGTGGAGAAGCGATGAATACTCGTTGAGAAGGCTAAGTACGGATTCTAAGCCTCATGAACCCTTTTTGAGGAATTTTGGCATCCTTCGGCTAGACAGATTTAGTGGCTCATGATTTTTGGGGAAAAACAAATAAATATAATAGAAAGAGAATTTTTATTGAAATATGAAAAGAACAAAAAGACTAAATTTATGGGGGATAGACCAAATTTGTGTCATTTCATCACCTATTTACAGTACTAAGAAACCTAGCCTATTCCTAATTAAATTCTAAAAGATAAATAAAAATAATAAAGATAATTAAAGATAAATGACAATAAATCCTAAAATTAAATCTAAATAATAATCCTTAATAATTATCCTAATATAATTAAACATTAAATAGAGTCTTGTGCTATAAAATCTTTTATTTTGCACTTTTACCCTTATGTCTTCCATACTTGTATTTTTGGCACCACATTTTTTCCTATGTCGCATGTTGACCCATTGTATCTTTAAATTTGTGCTTTTTACCCTTAAATTTCCTTTGCCTTCAATTTAGTCCCTAGAAGATAAAAGACCACATAAATAGTTCAAATTAGTAGGGTCGTACTCAAAATAAACATGTAATTAGCACATAAAAATATGTTGCTCTAGAGTATTATCAAATTCCTCCTACTTAGCCCATGCTTGCCCTCAAGTATGGTTCTTATCCACTGTGAAATTTAGAAATAGCCATTAAAGAAGTACCACTCTAAAGTTTTATAAAAATTAGTCAAAATGCATATAAAAAATAAAGAGAACCCTTAGCTCGCTTTAAGTAAAATTGAAAAAGTATTCCAATTAATACACAAAAATTAAGATTGACTTGGATTATTTCATGAAAATTAGATAATTTACCAAACCTATCAAGACACCCTATTTGTTTCCACCTTTAATCCCCAAATTCAATTTTATTATTAATACTTTTTTTTCTTCTTTTTTTTTTTAGTTTCGCTTAAGAATATATTAAACATTTTGACGCGAAGAGAGATGACAGCCAAGCATCGCACCCTGGTTACTCAACCCAACACACTCCTAATTTTTATTTTTCTTAAGAACATGTCGAACCTTTTGACATGAAGAGAGATGACAGTCAAGCACCTCACCTTGGTTACTCAGCCCAACATATTCTTAAAAATTAATTATGGTTAGCGGAGTTTTACCTAACACGTCACACAACCTTTTGACGCGAAATAGGATGACAACCCAAGCACCCTATCCTGGTTACTCAGCTAGTCACGTCTTAAGCTGCACTCATAACCACAGAAACATTATTATTAAACAAAATTTTAATTTTGGAGGATTTAGGAGCAACAATCAAATGTTAAAAATAAGTTTCAACGACCACCTTAATAGTCGTGAACATATTTTAAGCATGCAATTGTATTAAGTGTCCTCTTTTAATTTAGACTTAATCAATTCTACTATAAGCAAAATAGGGTTGACTTTATCGATCATAATTATTCAGCCTAAAAGAAATAAAACAATGGAGATGAAATCAAACAGGCAAAATCATAACTAACTTAGTAGACAAGAAGCATGTATGTGGGTTAAACAGTGGGCAACTTGTGGTCAAATTCTTGGGCATGAAAAGAGGCAAAATATTCTTAAAAAAAAATTATATGGGCAACAACGACCAAAGCAGCAGCAACAACAAAAACAACATCTAAAACGATAGAAATAATGAGGAATAACTCTCCCTTACTTAAAACACACAGTCATCGATGTGGAATAAAGAAATAAATAGGCAGAGGAAAAGTTTAGAAGAACTCCCCGTGTAATTATTGTCGTTCGCGTGTAAGGGCAACCTTCAACAAGTGCTATTGTTGCTTCGGTTTACCTAGACAGAAGAAGAGAATTTTATCAACATCTAAAAATAAAATAATAAATAATAAAATAAAGTAAAAGAAAAAAATAAAAAAATAAATTAAAATAAATTAAAGTTAAGAAAAATAAATAAAAATTGGGTTGCCTTCAAACAAGTGCTTATTTAACGTCGTTAGCTCGACGCCGTGAATGGTTCTATGATGGTTCCAAATGAATCTTTTCAACCGTGTGGGTTTGAAAATTCTCACAAAACGACTTCAACCGTTGGCCATTAACTATGAACAACTTTTTTGATTCTTCACTTTCTATTTCAACCGCACCATGTGTAAATACTTTGGTCACAATAAAAGGTTCTTGCCATCGAGATCGAAGCTTACCTGGGAATAGATTTAATACGGAGTTATAAAGCAAAACTTTTTGTCCTACCGAAAAATTCTTCTGAGCTATTTTCTTATAATGAAATAACTTTGTCTTATCTTTATAAATGTGAGCATTCTCGTAGGCATCATTACGAATTTCTTCCAACTCTTGGATGTCTAATTTCCTTGCCTTCCCTGCGGGTTCTAACTCCATGTTACATTGTCAAACAGCCCAATAAGTTTTATGTTCCAACTTTACCGGAAGATGGCAAGCTTTTCCAAAAACAAGTCGATATGGGGTCATGCCAATTGGTCCTTTATACGCCGTTCGATAGGCCCAAAGTGCGTCATTAAGTCGAAGACTCTAATCCTTTCGGTTGGGTCGAACTGTTTTCTCTAAAATAGACTTGATCTCCCTGTTCGAAACCTTTGCTAGGTCATTCACTTGGGGATGGTAGGCTGTCGCTATACGATGACTTTGTTGCAAAAATGGGTGCCACGATCACTGGTCAGAGCTCAAGGTGTGCCAAACCTAGAAAAAATAGTTTATTTTAGAAACTCAACAACAGTTTTAGCATTATCATTATGAGAAGGCTTTGCTTCTATCCACTTAGAAACATAGTCTATTGCAAGAATTATATATACGTTTTTAAATGAGGAAATAAATAGGCCTATGAAATCAATGCCCCATACATAAAAAAATCTCACATACATGAATCGGGGATAAGGACATTTGATTTCGTTTAGTGATGTTACTTGTATGTTGGTATTTATCGTAAGACTTACAGAAATTATATGCGTACCGAAAAATTGTGGGCCAATATAACCCACACTCCAATACCTTGTGAGCAGTCCGTTTAGCGCCAAAGTAACCTTCGCAAGCTTCTGTATGACAAAAAGTAAGTATAGATGTTACCTCAGTTTCTGGAACACGTCATCTTATTATCTGATCTGAATAGTGTTTCCATAAGTATGGGTCGTCCCAAATGTAATATCGAGCTTCTCATCTAAGCTTGTCCTTCACGGAACGTGTTAACTCAGTAGACAACGAACCTGTGGTTAAGAGATTTACTATATCCGCATACCATGGGTAATGAGCCTCAATCGAAAATAAACTCTCATCAGGGAACTCATCCTTTATAGGAGTGTCATCATTAGGTATTTTTAACCTACTCAAGTGGTTGACTACCAAGTTTTCGCACCCTTTTTTATCTCGAATCTCGATGTCAAACTCTTAGAGCAGCAAAATCCATCTAATGAGCCTTGATTTTGCTTCCTTCTTCACGATCAAATACCTGAGAGCTGCATGGTCAGAAAAAATTATCACATTAGAACCCAATAAATATGACCGAAATTTATCCAAAGTAAATACAATAGCTAAGAGTTCTTTTTCTGTGGTGGTATAGTTACTTTGTGCAGCATCTAGAGTTTTTGAGGCATAGCAAATGACATGAGGCTCTTTGTCTATCTTTTACCCTAACACGGCTCCCATACTGCGTTCGCTTGCATCGTACATAATTACAAAAGGGTAGTTCCAATCTGGTGCTTGTACTATAGGAGCGAACACCAACTTCTGCTTTAGTGTATCAAATGCCTCCTTGCATTTTGGGCCGAACTCAAATTTCTTATCTTTCTACAATAACTCACACACTTGTTCAGCTGCTTTTAAGAAGTTTTTTATAAATCGCCTATAAAATCTTGCATGGCAAAGGAAAGAACGTATCTCTCTTACAGTAGAGGGATATGGCAAAGAATTTATAATGTCAATTTTGGCCTTATCGACCTCAATTCTTTTAGCTGAAACTATATGACCTAGAATAAAACCTTTGTTTACCATAAAATGACACTTTTCATAATTCAAGACAAGACTAAATTCTATACACCTATTTAAAATTATCGTGAGGTTCTTAAGGCATTCGTCAAAATAATTCCCATACGCAGTAAAATCATCCATAAAAACTTCGATAATTCTTTCCACATATTCAGAAAATATACTCATAATGCATCTCTGGAAGGTGGCCGGTGCGTTGAAAAGTCCAAATAGCATCATTCTGTACACAAATATGCTGAATGGGCACGTAAAAATGGTCTTTTTCTGGTCCTCTGGTGCAACTGGGATTTGGAAGAAACTTGAGTATCCATCAAGACAACAAAAGTGAGTTTTACCAACTAATCGCTCAAGCATTTGATCTATAAAAGGAAGAGGGAAATGATCTTTTATAGTGTAAGAATTCAACTTCTTGTAATTAATACAAACACGCCACCCATTTTACACTCGAGTTGGTACCAAGTCACCCTCAACATTTCTCTTTACTGTTATGCCCGTTTTCTTGGGCACGACTTATACCGGACTTACCCATCTGCTGTCAAAAATGGGGTGATTATGTCAGCATCCAGCAGCTTGATTATTTCTTTTTTTTACCATCTCCATTATATTTAGATTCAACCATCTTTGTACCTCGCATTGGTTTTGTGTTTTCCTCCAAGTAGATTTTGTGTGTGTATGTCAAAGGGTTTATCCCTGTTAAATCGAAAATGGTCCAGCCAATCGCCTCCTTATGATTTTGTAGTACCTGGATCAAACTTTCTTCTTTGAGCTTAGAGAGTTTATTTGAAACTATAATCAGTAGGGTATTACCTTTCTCTAAAAACGCATACTTAAGATGTTCAGAAAGCTATTTTAATTCCAAATCTGGAGTCTGCACAACAGAAAGTAAAAGTTTAGTATTTGATGGAGATAATAATTCATTAACAGAATCATAATCATAAAATATAAATTCATATTTATCTTCATAAATGGACTTAAAAGTCTCATCTACTAAAGAGTCAATTATGTCGACACAGTTTACGTTCAAGATTTCGCTTGGATGACTAATAGCATCCTAAACATTAAACTTCACGATCTCCCCATCAAATTTCATTGTAAGAGCTCTACTTCGAACATCGATCTTGGTGCTAGGGATACTAAGGAAAGGTCGGCCTAACAAACGGTCCAAAGATCCAAGAATGTTGTCCTCCTCCATTTTTATCACATAAAAATCTACTGGGAAAATAAGTTCGTTAACTTTTACTAATACGTCATCAAGGACTCTTTCAGGATGCACAATAGACCTGTATACCAATTGAATGATAACACCTGTTTTCGTAAAAAAATTCGCATTAAGTGATTCATATATAGAATAAGACATTACATTTATTGAGGCCCCTAAATCACACATAGCCTTCTTAATTCCCAAATGGTTTATCTTGCATGGTATTACAAACATGCCCCTATCTTTACACTTTGTTGGCATTTTTCGCTGTAACACTACAAATACATTCTCACAAACACTTACATTTTCATTACCTGTTAATTTTCGTTTGTTGGTGCAGAGTTCTTTAAGGAACTTTACATACCGCGAAATTTATCTGATGGCATCCAACAGTGATATATTGATCTCGACATTTCTGAATGTTTTGAGGATCTCCTTGTCTTCTTTTCCTTTTCGACATTGATTTAATCGTCTTGGAAATGGAGGTTGAATTTTTGGCAATGGCGATTTTGTTCAGACCTGTTCGTCGTTTTCGAGATTTTTCTGGTTGATTTTTTGGCCAAGATTCCTGCCAAGAATTGGTTCCAGTACCTTTCCACTTTGCAATGTCACTGCATTAGCGTTTTGTCTTGGGTTCGGTTCTGTTTGTGACGACAACTTCTCTTGAGAACTTATTTTCTCAATTGATGTGGTCAATTCTCTTATAGACGCCTTGATTTTCTGTTGAAAATCAAGCATATTAGCTGCTAATTTATTGACCAAAGTTTTCAGAGAATTACCTGAATCTCGTGGCTGTTGTGGAACCCGATTTTGGTATGGCTGGTCATATCGTAGATTGGCGCCATAACTTAAGTTAGGGTGGTCCCTCCATATTGGGTTGTAGGTGTTAGCGTAATGGTCGTATCGCCTTTGTGGTGACCAAGGGAAATTCCCCACAGCATCTAAATGAGCTATAATATCATCATACAAACTGGGACATGCATCAGTTGTATGTTCAGGTGTAACACATATTCCGCATACTCGAGCTGGTTTGGCTTTTTCTGCAACAAGAGAGCTCACAATATTAGTAAGTCTATCAACTTTATCTTCTAATGTTGAATTACTTAGCTGATGAACCCTTCTAGGGGGTTCAGGATTAGCTCAGAATTGCTGAGTATTTACAGCCATCGTGGAGATCAAGTTTCTTGCTTGTTGGGGAGTCATGTTGACCAACGTTCCTCCATTAGCGGTGTCTACCATATTCATCTTCATGGGTTTCAGGCTTTCATAAAAATATTGGAGAAGAGATTATTCTGTTATACCATATTGTGGGCAGCTTGCACACAACTTCTTAAATCGTTCCCAATAGTCGTAGAGAGACTCTGCTTCTTTCTGCCTTATTCCAACGATCTCTCTTCTTAACTCATCTGCACATAATGCTGGAAAAAAACTGTTAAGAAACAATCGAGAAAGATCAGCCCAAGTTGTAATTAATCCAGGAGGTAAATAAAATAGTCATTCACTAGCTAAATCTGTTAGGGAAAAAGGGAAAGCACGCGATTTAATTTGATCCTTAGTTACCTCACGATACACGATGCACAATGGCAATTGTTCTACCGGAGCTTCGGCCAATTGCTGAATCGTTTGAGCCATTGGTTGATGTGATTGATTTGGGTTTTTGTTAACCTTAAGCACTTCTTTTGGGGAATCGACTTCTAATTTTTCGCTTTCAAATGTTTGAGTAGGGTTTTCCTTAACCCTAGACTCTACTTCATCATCGATTCTAATTTTTGACAGTGGATTACTTTGAGTCTCAACCACCGTTGACTGCTTTTTCCTTAGCTTTTTTTCCTTGCGATTGGCTCTCGCAGTTTTCTCTATCTCTTAATCAAACGCAAAAGTACCTGGAGCAGATCTGGTTATAAGAAACAAATAATAAGATTAGTACGTTATCGATCCCCAGTAACGGCGCCAAAATTTAATGTGGTCGTTGAGAGCACCAAAAATATCATATCCCTATAAAATATTAAAAATAATAAAAAATAATAGTATAAGGGAAGTAGGGTCAAACCCTCAGGGTCCGGATTTGCATAATTACTTGTTCCTTGAAATCCTGGTTAGAATCGTGCCTAAGAAAACCTGCGCAGCTGGAAAAAAAATAGAATTAAAAGTTTTGATCTGGAAAAATAAAATAAAAACAGAATTAAAAGCTTTGATTAGAATTTTGAAAATTAAAAATAATAGAAATAAATAAAGTTGAGGAAAAGGTGTTCTTATAGAGAGATTCCAACTTCTAATTGTCTCAATTCACCTTGGGTTCAATCCTTGGCTTTTAGGTGATCATTCTCAAACAGAATAAGCGAGTTATAGTAGGAGAGGACGCCTACACCACCAACTCCAATAATTTAGACTTATAATTTAACAAAACTTGACTCTAGCCAACAATCACTTCTCTGGGATTATCTTATTGTAGAAGCACAAAATTTGCCTACAAAACCCAAACCCATTTACAATTCAAAATTTACCTAGCCCACCACCCCAAATTACCCGGGCCCGAATACAAATAACCCAAAACCTAGTTACAACCAGACCCACTACCCAACAGAAGCCCAAACCCCAGCCCAAATCAGGAAGAAACCCTAACCCTAGCCCCTAAACTACTACCTCAAATAGCAAAGAACCCTTCCCACTTGCTTCGCCCCAACCACTCCATCCACCACTACCACCAAGCTCAGTAGCACCGCCCCCGGTCATGTCCTCCACCCACCGCACCTGCAAAGACAGAGGAAGAAGCAAACACGCAGCAATAGTATAAATAGTAGAAAAATAATTTGTAAACAGGCTATAAAAGCCGAATGAAAAAACATTATAAGGGGGTTCTTTTAACATCAACACAAAATAGAAATAGTTCAAAAAACAAATAAATAGTGATCCAAGCATAAAAAAAGGGGAACATAATCAAAAACGACAAAAACGATAAAAAAACAGAATCAAATCAGGAGCAAAAGGTGATTTTTTTTTATTCTTCTATATATTTCGAAATCCTTTTTTATATATATATTGTTTCTTTCACCTTTTTACATTTGCGTATAAATAATTAAAAATAAAAATATAAGTATATATAAAAGAAATAAATAAAAAATTAAAAAATTAAAAAATTACCTTTTCGGCGACCGTGCACGGTGGCCGGCGACGGCGCCGGTGACGGTCCGACGACCGGACGGTGACCGGCCGATGGCCGGAGTCTCTCCCCTTCCTCCCTCCCTTTCTCTCCTTTCTTTTTTTTCCTTTCCCCCGTTCAAATGATTTCTAAATTTTTTTTTTGTCTTTTATAGGGACCAAAACGGTGCGTTTTGGTCCCCCCCATTTAACTTGAAACGGCGCCGTTTTGGCCCCGGGTCGGGTCGACCCGACCCGCTCCGACCAGGATCCGCGTGTTTTTTAGCAGAGGGGCAGTTTGCGCATTTGGCCTTTTCGCTTTTTCAAATCTTTGCAATTAAGTCTTTTGTCATTTTTAATTCGACCCTGGAATTTTTCACGCTTTTCAATTTGGTCCCCATTGATACGCTGCGTTTTGATGAAAAGGGGTAATTGCTGTTTTGGTCTTCCTAAGTTACGCGTGTTTTGCACTTAGATCCTTCTTCTTTATTTCTTCTTAAATTCGCCCCAAAATTTATTTTTGCTTCGATTTTCATCCTTATTTTACTTTTCCTTATTATTTTGCTTTAATTCCAATATTATTTATACTAATATATTTTATTAATGTTATTATTATTATATTTTTGGGTATTTTATCATTGTCATTTTACTTAATACTTACCTATATATGTTATTTAGTATTATTAATGATTTAATATTATTACTTTGTTAATATATTTGTATGTCACCTATGCATTCTTTAAATATATACACTTATGCATATATCTTAAAATTAAATTACGTACATTTCATATATATATATATTTATCTACGTATATCATGTCTCTACTTTAATATAGTATACATATAGTATTTACATATAGTACGTATATTATGGATGTGTTTTTAATGTTATCATATATCTACTTTAATATATATTTGTATAATATTGTCAATAATTGTCTTTCTATCATATTATTATTATTTCTAATATAAATATATATGTTTATGTACATATCAAGCATGTTTCTTTATTTTTATCTTTTCGTAGTTATATATATTTATATTATTTCATGTGCATATTTTTATATCATCTGTATTATTATTATTAATCTTAGTATATGTTTTATATATGTATATATTTTCAGTATATATATATATAGGTATATATTTATATAATATTATTAATATGTACCTATAGCATTATTATTCCTAATATGTAAATGCTATGTAAATATTTAAATACTATATTATGTATGCATTTTTCAACGCCATATTATGTGTATATTTTAATGTTATGTGTATACTTTGTAATACTATTATTATGTATATATCTTAATATCATTAGTTATACATTTTTGTACTATTTCATATATATATTTTTTCTACATTATCCTCATTATTAGTATTAATGTTAGCGCGTTTTATCATATGTATATATATACTCTCAATATTATATTTTTTATATGTATACTCTTAATATCATTATTATGTATATATATTCATTTTTTTTTATTTCGTGTTCGATACTGTTATTACGTTTAATATATCGCATGCATTGTCATTTTTTAATATTATTGTCGTTTTATTATGTGCTTTCGATGTATTTATAACTCTTTTATTTTGTTTCCCGCCCATTTTATATCATTTTGATGTTCACCGTTTTAAAGTTGTTTATTCTTGGTTTTTGGTTATTATTTATTTCGATAAATAAGGCAATGTACCGATTTAACATTAAGTCATTGATTTCATCGCTATGTTGGGTGAAACTCGTCGGCTCGTGTTAAAAACGGGACACCCTTCTAAAAAAACCAAAAACTAAAAATTCTCATTTTTCAAGTGGATCACGATTAAATGTCAAATTGAATTCGTATTTTTGGAAATCAAGACAACACGAGTTTAATAAAGATACCAATTTTGGGCGTTACGAGGGTGCTAATACCTTCCTCGCGCGTAACCGACTCCCGAACCTAACTTTACTTTGGTTTTTGACGTAGACCCAAATTTGGCCTTCATTTTTTGTTTAAGAATCAATTTTCCTTTCAAAAAAGATGATTTATTAGGTGTCCGATCACACCTAGGAAAAAAGATCGGTGGCGACTCCCTCTTTATTTTAAAATCAAACTTCAGTTTTCAAATTTTAACTAAATCGCCACAATTAGCGACCAAGCTAAAAAAATTTTACGTCGCTACACTTATGCTAGATCATCACTTCTCAATGGTGAATCCCACGCCATTTTGTTTCTTGGGCTCGCCAACCTCTGACGCAGTAAGCTAACAAATTGACTGTGCAACCTTCCCAAAACACACAAAGCGGCCGCCTTTGCACACATTGAAAAGATAACCTTTTAAGGGGCATGGACGGAAGCGTCAGCCCCGTAATGCGGAGAAGCAATGAATACTCGTCGAGAAGGCTAAGTACGGATTCTAAGTCTCATGAACCCTTTTTGGGGAATTTTGGCAACCTTCAGCTAGATAGATTTAGTGGCTCATGATTTTTGGAGAAAAACAAATAAATATAATGGAAATGAAATTTTTATTGAAATATGAAAACAACAAAAAGACTAAATTTATGGGAGAGAGGGTGTTTACAGCAAAAGATGGACCAAGTTTGTGTCACTTCATTCCCTATTTATAGTACTAAAAAACCTAGCCTATTCTTAATTAAATTCAAAAAGATAAATACAAATAAATAAAGATAATTAAAGATAAATGACAATAAATCCTAAAATTAAATCTAAATAATAATCCTTAATAATTATCCTAATATAATTAAATATTAAATAGAGTCTTGTGCTATAGAATCTTTTCTTTTACACTTTTGCCCGTACGTTTTCCATACTTGCATTTTTGGCACCACCTTTTTTTCCTATGTCGCATGTTGGCCCATTGTATCTTCAAATTTGTGCTTTTTGCCCTTAAATTTCCTTTTGCCTTTAATTTAGTCCCTGGAAGATAAAAGACCATAAATAGCTAAAATTAGTAGGGTCATACTCAAAATAAACATGCAATTAGCACATAAAAATATGTCGTTCTAGAGTATTATCAGTTACAAGAGCAGACAAAAACTTCTAAAATTAAAAACTTATTAAACAATGGAAAAACAAATAAAAATATATATAAAACTTAAGACAACACGAGTCCAATTCAACTCATGAAATCATTTATTATTTTGAAATACTTTCAAAGCATAAACAGATTAAGAAGCTAACTAAGAGCCACCTATTTTACTAGTGGTTGGTGGAGTTTTAACGAACGACAGACACTGTCATCTGTCCATCACAACATGTGAAAATGGTGAAGATACTCACAAAATATATTTGTAAACTGAAAAGAGAGAAAACATGTAGAGTGAATGAGAAAAAAGAGAGAAAGAAATGGTTGGTGGGAGTGAGAAAAAGGCGGGCAATAGCCAGCTCGGAGACTGGCACCGTCGTTGGACAAAATAAAATATAAGCAAATGACTTGGAAAAGAAAGAGATAAGTTTTTAAGGTTATTTTTATATTTTATGTTATTTATATATTTATATATTATATAATTTATGTCATATAAAATATATGAATATGTATCGTTAAATTATAAAAAATGTTATATAATGTTTAAAATTTAATAAAAATTAATTTCAAATTAGAATATTTTAAAAAAAGTTAGAGAAATTTGAAATATTGGAATAAAGTTAATACTGAATTATGGGATCAAATTAAATATAAATCCAAAAAAAACAGTGGTAAGTATATTTGTGACGGTGACATGATGTTCATCAAAACTTTGTTGATTTAGACGTAATCAATAATTAAGTTGTGAGTGGATTTAGAAACATATTGTTAAAATGAATTTAATAAAATTTTCCAATATATGTATACGAGAAATTATTTTATTGATTCTTTTTATCATATTATTTATGATTTTGATTTTGTTTTTTTAAATGACATTTCAACAATTTTTTTCATATCATTGACACGTAACTTTGGTAACTCTTTTGTTCCAAACTGTGAACTTCGAACCCTAAATCTTGAACTCATTCAAGATTTAGGGTTCAAGATTCAAAGTCAAGATTCTGGGTTTGAGGTTTAAGGTTCGGGGTTCGATTTTAAAGTTTGGGGTTCAAAATAAAAAATTATCTAAAATTATTTATCAATGACATAAAAAAATTATTAAAGTACCATTAAATAATTGAAAAGAGACCATAAATAATATTGTGAGGAAAATTCATAAAATAAATTGTCATATGATGCAACTATTTTCCTCTTCAATATATATATTTTTATAGAAAGTTGAAAGAAAATGAAATTATTATGAATTTGAATACATTAGTTTTTATTTTTTAAAATTATAAAATTATTTTTTATTTTCTCAGTGAGTATATTTCACGTCATTTGTTCTAACTATACTTTAAATTTTTGTTGTTGTTTTCTGTCAAAATATGTAACATATTTTGTCATATTGGACGACTTAATAAAAGCTTTCAGTTTCAATAAAATTTACGTTATTTTCTAGTTATTTGTTTTTTTTTAAAAAATTTCTAATACTTACAATATATTATATTAATAAATCATAATTTATTTAACTTCACAATGATATTTATTTTGCAGTTTGAATATTTATCGTAATTAATTATGATAAAATATATTTTCAATAAATATGATACAATTAAGACTATGTTTATAATTAAAATTTAATCTAATATTTACCATTTTCAAAACCACCAAATGAAAATTTTTCATTTAAAAATTTGATTCAAAAATTTTTAATTTAATTTTGTCATTTTTTTCTGTAAAATAAAATAACATTAAGTGGAACTAATAAATGGGCTCATTTGCCCTTGTAAATCTAAAATAATTTGCTTGAACTAAATCCCGTACGGAATGAAGTAGGATCTCAAAAACTATTTGAATTTCAGTGTATCTTGTTGTCGTAACTTTTGCCGTGCGATCAGTGACAACATTGTAAAATTGAGTTCCAATATATCGAATTTAAAAATTTCAATATTTAACTTGAATAATTACCTTTTTGTTTTAATATTTAATTTAAATAATTAATTTTTTAAATATATTTGATAATTCACCGTCAAAATTACTAAATATAATATTTTTCACAAAAAAGTATGAAAAATCTACTAATCACTTAGAGAATATATTTAATTATTTTTTATTTTATTCTATTTTATTTAAGATTATATATATTTTCTAAATAATCTAATTATATTCAATATTTAATTTTTAAATTTATTAAACACAGACTAAATAAAATTCGACTATGTCACCCTAACACTATTACAGCACAAGCATTCCACCTATGCCACATTGTCAGTCTAATCTCAAATCATTTACGCATCGATACAGTGAATGATGCTTGCCTTTTCTCCTATCAACCAACCTTTCTCCACAAAGCGCACTTTGTCTCTTTCTTTTTCGCTCTCAAAAATATCATTCGAATCACTTCTCTTTCTTTTCTTTTCACTGTTCATTAAGCTATTCTTTTGTATCCTTCTGTTTTCTGCTGTGATTTCTTTTCAGTTTCTTTGTAAAAAAAACATCCCATTCCGAAATCTGGGTTTTCATTTACCATCAAAATTCAGTGGTAATCAAAACCAATCTCTGTTGTTTTTGTTGTTTTTTTTCTACTTTTTCTTTTAAAAACCAGAAAATCCATGTCATCTAGCTTAATGAAACTGAACCTTTTTCTTGCTAACTTGGGGAACAGTTGTTCTTTTTACTTGGGAAACTAAACCCTTTCTCACTAACGAAACGAAAAGGAGAAGAATTCACGCTTGGATTTCCTACAGGTACGTATGCTAACTTTGATTTTTTTTTTTCTTTCTCACTTTCAAATTGTTTGCCTTTTATGTCAAATACATCCTTTCTTCTATTTTACTATATTTAACCCCATTTTGTTTTGCAAAAGGTAAACCTGAAATTCATTGTTAATTGTTGGTTTGTTTTTGTTGAAAAATCTCTGTTAAGATAGCATAAAAGAATGAAGGTAAAAAGAAGAAAGAAGTATAAAAGAGACAGAGGAAGGTTGAAAAAGCTACTTCTAATATGGAACATAATTTGGAGTATTGTTTGATTAGTCCAACAATTGACAACCAATGTTTTGATTAAGTCAGTGATTTGTGTTAAAGATTCCTACCTTTTCTTTTTCTTAATCATTTCCTTGCTTTAAACTTTAAACCATACCTGGATTAACAATGTTGTAAACTCCATTTTTCTGGGTTAAAGTCGTATTACAAATGATGGTTTCACAAATCACCCCACCCCCCCCCCCAAAAAAAAAGTTTTTAGCTTTTGAAATATATATTTTTTAATAAAATAATTCTAATTCATTCTATAAAAGGTTTATGTACGTGTTATATACATATATATTTGGCAAATGTAATCTTTTTGATTATCTTGGTCAGTTCATTCAAATAATTTAATAAGATTTACCTATAATTTTGTAATTTTTTTACTTGAATCTAAATTGAACCCTGAATCCAAGTTGATCAGATTTAAGATTTGAGGTGTTATTAAATAATTAAAAAAGAAACATGAATGATGTATTAAGAAAAATTCATAAAATAATTTCCCGCAAATTAAAATGAAAATTTTGAATATTTACTTGATTAACTCGTAAACCTAATAAAAATGTTAATGTCAACTCAAGCTTGAGTGGGGTTAGATTAAGTGTAGAAATAAAAGACGAAAATCGACGGTTTTGTCTCTTTTTATCAGCAAAATCTGCTTTTAACAATTTGTTTGTTTTATTTTAAGATTTGTTTCAATAAAATAATTCAACCTTTTTTTTGTGCATGGAGTTCTCTTTTTTCAGCTGTCGCCAGCCGGTAAAGTATGGTGTAATATTGGAATTTTGCTCAATAATTCAGCTTCCTGTTCTGATTGAACGGTAATCATGATGCCCTTCAACAATTCCACAATGATTAAACATTGGTTTCTACTGTTTACAATCATGGCTTCTGCTCTTTTCCCGCCATGTTCCGCCATTAACGTCGAAACCCGAGCTCTTCTTGACGTTAAAAGCAAGCTGAAAGACCCTTTAAACGTCTTAGGTTCCTGGAAAGAATCAGATTCTGCATGCAAATTCTATGGAGTTACTTGTGATCCTGTTTCGGGTAATGTCACTGAGATTTCACTTGCTGGAAAATCATTGGCCGGCGAGATTTCACCTTCCATTTCCATGCTTAATAGTCTTGAAACCCTTTCTTTGCCTCTCAATTCCATTTCTGGGGAACTTCCTGACCAAATAAACCATTGTTCAAACCTCAGAGTTTTGAACATATCCTGGAATAAAATGGTTGGAATTATACCCAATCTTTCTGGACTTAAGAGCTTGGAGATTCTTGGACTGGCGTTTAACTCGTTTTCCGGCAGGTTTCCGAGCTGGATCGGAAACTTAACCGGGCTGGTTTATCTTGCTTTAGGTGTAAATGATTTTGACGAGAGTGAAATTCCGGAGAGTATTGGGAACTTGAAGAACTTGAATACCCTGTATCTTCGTAACTCCAATCTGGTTGGGCAGATTCCAGAGTCCCTTTTTGAGCTGAAGGCCTTACAGATATTGGATTTGTCCAGGAACAATATTTCTGGGAATATCCCGAACTCAATTTCAAAACTGAAAAACCTTAACCAGATTGAGCTGTTTTTCAACAATTTGACAGGGGAGTTACCACCAGGGATAGCTGATCTTCCTCTCTTGAAAGAATTCGATATCTCCTCGAACCGGCTGAATGGGACATTGCCAAAAGAGATTGGAAAGATGAACTTGACGGTTTTTCAATGTTACAATAACAGCTTTTATGGAGAGATCCCTGCAGGATTTGGAGATATGCAGCATCTTATAGGGTTCTCAGTCTATAAAAACAGGTTTTCTGGGCAATTTCCAGCCAATTTCGGTCGGTTCTCCCCTTTGGTTAGTATTGACATATCAGAGAATCAATTTTCAGGTGGATTCCCGAGGTTCTTGTGTGAGAGGGGAAAGCTAGAAATCTTACTGGCTCTTGACAACAACTTTTCAGGGGAGTTTCCGGATTCTTATGTTGAATGCAAATCACTGGTAAGGCTCAGGGTGAACAAGAACCATCTTTCTGGAAATGTTCCTGATGGATTTTGGGCACTTCCACATGCCAATATGATTGACTTCGGCGATAATGACTTCACTGGAGGAGTATCCGCCAGCATTGGATCTTCCATCGGCTTGAATCAGTTGATTTTGCAAAACAATAAATTTTCGAGCTCTCTTCCCTCCGAGCTTGGCAAGTTGACAAACTTAGAGAGGCTTCTTTTGAATAACAATAACTTTTCCGGCAACCTACCGGCTGAGATTGGTGCCTTGAAGCATTTATTCTCGTTAAGTCTCGAGCAAAACTCGTTAACGGGATCGATACCTGCGGAATTAGGTAATTGTGTTAGATTGGTGGACTTGAATCTTGCTGATAATTATTTGAGTGGCATTATCCCACCAACAGTTTCATTCATGAGCTCTTTGAACTCTCTGAATCTTTCGGGAAACAAACTCACCGGTCCAATTCCGAAGAATCTCGAAAACCTGAAGCTAAGTTCCATTGATTTGTCTGAGAACCAATTGTCTGGAAATGTTCCTCATGAGCTCTTGACCATTGGCGGAGTCAAAGCGTTTCTTGGTAATAGGGGACTCTGCATTGACAAAATGTTCAGAAATAATATGAATGATACTGTGTTGAATGTTTGCAGGGAAGAGCAGGGTCGGAAAATGGTGTTCGGGGATAAATTGGTTTTCTTCATCGTAATAGTAGTTGCTTTAATTATGGTTCTAGCTGGATTATTGCTCGTGAGTTACAAGAACTTCAAGCATAGCCGAGAAGACATGGAGAACAGTTTAGGAGGCAACAAGGGAGTAAATCTGAAATGGGAACTTGCATGTTTCCACAACATGGATATTGATGCCGATGAAATATGTAACCTAGAGGAACAAAACCTGATTGGAAGTGGCAGTACCGGAAGAGTTTACCGCCTGGATTTGAGAAAAAAGGGTGTCGAGGTCGCTGTGAAGCAACTATGGGATGGGGAAGGCCTTAAGGTTCTGGCAGCAGAGATGGAAATTTTGGGCAAAATCCGTCACCGAAACATACTGAAGCTCTATGCTTGTCTAATGAAAGGCAGATCAAGCTATTTGGCATTCGAATACATGGAAAACGGCAACGTGTTTCAAGCACTTCACCGAGTGAAAAAAGACGGGAAACCCGAATTGGACTGGCATCGGAGACATAAGATTGCCTTAGGTGCTGCTAAGGGAATTGCTTATCTGCACCATGATTGCTCCCCTCCTATCATTCATAGGGATATAAAATCATGCAACATTCTACTCGACAAGGATTATGAGCCGAAAATCGCCGATTTTGGGGTCGCAAAGGTTGCAGAAAAATCTCTCAAGGGATCTGAATGGAACTGTTTTGCAGGCACCCATGGTTATATCGCTCCTGGTGAGTTTCAAATGACTTGTCTTCTTAGCAATGTTTCAAAGTCTACATATATTTATATCCACCACTTATCTGAATCCGGGTGATATCTGTATATCTTACTTTTCTAACCGTAATTTTCAACTGCAGAGCTTGCCTATACACTAAAAGTGACTGAGAAGAGCGATGTGTATAGTTTCGGAGTAGTGTTACTTGAACTAGTGACCAGAAGAGCAGCCATTGAGGAGGAGTATGGAGAAGGGAAAGATCTTGTGTACTGGGTTTTAACTCACTTCAATCATCATGAAAACGTCCTCAAGGTTCTTGACAGTAAAGTAGCCACCGGAACTGCCACCGTGCGAGATGACATGATTAAGGTCTTGAAGATCGGTATCCTCTGCACTGCCAAGCTTCCAAATTTGCGCCCCACCATGAGAGAAGTAGTCAGGATGCTTGTTAATGCTGAACCAGCCCGTTCTACGTCTCCAGAGACATGATTAAGGTCTTGAAGATCGGTATCCTCTGCACTGCCAAGCTTCCAAATTTGCGCCCCACCATGAGAGTAGTCAGGATGCTTGTTAATGCTGAACCAGTCCGTTCTACGTCTCCAGATAGCCAATCTGACAAAAATTGGTAAGGGTTTTGTTTTATACTATGTTATTCGGACTCCTGTGGTTGTCGGATGCGACTATGTGTTCGACATGTGTATAGTTAAATTTTTCTAAGCTTTTTTTTTCGTTTATTTGGAGGATTTTTAAAATCATATCCCAATATTTATGTATAAGATAAATAAAAGGTTGTAGCTGTTTTGAAGGAGTTAAAAGTCCTGTTTCGCAATTGGTTGATAATTGATCGTTGATTGCAGTGATTAGTTTGATCAACTGATTTTATTAATTGATTTGATTAATTGATTTTATTAACAGCTTATTTAAAAGTATTTGGTAAAATTTAGCTAAAAATTAATATGCATAAAATGATAAATAAGAATATAATATATTTTATTATTAAGTATTTATTTGTTTATAATATTTTTATTGTTATTGGATGAAATTATTAAAATAAAACACTATTATCAATAAATTAAAACATTTATTATAGAAATTAATTAGTGAATATTCTTGAAATTTTAAATAAATAAATTTTTTAAATTTTTTATTTGTAAATATTAACATTGTGGAAATTGATAAATATTAATAGTGTATCAATATAATTAAAAATTATATTCTTAGTGATAATTATGTCATGTTTTTAGTATATAAATTAATAATAATTACGTCATACTTTGAATAAATTTGTCAAATAGCATATTTCAATTAATATAAAGTTGCATAAGAAATCATTTTACACAAATAAATTGAAAATAAATTAAGAGTATATAAATATTTAAAAAATAGATACATATTAGGTTTGATGGCATGTGACAAAAGAAGTAATTTTTTAGCAAGTATGGTCAAATATGTTATTTTACATATTTCATTCCTAATCAACTATAAAAAAAGTTGTCTATCCATGCGGTTTTTTGTTATTCACCAAACATTACAATTAGAGAGTTAGACTACCTAATTCTCTATTTGTACCCAAATAAATTAAAAAAAAAAATCAAAAATCATGTTTAGCAAACACCTATTTTCTTTGCTTCCAACACATTGTTTTGTTGGGAAATTTTAATGATTTTTATTGCATAAAATCTTACTAATTTTTGGATTTTGTTTTTTATTTCATTTTTATTTTTGCAATGGCATGTGCTTAGCTTAAAATGCATTATCCCGATACTGCAACGCCAACGTCTAATTTTGGATTAGACTCTTCCAACTTCTAAAGTCGGATTTTTTTTTTAATTCAAGTTAATTAGAAAGTTATTTTTTTAATTATATGATTAATAAGTAGTAGTTTTTTATTTGAAAAAAATCATAGCAAAGAATTTAACAAAAAAAAAAAATAATTGTGTTAACAGTTAGACTTGAATTTTAAAATATGAAAAGTAAATGAATTAAATTACATGAAATATAAGTATATGGACTAAATTATTAGTTTTCAAAAAGTAGAAGGACTTGTGGCAATTTTAACCTTTTTCTTAATTGTGTCATTAACTATGATTAGCAAAGGTCAATATTTTTATTTGGTTATTTTTAGTCCTTGTACTTTTCAAATTTTAAAATTTTAGTCATCACCAAACGATAATTGTTAAATTCATTAAATTCTGCTATTTCTAAAATCTTATCCACCAAACAGATTGTTATATATGCAATGTCATGTCAACTAGTTATTTTCATATATCACTCACTAAAAGTCCAATTAATGGATTAATGGCTATCATTTGTGTCAAGACTAAAATTTCAAATTTTGAAAAGTATAGGGACTTATAATGATTCAATTGGAGAAAATAAACTAAATCTACAACTGTACACATAGTACAATACTAATAATAGAATTTAATTAACAAATTTAACTGCTATTATTTGATTCAGGACTAAAATTTTAAATTTCAAAAAGTACAATGATTAAAATTAACTAATTTATAAAGTATAAAGACTAAATCCACAAATTTTACAAAATAGCAAAATTTAACCGAAGCAAAATTTTAACCCAACTATTCATTATATTACTTAAATCGAGTTTAGTGAAATTCATATTAATGAAATGGGTTGTGAATTTTTTTTTTCCATTTTATTTATAATTGAGTTAATAATAATTAATTTATTAATTTTTTTAATTTGAAATAACATCTAAGTAGCGTTTGGTAACGGAACAAAATAACTATCCTAGAAATTAATCAGTTGAAAAGTAATTTTAACATTTAGTCTATCAAATTTTATTTATTTTTCTTGGAATCACTTTCTATTAAAATCATAATATGAGAAAACACCAACTATCTTTATATAGAGAGAAGAAAGGCCTTCTTTACATGAGAGATGTACATTGTTTTTTCTTCCTCAAATTTCAGTTGTAATCCCTGTACTTTTTTGAAATTATATAAGAATATTTAAATTTTAGTTTTGATCCTTATGTTTCTCTCAAATTTGAGATTTAATATCTATACTTTAATTTTGACATAATTTGGTACCTCAATTTTTATAATGTCATTCGTTAGTCTAAATGTTTTATTCTAATTAAAATAATGATGTAAATTTTTAAGAATTGTTAACATTGTTAAAATTATCCATTAAATTCAAGTCCATTACAATGTCTTCTTTTTCTTTTCTTTTTTTACTTAGACACCAACTGAATTTTTTTTAATAGGAGAATTTTAACAATGTTAACAAATGGGCCTAAAATTTTAAATTCAAAAAGTAGATGGACTAAATTCTTGAAAGTAAAATTATAAAAATTAAATTACAATTATATAAAGAGTATAAGAACTTGGATCATACTGTAACATTCAAATTTTACTTTATAATTGAGTAAATAAATAAATAATTAACCCAAAGCAAAATGTGGGTGATGGCCATGCTAATTTAGCATTTTCCTCTTTATTTTGCTAATTACTAATACTATAAGATTGCAATATATGCTTACTAGTATTCCACTCATATGGATAACTTGCATGGTTGCAACAAATACCATGTACATTTTGAAATTAAAATCCTCCTCCAATTCCTCCACAAAATTCACCCTTTGTATCACTTCAAATTCCTTATCCTCCACTTACACCTCCTCCAATCCCACCACCTGCACCACCTTTGGCTCCTATACCTCGCCTTTTCCACCTCCAAAACTCCTACCTACACTAGCTTCACCTCCTAAACCACTGCCACCACCAAGTCTTCCTCTAGCACCATCACCACCGCCATTGCCACCACATGCACCAACTCCATCTCTTAAACCATTATTGCCACCAAGTCCTCCTTTAGTAGTAGCGCCACCACTAAGATCTCCTCTAACACTATGACACCCCTCGTCTGACCCTATCGCCGAGTACAAGCTACGGAATATTATATTTGTTGCTCAAGCAACATCATACAATTTACATCATTTAATCAATTACATATATAAATATCATACACATTCATCACGCATTACTCAATCATTTTTGGGTCCCACACGAGCTTTCAAAAGCTCTTTTTCCAACCCTAGCATGAATTAGGACAAATGTAACAGCCAAATTTTTCAATGGTGTCAGAAACAGTGATTCGAGATAACTAAATCTGACGAGTAAGTTTAGAAATTTTAACAAATAATAATTATAGGCCAAGCGCGAACTTAAAATAATTATTTTTAATTAGTGAATTTTGCGATTTTAAAAGAATTAATCAGGTAAATTTGGTTGAAAACGAGGTATCGAGACCTCGGATTTATAAACCGAGCCATAAATATTTTTATAAATATTTATGGAGTGTTATTAAGTTAGTATTAAAGTTTCGTTAGAAAATTTTAACGTTTGGTTAGTCAATTAATTAAAAAGGACTAAATTGAAAATAGTGCAAAATTTATTAAATTGTGATTAAATAGTTTAAGTGATTAAAAAGGAGGGATTTAAAAGGCAATTGGACCCAAATTGTATGGGCTGGACGGTTGGGCAAGAAAATCAGCAAAAAAAAGACAAGAAGAAACAAGGGCAAAATGGGAAATTTTGCAAATTAAACATATAAAACAAGACAAATTTGAAAAATCTAGAGATATCATCATTTTTCTTCAGCAAAAACCCCATGGGAGGTCTGAAAGCTGCTGGTTTTTCACACTTTGACATATGTGAGTTCAATTCTTGCCCTTTTCTTTGAGATTTTTATGTTTTTGTGACTTTTACAATTAGGTCCAAGTGTTTAATTCATTAGTTTTTGATTTTATGAACAAAATTAAAAGCTATCATTGATAAGTGTTAGCTGGTTATGATGAAATAAAATGAATTAGAAGCTTTGATTTTGTTGTTTGATGATTTTATCAAGTAATTTCAATAGAAATTGATTTTAGGACCTGATTGTGAAAAAGTTGTGAATTAAGGTTTAGTGTTAAAATTCTGATTTTTAAAGATTGTGTAATAGTTTAGAATGATGGAATAAAATGTTAATTGATAAAAATTAGCTTAATAGATGGGCTAATTGAGCAAGGATTGAATTGTATAACCTTTGAAATTTAGAGGAAAAATGGTAATAAACATCTTGAACTAAAACAATATTGGACAGCAGCAGTAGACTAACTTTGAAAAATCACCATAAATTGTAGAAATCGAATTAGAAGATTAATAAAATATGAAATTAAAGCTTATTGAGTCTAGTTTTTCATAGAAGAAACAGTGTAAGAAATGGATTTGTAAATTATGAGATATAATGAATTTTGTGAGACAAGATTAGAATGAATTCGGGTTCCCCTGTTTTGACTTTGGAAAATCACCAAAAATTGGAGAAAATTAATTAGAGTCTCAAATTTATATGCTTAGAATCCTTAATGAGTCTATTTTCAATATAAATCAATGGAAACATTATCCGAGTTTTGTACTGTGATATAATTAATTTTTAGTGAAGAGAGGTCAGAACTGTTGGATAGTGAAATAGGGGAAACTTAAATGAATAAACTGTACTAATTGGATAAACCAAAAATTCTTAAAATTTTATGGTGGAATGATATGTGAGTCTAGTTTTATGGAAAATTTACGGATCTTAATTTTGAGCTCTGTAGCTCGAATTATAAATAATTGAGTGACTATGACTCGTGTGAACAGCTTGATGTGAGCATTAATAAGTAAATTATGAAATCGTACTTACAAGAATGTTATATACATTAAGGATGTGGAATGGAGAGGAGGAGGAGGAAAAATATATATATGAATATTTAGTTAGCATGGCTAATTTGCATGTTTTAAGCTCATGGACTAAATTGAATAAAAGCAAAACTTTAGGGGGCAATTTTGTAAAAAAGTCAAAAATGACTAGATTGAAGGGAATAAATTGTTTTATTATCTAAATTAATAAATTGAATGAAATTATCAATTTAAGATTGGGTGAAATTTGGAAAAATGGTAAATTACCAATATGCCCCTAAATCTTAATATTTCTGCAATTTAGTCAGGTAGGTTCGGATACCCTGAATGAGCATATAAATATGACAATTTAAGTATTGTATCATATTTTATATGATATTTTGAATTGAATATATGAAAAGGATGTTACATAAATCATGAAAATGAATACTAAATAACATAAATTAATTGAAATTATTCTGAAAATTTCAGTAATGCCTCGTATCCTATCCCGGTCTCAGGTACGGGTATGGGGTATTACAACAAAAATGGTAAAGTTTTGAAATTCTTGGGTCGACATTGTGACTTCCTCATTTCCTCATCGTGATGTGGCCAACACAGTAAGTCACGTATTGACTTTGAGCATATTGATGTTGCGACATCGCTCATTGCCGACTCACATTGCAACGTTGAGAGTTAGTAGTTGTGATAAGGCCCCTATTTTAGCAAAAATACCATTTGGTCTCAATTCAACAACTTGCAACACAACCTAAATGGTTCATACATCTTCTTTACAATAAAAAAAATCCAAATTTCATACCATTCCATGTCAACAAAGCAACATAGCCATTTTAATCAAGTAATGAATATGTCAACTAAATTCAATTACATAGCCATTACAATTTTCCATTCAATATCATGCAAATCAATCTTACACCATTCAAGCATATAGAACTTTTCAATTTAATTTCCATATCTAACACTTCCAATACTATTTCCACATGATCAATACATAATTTAAGAACTAAACAATTCAACAAGCTTGATGCTATCTAATTAATTTATACACCAAGCCATACAACACAATTAACATTCAACCTACTACTTCTAATTCATTAATCTACCTAATTATTTCAATTAGTCCAATTTCAAAGTTTAATATACCATCCATTCATAAGTAAGGTCATCATTTTCATGGCATTAACTTGGTCAAAACGTGCCTCATTCGGATGTGTACACTAAAGGACCCTATTATGTACATGCCACCAAGTCTTATTTCAAAATGAACATATAGCTATTGTCTCAATAATAGTATGAACTTTGCGCTGATTCAGATCAGCAGGTTCTACAAGGTGATGATCTATAAAGGAAAGAACAACAACGAGAGTAAGCTTATATAAATTATTATTTGAATAGGAATTTAAATTAATTAAATTAATCATCGGTTATTTGGCTCCACTAAATATCGAGGTTACTTGTTTGGGCTAAACCTTCGATACGTATAACCTGAGAATCTACAACAAATGCTAGATTTTGTAATAACATATAAAATTTCTGATTAATCGCACATATAACCCTAATGGCATGTTGTATATATCCTAACATTTTATTAAGTTCATTCGGGAATCATTTCCATATAAATGTCAATACTAATTCATGTACATAATTTCATTTCTCATTTTCGAGTCATATAATCAATAATCACATTTACATCTTGTTCTATTTCCATATAGCCAATATTTACATGAATTTACAATTCAGTCCAATTCAAGACGTGTGCCATATTCACTAATTCTATTCAATTTTAATAAATAAGTATCAATTCAAGTATAATTCAAACATAAAAGAAAATAGAGTGATAAGTTCCATATGACCTTGTTCAAAATACGTAAAGTGGATACTTCAGGGGCTAATTCGTAATTTTAGCTTTTCCCCTATCAACTCCACTTTGATCTGATTATTGTTCTAAACAATCATTTTATATCATCAATCAATACCAAATATCTTCATACTATGCTACAATATTCATGAACCTTTATAAACTCAATTTTTCAATAACCCTAAAATTTTATATTTTATTCAATTTATTCATTGAACTCAAGATAGTTATAACTTTTAATTCCTAGCCTCAGATTAAGATCTAATTTCAAATATTCTCACTAGGGACCTTAAAATTTATATTTTTAACATAATTTTATAACAAGTTTGCATTTATTCAATTCAATCCATTTCAAGACATGTGTGCCAAATTCACTAATTCTACTCAATTTTAATAAATAAGTATAAATTCAAGTATAATTCATACATAAAAGAAAATAGAGTGGTAAGTTCCATATGACCTTACTTGTTTAAAATACGTAAAGTGGATACTTTAGGGGCTAATCCGTAATTTTAGCTTTTCCCTGATCAACTCCACTTTGATCTGATTCTTGATCTAAACAATCATTTTATATCATCAGTCAATACCAAATATCTTCATACTGTGCTACGATATGCACGAACCTTTATAAGCTCAAATTTTCAATAACCCTAAAATTTTATATTTTATTCAATTTATTCCTTGAACTCAAGATAGTTAATAACTTCTAATTCCTAGCCTCAGGTTAAAATCTGATTTCAAATATTCAGTAGGGACCTTAAACTTTATATTTCTAACATAATTTTATAACAAGTTTTACATTTATTCATTTTGGTCCCTAATGTAACCAAGTTAACAATAAGCTAAATTAACTTTACCATCTAGTCCTTTTCATATTTTAAGCTTAAAATCTAATCAATTTCAAGCCTAATTCTCCAAAAAAATCAACAATGGAAACTTTCAAAAACTTTAAATACATAACAGCTCATTTTTAAATGGTGTTGAAAATAGTGGTTTCGGAGCCAAAAATTCGACGAATGAGTCCGTAAATATTAAATATTTATGAGTAAAATATATAATTACGTTGTAATTTGATTTAATGATTTTTTTAATTGAACGAATAATTAGGTTCAAGTGGTATGTCCCTAAAGTCAAGTGGTTTTAGCAAATGAGGTATCAAGACCTAGTTTCTATAAACCGAGCCCGTAAATATTTTTATTAAATATTTAAGGAATGATTATATAAATGTATTAAATTTTTGTTAAAAAATTTTAACGTTTAAATAGTTAATTAAGTAAAAAAGATTAAATCGTAAAAACTGCAAAAGTTAGTTTTGTTAGTTAAAGGTGCTAAATAGTTAAATTAAGAAGGTCAAAAGGGTTTATGTAGCAATAATACCTTAAAAAAAAGCATGCATAGTTAGTGGCCAACTTTAGTTAATTTATATGATATATTTTAATAAAAATAAAGTAAATGTTAGGTAATAGGTAGTAAACAAAAGAAAAATATTTTTTTCTTTATGTTCTTCTTCCCCAATAGAGAGAAACTTGATTTTTGAGAAAAAGAGATCCAAACAAACTCTCTTCAATGCATGTGTGAGATTTTGAGGTCCATTTTTAATGATTTTTATGTTTTTGTGATCGTTTTTGCTTAATCTAGATAACCCGGGGGTTAATTCGTAAAACTATTAAAATTTTAGGGACTAACCATGAATGATTTTTATGTGTTTGTGAACTTTGTTTTTAAATTATTGAGTTTAATAGTTAAATATAATTTTTTTTGTTAAGTGATTTTTAGTAATTTTAATATTTAAGGATTAAATCGTTAAAATAGGAAAACTACATGGAATTTTAGTTAAGTGGGTTGATCAGGGACTAGGCAAAAATCATCTAGCATAAGTTTTCTTTAATTGTGGTTAATTTGTGAGTTTTTGGTTTAGGGACAAAATTGCATAAAAGGGTAAAATGTTGGGGTAATTGTGCAAAATGATGATGAAAGGACTTAATTGAATAAAACTGCTTATTTAAGTGCTAGAATAGTTTAATAGAATAAAAAATTATTATTTAGATCAAGAAATGGGCTAATCGAATTTAAATCGAGGAAAAGCTAAAGTATCGGACTAGTCGTTGGCTTTGTTTTTGCAACCACTTTAGTCGAGGTAAGTTCGTATAATAATTTAATTTCTCACTTGTTGATTGTGTAATTGTTAGTAAGTGACTATGCTAAGTATAACATATATAACTGTTGTGTATTATATATTAAACTAGATGAAATTGTCTTAGTGAGCAAATAGATGAAATTGATGAAAAATGAGAGTATCATGAATACGAGTATGAAATGTATAACGGAAATGAATTTCAAGGATAAGGTTATGAAATGTGTCTCGTTTGAACCTTGTAAATACCTAGGATACAAATGACATGTCATTAGGGGTTATACGAATTTGGGTGCTGGTCTTGGATGTCCTACTGATGGCTGAGGTCTTACATTTGTTGTTGATTCTCCATAGCTCGTGTGAGCAGCACCGTGTAGCATAACCTTCCGACCCACAGCTCGTGTAAGCAGGCCCATTTCATAGCTTGTGTGAGCATTTCATATACAGTTACAGATACAAGCACACTTTGTGTGAGCATGGTTCCCTTATATCCAACGTTATTTCGTTTGGTTCAACGGGTAATAAAGACTTAAAAGAGTGAGTAATTATATGAAATGTTATGTGATCATGAAAGTTGAAATGGAAGATGTTGGTATAATACTTGGCTTTGATACGTTACTAACTTGTGGGATTTGTGAGTGTATAGGATTAAATAAATTCATGAGCATGATAATAAATCTATGCATCAAATATATACAACTGAGCCTATTATGTAACATCCTGATTTTAGGCTTAGTCGGAACAGTGGTTTCGAAACCGAAAATTTGATGAGGAAAATTTTATTTTTATTATATTTTTATGGTCTACGATTTCACAAAATGATTTCGTGAATATTTCGCTCGAAAATTTCGATGTTTGGGCACTCAATTTAGTAAAAAGGACTAAATTGTAACAAGTGCAAAAGTTGAGTTCTACATGCTAGAGGTGTCTAATTGTCATGAAATTTTAAACGAGAGATCCTTAAATGATAATTAAACCATTGTATAACTTTTTGGACAAAAATGGCCTTGGTTGGGTAAATTTTGAAAGAAGAGTAAAAATGGCATTTTGGTCATTTAGGGGTAAAATGAATTAAAAGACAAATTTTAAACCCCAAATGTGTCCCTTTCTTCTTGCTACAGCAGAATGTACCAATAGCAGTCATGGTTAAGGTTTGGCCAAGCTTCTAAGCTTAATAATAAGTGATTCTGATCTCCGTTTTTAATGTTCTATGTATTTTTGAAATCTCGGTAACATGATTTACTCATTTCTACCATTATTTTGAGCTAGGGTTTATGTTTTAAAATTTACCCATGAGTGGCATGCTTGTATTTTAATGTTTAATGGTAGGAAATGAGTGTTGGGTGTTAAGTAAACGACTTTTACTAAACGGTTTTCGATGAAAACGTTTGAAAGGATCGTTTTGTAAAAGTTGTAAAATTGATCATAAAAGGGTGATTTAGTGGGAATTGGAGGCTTCCATAGTTATAAAAATGATTCATCTAGACTTAAAATGTAAGGAAATTGAATAAAAATCATTTTACGAACATTGGGGCAAAAGTGCAAATATGTGAAAGTTTAGGGGTCAAAATGAAAATTTATAAAAATATGATTTTTAGACCCATATGAATAATGTGACTAATTATTAGGCTAAATTTGATATTATAAATCAAGGAAATCGAGATTTGGGATTAAATCGAGAAAATATAAAGTTATGGACTAAAATGGTAAATTGCCATTTCTGGATCCGAGGTAAGTTTGTGTGATTTAATAAGCCTATTATTCATGTTATTATTGTTATACATGAAATATAACTTGTTATAATTGTATTGAATTTGATGTTAATAGAAATTTGATGGAATATAATATTTAAAAGAAATGAGTGGTTACCGTGTAAATGAGGTCCTGCATATGTTGCAGTAAAGGTTGTCCCGAAAGGGTAATCTTTTGATCTCATTATGAAAAGGAAATGTACACATTGTACCATGTGAAAAGGGATAGCTTCGGCTATCGAATGTGAAAAAGGATAGCTTCGGCTATCGAATGTGAAAAGGTTAGGTATACTTTGTGTATACCACATGAAAAGATTATGTACACTTTGTGTGTACACTTGAAAAGGTTATGTGCACTTTGTGTGTACACTTGAAAAGGAAAGGTATACTTTGTGTATACCATATGAAAAGAAAATGTATACTTTGTGTATACCATATGAAAAGGAAATGTATACTTTGTGTATTGTAACACCCCTTACTCGAGATCGTCGCCGGAGTCGAGTACGAGGCATTACCTGACTTAACTTACTAATTCGGGGCATAAAATTTGGTTTTAAAATTAATTTATTTACATTCATTCAATATGTCCCTAAAAAGAGCCCTCAAGAACCTAAAACATGTAATCGAAACGGTTCGAGACCAAACCGGGAACATTAAAAATTTTCCGAATACTTAGACAAATCAAAATAATTTATTTCATTATTCCTTATAAAATTGCCCACCTGCGTCATAGTCACTAAATAAATCATAACTCGAGTCACAAAACTAAAAATTTAAATTCGTGAATTTTTCCTGAGACTAGACTCATATATCTTCTTACCAATTTTTTTTCTAGAATTTTTGGTCTAGCCAATTAGTATAGTTTATTAGTTAAAGTTTCCCCTGTTGCAATGTTTGACTACTCTGACCTCTCCTCACTACGAATCAATTTTCTCCCTGTACAGAATTCAAATAACCATTCCGTTTGTTTTTCTTGAAAGTAGATTCACTAAGGAATCTAGAAATATAAACTATAACTTCTAATTATTTTTGTACAATTTTTAGTGAATTTATAAAGTCAGAATAGGGGATTCAGAAATTGCTCTGACCCTATCTCACTAAAATTCAAATATCTCTTAATATACACTTCTTTTGCTTACTCTATTTTTTTCATATGAAAATAGACTTAAGCTTTAATTCTATATCTTATTCATCACCTAATTTCCATTTCTACTATTCTTGGTGATTTTTTCAAGATCACGTCATTGCTGCTGTTCAATACTATTTTAATGCTAATTTCACTTTTTCATGATTTCTTTGTATTAACTACCATTTAGGCATACATAACACCGAAAAATGTTCTTCATTAGCCATTTTAATAGCTAATAATTATCGAATATTTACATACCATTCTTTAGCCACATCATAAGGACATACACACAAAATGGCTAAGTCCCTATACATGTCATAAACTAGAACGTTTGTAAACGAAGATACCATTTGGTAACTTGATAGTCGATAGTGTGAAGTAATCTCCAATGACCTCCAACCTGAGCTTGCTTTTAAGTACACTGAAACATGGGAAAGTTAAAGAAGTAAGCTTATAAAGCTTAGTAAGTTCACATGTAAAATAATAAGCATTAGCAATCAATTTAACTTACTACTATGCTGTCATAATTTGCTTAAATAATGTTTAGTTCTTACTTTCTCATCTTACTCATCAGTAACCTTACCAAAGGCTCAGAATACAAAAGGCACCTTACTTAATAGCTTGCTTACATACCTGCAACATCTCACTTAACACAAGAGTACTCTTTCATAATATAGGCATATTGCCAATCATGTCATAAAGTGTCACAAGCATAACTGAAAACTCATCACTTACTTAATACTTGATAATCTCAATTACTTACAATCACAATATTAAATAAGCCTTAATTGCATACCTGTACTCTTTCTTCATGTTCTCACTATAACACCCCAAACCCGTATTTGTTGTTGAAATAGGGTTTCGGAGCATTACTAGAATTTATGAATCACCTAAAAAAAATTTTCAATTAAATGCTTACCGATTCAATGCATCATATAAATAAATATATTATCATTCAATCAACAGCTTGGCACTTGTATAAGCATCAAACAGCAACATTGTTAGTATACTAGTACATATTTCATATAAATTCAACATTGATAAACTTATTTTCTCGACATGTCACACTTGAGTTTAATAATTGTCTTTACTTATATAATTTTCTTATATCAACATATCAAAGATAGTCATATATGTACATGTCACGAGACATATTATTCGCTTACTGTTTCTTTATAAGCATATATCATTCATTTCGTTATATAAATATTTCATGCACCATAATTTCCATATATCTTATGTATATTTATTTCGGTAATAGTTCATATTAAAATTAACATAAATTAAATTCCATGTACTTATACTTATTTCATTTATCTATCTTTTTAATTATTTCATTCAACTATTTTGTACATATATTTCCATATGACCAATTCTTGTAAACATTTCACAGAACCATTTCATATAACCATTCTTCATCTGATACATATTATCTGAATATCAATTGTTCAACTGATGTCATAGCATCTCCCATCCACGATTTTATTTATCTTCGACATGATGCCATAGTGTCTTTCAACTATGGTCTTACTCATTTTCTGCCAGGTTGCCATGGTATCTTTCAACCATGGTCTTGTTCATTTCATGTTACATTGCCATGGTATCTTTCAACCATGGTCTTATTCATTCCCGTCATGTTGCCATGGTATCTTTCAACCATGGTCTTATTCTTTTCATGTCACATTGCCATGGTATCTTTCAACCATGGTCTTACACATTTTATATCTTGTTGCCATGGTATTTTTCAACCATGGTCTTACACATTTCATATCATGTTGCCATGGTGTCTTTCAACAATGGTCTTACACATTTCATTTCAGAAAGCACACTCCCGCGAACCTCATCCTTACAATGGGATTACGGTCAGAGCTAAATCTCTCAGAATATAAACTCATAGAGTATTGTCGGGATTACGGACCGGCTAAATCCCACAACGACAATTACTCTAATGAGCTTGAATCAATCACCATCCAGCTAAATTCAGACCCTAATTCGGATTACCCGTCCGGGCTAAATCCATTTTCCACATATTCTTCTAAGCTATATCAAGATAGGATCACCCGTCCGGCTAGATCCTTTTTACCAATCAATTCCTTTTCAAAGATCCATCTAATTTTTCTTTCATTCAACCGGATTTCTTCCCTTTTTATCAAATATGTCAGTGTTTCATAAATTTTCATATAATGAACATTCAAATCATATTCATATAAAAAACAAACATACATTTCAAGCATTTATGAATATAATTCAAGTTACACAAACTTACCTCGTTGCTTGTTTGTGTTTATAATTTCATTAATCCGATATCTTTTCTTTTTCACGATCAAGCCTCTTATTTGAGTCGTCCGGATCTTTATAAATAAATTTGATCATCATTTTCATTCATTTCATATTCTAATGTATTTAATTAATGCTCTAAGCAAAATTACCATTTTGCCCCTAAACTTTTATTTAATGACGATTTCATCCTTAGGGTCAGAAAAATAAAATTCTTGCAATTTTAATCCTTATTTCCAGTTATTATTCCCATGCATATTAATAACAGCCCATGAATTCTATAAAATATCAAAATTTTCCATAATTTCAACACTTTTCAATTTAATCCCTAAAAACATGTTTTTCCCCGATCTTGAACTAAATTCATAATTTCATTCAATTTTGTAATTTAAATAATAAAATAATCCATTTCATGTAATTTGGTCATTTCTGACATTTTTACAAAATTACCCATAAAGTTTTACTTTTATTCAATTTAGTCCCTGAGCCTAAAACATGCAAATTAGCCATGCCAGATGAATATTCATACATATTTTCCTCCTCCTCCTCTCCATTCCACATCCTTAAATTTATATAATATGCTTATAAGTAACACTATCAATAATTTCACTATTTACTTATATGTATATTCAAAACTGTCCATTTGAGTCATAGTCACTAAACTATTTATATCTTGAGCTACAGAACTCCAAATAAAGATCTGTTAATTTTTCATGAAACTAGAATCACACATATTTTTACCATAAAATTTTCAGAATTTTTGGTTTAGCCAATTAGTACATTTTATTCATTAAAGTCACCCATGTTCTGCTATCTGACAGTTCCGACCCGTCTTCACTAAAAATTAATTATCTCCTTGTACAGAATTCAAATGATGTTCTTATTTATTTCTCTTGAAAATAGACTTATTCAAAATTCTAAGAATATAAGTTTAATTCCATAATTATGGAATTATTTTTCTCCATTTTTTTATGATTTTCCAAATTCAGAACAGGGGGAACCCGAATTCATTCTGACCTTTTCTCACAAAATTCATTATATCTCATGATGTACAAATCCATTACTTACACCATCACTTCTATGAGAAACTAGACTCAATAATATTTAATTTCATATTTTTTTCATCTTCTAATTAAATTTATACAATTTATGGTGATTTTTCAAAGTTAGTCCACTGCTGCTGTCCAATATTGTTTTAGTGCAAGCAGTTTATTACCATTTTTCCCCTGAGCTTTTAATAAATAACAATTTCGTCCCTACTCAATTAGCCTCTCAATTGAGCTGATTTTTCTCAATTAACACTTTATTCTATCACTTTAAACTACTTTACAAATTTTTGAAATCATAATTTCAGCACAAGAATTTAATTCCAAACCTTTTCACAATTAGGTCCTAAAATCAATCTCCATCAATTTTACTTGATAAAATTATCATATATCAAAATTAAAGCTTCAATTCTATGTTTATTCATCATATTCTTCCAGAACTCATCCATGATATCTTTAAAAATTAACTATGACATCAAAAACTAATGAAATAGTAAGTTGGACCCAATTGTAAAAGTCTAAAAACATAGAAATTTCAAGGAGAAAGCAAGAATTAAACTTACATGTAGCTAGAGAATGAAATCAGCTTGAATCCTCTTCCATGGATGTTTTTCGGCTGATGAAAATAAAGAAAAATGAAGAGAATTCTAGATATTCCAATTTGGTCCCATTTTTATTTAGTTTATTTTGGCAATTTTCCAATTTTGCCCTTATTTCACCCTTTTCTTGATTTTTCTCAGCTATTGCCGCCCAAAATATCTCCTCTAGGCTTATTTGCACTTTAGGTCCTTCCTCATTTGACAATTGAGTTATTTAATCCTTTTAGCAACTTTTATACCTTTTTCAATTTAGTCCTTTTTTATTTAATTAACCACTCAAACGTTAAAATTTTCTGACGAAATTTTAATACTACCTTATTGATACTCCATAAATATTTATAGAAATATTTACGGCTCGATTTATAAATTTGAGATCTCGATAACTGTTTTCTTCAATTTCTTGACTTAATAAATCTTTGTAAAACACAAATTACTAATTTAAAAATCTCTCAAAAATCACATTTGGCTCATAATTATTAAATAAATAAATTACGAGCTTATTTTTTTGAATTTAGTGGTCTCGAACCACTATTCCTGACATTATTGAAGGTCGATTATTACACTCACCATGTCGTTTCTTTGGCTTACTCTTTGGATTACTCAGGAACCTTTTCCTTTTTGAACTTACCATTGCCATGTCTTGACATGGTCTTACGTGGTATCCTTGCCTTATGAACTCACCAATGCCATGCCTTGGCATGGTCTTACATGGGACGTTTTCCTTATAGTAACTTATCAATGCCATGTCTTGACATGGTGTTACATGATTTCCTTGCCTTATAGAACTTATCAATGCCATGCCTTGGCATGGTTTTACATGATATCCTTATCTTACCAAATGCCATGTTCCAAACATGGTCTTACATGGTATCCTTGTCTTACCAAATGCCATGTTCCAAACATGGTCTTACATGGTATCTTTGTCTTACCAAATGCCATGTTCCAAACATGGTCTTACATGGTATCCTTATCTTAGTGCCAATGCCACATCTTGATGTGGTCTTACATAGAGTCATTAATCAATGCCGATGCCATGTCTTGACATGGTCTTACACAGGATCCTTGCCTTACCAATGCCATGCCTTGACATGGTCTTACATGGTATCCTTAACCATCAATTCCTCCTTAAATGCCATGTTATGAACATGGATTTTTCCATCAATTCTTCCTTAATTGCCATGGTACAACCATGGACTTTGAGATATCAATGCATTGTCAAGTCATAGCTGAAACATACTTGCTCAATTTCTCAAGGTTAGTCGTATAACTCAATAATAACAATACTAATAACAATAATTGCATAATAATAAAATGCTACTCAACTTACATACTTACATTCTCAATCTCATCATATCATCAACTTAACTTATTCTCATCAAACTATGTTAGTCAATACTTTCTTGTTATCACACAAAGCCATAATACAAAATATGGTCTTACATATAAATTATACAAGTTCTCTTTCCAATATCAAATTATTATCGAACATTAATCATTATATCTGAAACTCAATACTAACGTATTTATGGTCAAAATATCAATTTATCATTCAAATATGCATAATTAAATGCTTATTAAACATATGAACTTACCTCGATACCAAAACGACATTTTACCAACTTTCCCGATTTTCGATTTTTCTCCCGTTCTAGGTCCAAATCTCACTTTCTGGGATGTAAAACATCATATTTCACTTATTTAATTAATTTACTATTCAAAACATTCCCTAACTCAAACTTTGGCAAAATTACAATTTTGCCTCTAAACCTTTGCAGAATTATGATTTTGCCCCTAGGCTCGGAAATTAAAATTTATCCATTTTTCTTATGTTTTATGACACGCTGAACATTTTTCCCTTCTATGGTAACATCAAATTCTCACTCTATCATATACTTATGAACATTAGGTATTTTTACTGATTATGTCGTTTTACTCGTTTTCACTTAAAATCGCTTAGCAAAAGTTATTTAACATAATTTCAAGCTTCATATTCTACCATAAAAAATCAAAATAAACACATTTAACCTATGGATATTTTTCCAAATATGAACCCTAGCATGAATTATTGCTAGAATAAGCTAAATCAAGTTACCGGGACTCCAAAAACATAAAGAACATTAAAAACAAGGCTAGAACGGACTTACTATTGAGCTTGGAAAGCTTGAAAACCCTAACCATGGCTTCCCCATGCTATATTCGGCCTCCATGAAGAAGATGGACCAATTTTGGCTTTATTTTCCCTTTTTAATTCTTTTAATTACTAAATGACCAAAATGCCCTTAAAGGTTTTTCTTTCAAATTTGTCCTATTCTTACCTTTTTTTTCCAAACTTAAATATAATGGTCTAATTCTAAATAAGGACCTCCACTTTAAGAACTCATTTCAATTAAATCCCCTTTATTATCTAGAACACACATTTTGCTAATTTTACAATTTAGTCCTAATCATCAAATTAGGCACTTATACATAAAATTTCTTCACGAAATTTTCACACAATTATTCAATAAATGAATAAACCTTAAAAATTAATCGAAATAAAATTTTTTGACCTCAAATTTATGGTTTTGCAACCATTATTCCGTTTACGCCCTATTTCGAGATGTTACATTTCTCCCCCCTTTAGGGATTTTCGTCCCCGAAAATCTTACCTGCAAATGGATTCAAAATTGATTTCCAGCAACACTTTCAAATTCTCATTCAGCCTTGGCATTCCCAACATTTTACTTCTTAAACTAAGGCTCTGAACTGGAATACCTACTGATAAGTAACTGACCTTATTTTATCATTAACCTCATACTCTCTGATGAAACGCAAGTAACTCTTCTTTTCTTACCAAAATGGAAATTCTCTGCCACTAAGGTACTTCCAAAAAAAATTACTTGTTTCTCTTTTGAGTGTCAATATTCTTACCTTTCGATTCTGTATATAATTTTTGATAATCTGTCTCTGATTTCTGTAATTAATTTTCACTTTCCTCTAATCCTTTCTGCTCAATTTAATTCTACGAATTTCTCTTCCTCAATTCAACTATCAGTACAAAGGTGACATGCAGTAACATTTAGCAATCTCATGGTCAAAACTTACTGTAGCTTTCTTCTGAAGTCACGGTGCAACCCTGAATTTCCAACCATAACAACTATAATTTACACTCTGAATGAATTGACAACCTCAAAATGAATAACTTCAGTAGAAAAACTCATGAGAAGAATACACAAACTTCTTCGAGCAATCAACCATAGCTCATTTAACCTTTCAGTGATAATGCTAATTCTGTTGCACAATTCTTCGAAATACCCTCACATTTTCACACAAACATCAATACTAACTGTAATAGCTTCCGAGATATTTGAAAATCAACTTTAACTCTCTAAAAGTTCAGGCATCAGATTCAAAGTCTGGTACATAACATTTCACACTCTTACTAGTATAACTAGCTCAAGTTATCATCCATCTCTTTACTTCTCAAATAATCGAATAATTATCACTGTGCTAGGCATCATAACTGTTGCAAAATCTCTTGATTTCTCTTTAACACATTTCTAGAAACCATAAACTCTTTATTCAAACCAAGCTGAATCATAATGGATACTTCAATTGTCAATATCTTCAACTGTTTATACTTTATTAGCATGAATTCAAGCCAAACTAAACTTCATACAATGAGAACTTTAACAATCAGACAACTTGGATTTGCAAAAATATACCTCTGATGCAACCATTCTGATATGTGTATACAACTCTGTACCATAACCTCTAGAATATGTACTATTTACTCGAGTCATTTATCTATTTATACATGAAAAATCAACATTTACCTCTGAAGCCATGAATAATTCAAACATACATATAACTCAATCAATTGCTCAACTGAATCGGTCTCAACTAAAAGACAATAACTTTTCAAAAACTGTTCTTCTCTTTGCTATCATGATATCTCAAACATACATTCTGTCATGATTTCTTCAAAGAGCTAATCACAAATCATTATTATTGCATAACTCGAAAGAACATAGCATTCGATCATTAACTCACTGATATATATATCAAGATTATGCGAAAAATGAAAATCAATACACATGTCTAAACTGAACTACACTGAGGCTACAATACTCATACTACTCAAAAATCATAATGCCATAATAAGATTGACTTCTCAATTACTTTAGTAAATAATGTCCCGGGTGAAAATAAAACATCCTGATCATCTGAGAGATTTAAACACAAATTTCAATAACAACCAGTGCAAAAGCAAAATATTTATACCTCTGTACTTTCATTATCAGGCTCGAACTCGTAATCATCATAAACATACTCATAATAAAAAGAAACCATTTTCATCAATAGAGCATTTTCTGCTAATGTCTCATGGCTGATACTTTGAACAGTAATTTATTAATAAAACTGAGATAATAAAATCTCAAAACATGGAGCTACACAGAATTCCTGGTAACCAAATCTCATATAGAACAGTTAAGTTTTCAATAGCATCTCAGAAAATTTCCAAAAGGAAAGGATAATACTCACAAGCACTGGGAACAACTATGACAGAAGTCATAAAATTTTCCTTTAATTTCATTAAGCAATAGTTAACAATACAGATCATTAACATCATACAGATCTTACTGTCAACCTTCCATCTGCACGCTGAAGTAGAAAACTGGAATAGATAGAGCAATATCATCACAGCTCAAACAAACTATAATGCTTTCATTTGTCTGTAAATTTAACTAACATTCTCATACTGTAGGAATTGCATCTATGATCTTGCATATATTTATATATATCTTTGAAAGTAAATGTACACATATAATAGTCAAAAAATATTTTTCTATTATTTCTCAATTATAAACTCTACATTCAACTATTAATATGGCTAAATTATTATTCCTCTGTCTAATTCTGTCATTACTGAATTCACATTATCCCATTCACAGTTGGAATTTATTCAGAAGAAAATCTAGCAATCATATACCTTACACATCATACTTGAATGAGTGCATTAGCTGAGCCTAACCTTTCTTTTACTGTGACATTTCAGTTATCCGGATGATTTTATTATTAACCTGGCATCCTTTCTGCAACTGTGTTCATTTGCTAAATCATTCTCGACTCTGATTACATCGTCAATAAATTTGTCACTCAACTCTTTAGTTTTCCACTTTAGCCTATTCAATCTGAATTTTATGAAATCTCATTCTGAATTACCTTGCTGATAAGGGGGGTGAGGTTGTAACACCTCTAACTTACCTCTTACATACTCAATCATATAACTTAACACTCATCATATTAAAATATTATCACAATTATACAATTTGCTTCAAGCAACTTAACATGCATGTTCATAATACAATGACTTCATGATCATCTTATGCAAATTAGTGCACTTATACATGCATTCATAAATCTCGAGTAAAATTACTCATAGCATTCACTTAACTTCTCTAGTTATACATATAGCATCATGCAAATGCCAATTTAACATGAACACTTATCCCAATATAAACTTTCCTTTCATCTTATCTCATCTTTCATATTTCCCGAACAATTCTTATTCACAATTTATCCATTATCACATAAACATCATGAATCATTATTCTTACATTTTATGAGCCTCAACTCATCATAAACATATTGTCTGTACTATCAAACTTAGCTCGGTTGGAGTGCTCATCTGTCTGACAAAACATTTTATATCTGGGTCGGGAGTCGTCACACTATCATAGTTTAATATGGCATGTATAGTTAGACTCTTACTCATACTGAATATTTCGATAATCGACTAAACCTTTGCTCTGATACCAATAAATGTAACATCCCTTAAACCGTCGCCGGAGTCGAGCACGATGCGTTACCTGACTTAACTTACTAATTCGGGGCATAAAATTTGGTTTTAAAATTAATTTATTTATATTTATTCAATATGTCCCTAAAAAGGGCCCTCGAGAACATAAAACATGCAATTGAAACGGTTCAGGACCAAACCGAGAACATTAAAAATTTTTCGAATACTTAGACAAATCAAAACAATTTATTTCATTATTCCTTATAAAACTACCCACTTGCATCATAGTCACTAAATAAATCATAACTCGAGTCACAAAACTAAAAATTTAAATTTGTGAATTTTCCATAAAACTATACTCATATATCTTCTTACCAATTTTTTTCTAGAATTTTTGGTCTAGCCAATTAGTACAGTTTATTAGTTAAAGTTTCCCCTGTTGCAATGTTCGACTACTCTAACCTCTCCTCACTATGAATCAATTTTCTCCCTGTACAGAATTCAAATTACCATGCCGTTTATTTCTCTTGAAAGTAGATTCACTAATGAATCTAGAAATATAAACTATAACTCCTAATTATTTTTGTACAATTTTTAGTGAATTTATAAAGTCAAAACAGGGGATTCAGAAATCGCTCTGACCTTGTCTCACTAAAATTCAAATATCTCTTAATATACACTTCTTTTGCTTACTCTATTTCTTTCATATGAAAATAGACTTAATAAGATTTAATTATATATCTCATTAATCACCTAATTCAGTTTCTACTATTCTTGGTGATTTTTTAAAGATCACGTCACTGCTGCTGTTTAATACTATTTTAATGCTAATTTCACTTTTTCATGATTTATTTGTATTAACTACCATTTAGGCATACATAACACCGAAACATGTTCTTCATTAGCCATTCCAATAGCTAATCATTATCAAATATTTACATACTATTCTTTACCCACATCATAAGGACATACACACAAAATGGCTAAGTCCCTATACATGTCATAAACTAGAACGTTTGTAAACGAAGATACCCATTTGGTAACTTGATAGTCGATAGTGTGAAGTGATCTCCGATGACCTCCAACCCGAGCTTGTTGTTAAGTACTCTGAAACATGGGAAAGTTAAAGAAGTAAGCTTATAAAGCTTAGTAAGTTCACATGTAAAATAATAAGCATTAGCAATCAATTTAACTTACTACTATGCTGTCATAATTTTCTTAAATAATGTTTAGTTCTTACTTTCCCATCTTACTCATCAGTAACCTTACCAAAGGCTCAGAATACAAAAGGCACCTTACTTAATAGCTTGCTTACATACCTGCAACATCTCACTTAACACATGAGTACTCTTTCATAATATAGGCATATTGCCAATCATGTTATAAAGTGTCACAAGCATAACTGAAAACTCATCACTTACTTAATACTTGATAATCTCAATTACTTACAATCTCAATATTAAATAAGCCTTAAATGCATACCTTTACTCTTTCTTCATGTTCTCACCTTGTCGTTTCTTTGACTTACTCTTTGGATTACTCAGGAACCTTTTCCTTTTTGAACTTACCATTGACATGTCTTGACATGGTCTTACGTGGTATCATTGCCTTATGAACTCACCAATGCCATGCCTTGGCATGGTATTACATGGGACCTTTGCCTTATAGTAACTTATCAATTCCATGCCTTGACATGGTCTTACATGATTTCCTTGCCTTATAGAACTTATCAATGCCATGCCTTGGCATGGTCTTACATGATATCCTTATCTTACCAAATGTCATGTTCCAAACATGGTCTTACATGGTATCCTTATCTTAGTGCCAATGCCACATCTTGATGTGGTCTTATATAGAGTCCTTAATCAATGTCGATGTCATGTCTTGACATGGTCTTACACGGGATCTTTGCCTTACCAATGCCATGTCTTGACATGGTCTTACATGGTATCCTTAACCGTCAATTCCTCCTTAAATGCCATGTTATGAACATGGACTTTTTCGTCAATTCTTCCTTAATTGCCATGGTACAACCATATAATTTCAGATATCAATGCCTTGTCAAGTCATAGCTGAAACATACTTGCTCAATTTCTCAAGGTTAGTCGCATAACTCAATAATAACAATACTAATAACAATAATTGCATAATAAAATGCTACTCAACTTACATACTTACATTCTCAATCTCATCATATCATCAACTTAACTTATTCTCATCAAACTATGCTAGTCAATACTTTCTTGTTATCATACAAAGCCATAATACAAAATATGGTCTTACATATAAATTATATAAGTTCTCTTTCCAATATCGAATTGTTATCGAACATTAATCATTATATCTGAAACTCAATACTAAAGTATTTATGGCCAAAATATCAATTTATCATTCAAGTATGCATAATTAAATGCTTATTAAACATATGAACTTACCTCGATACCAAAACGACCATTTTACCAACTTTCTCGATTCTCGATTCTCGATTTTTCTCTCGTTCTAGGTCCAAATCTCACTTTCTGGGATGTAAAACATCATATTTCACTTATTTAATTAATTTACTATTCAAAACATTCCCTAACTCAAACTTTGGCAAAATAACAATTTTGCCCCTAAACCTTTGCAGAATTATGATTTTTCCCCTAGGCTCGAAAATTAAAATTTATCCATTTTTCTTATGTTTTATGACACGCTGAACATTTTTCCCTTCTATGGAAACATCAAATTCCCACTCTATCATGAACTTATGAACATTGGGTATTTTTACTGATTTTGTCGTTCTACTCGTTTTCACTTAAAATTGCTTAGCAAAAGTTATTTAACATAATTTCAAGCTTCATATTCTACCATAAAAAATCAAAATAAACACATTTAACCTATGGGTATTTTTCCAAATATGAACCCCAGCATTAATTATTGCTAGAATAAGCTAAATCAAGTTACCGGGACTCCAAAAACGTAAAGAACATTAAAAACGAGGCTAGAACGGACTTACTATTGAGCTTGGAAAGCTTGGAAACCCTAACCATGGCTTCCCCCATGCTATATTCGGCCTCCATGAAGAAGATGGACCAATTTTGGCTTTATTTTCCCTTTTTAATTCTTTTAATTACTAAATGACCAAAATGCCCTTAAAGGCTTTTCTTTCAAATTTGTCCTATTCTTGCCCATTTTTGTCCAAACTTAAATATAATGGTCTAATTCTAAATAAGAACCTCCACTTTAAGAACCCACTTCAATTAAATTCCCTTTATTATCTAGAACACACATTTTGCTAATTTTACAATTTAGTCCTAATTATCAAATTAGGCACTTATACATAAAATTTCTTCACGAAATTTTTACACAATTATTCAATCAATGAATAAACCTTAAAACTTAATCGGAATAATTTTTTTTACCTCGAATTTGTGGTTTTGCAATCACTATTTCGTTTAAGCCCTATTTCAGGATGTTACATGTATACCATATGAAAAGGAGAAAGGTATACTTTGTGTATACCATAGGTAAAAGGAAAGGTATACTTTGTGTGTACCACTCAGAAAGAAACGTACACCTCGAGTGTACAATTGGAAAAAGAAAAAATCTATCGAAAATTCAATAATTCAACGGTAATGACATATATAGTGATATAAAGAAAAATGGTATGATAAACTTATCTATACTTAGTTTATACTAATATGATGCATATGATTGTCCTGTTTGCATGAGTGGTTGTGATAAGAGATAGTACAGGTACGTACTCGAAATTCATGAGTACATGTTTGACATGTGAAATGAAATGGACTTGTGAAAAGAGTGTAAATAAATGAGTGATATTTATGAGAATAATTTCTATGACAAGCTTGTGATAATTATCATTATGTTGCACTAAAATAGATAAGGACAATAGTAGTGGTCCGACTTTGAAAAATAGTGGAAATTGATTTAGAGGCTAAATAAAATATGGAATTAAAGCTTAGTGAGTCTAGTTTCACATAAAGGAAACTGTGTGTGTATTATGAGATATTTGAATTCTTGTGAGACAGAGTTAGAATAATTTCAAAATACCCTGTTTTGAATTAGGAAAATCACTAGAAATTGTATAAAAATAATTATGAGTTAGAAATCATATGAATAAAATCCTTATGAGTCTACTTTCAGGAGAAAGAGACGAGAACATTATTCGAGTCTCGTACTATGAGATAAATAAATTTTAGTGAAGAAAGGTCAAAGCTGTCAAATAGCAAAATAGAGGAGAGTTTAAATAATAAATTGTACTTATTGGCTAGAAAAAAAATTCTGAAAATTTTGTGGAAGGAAGGGATATGAGTCTAGTTTCTGGGAAAATTAACAGAACTTGATTTGGAGTCTCGTAACTCCAGATATAAATAATTTAATGACTATGACTCGAGAAAATAGCTTAGCTAGAATTTGAATAAATAGAAAGAATTTGAAAATAACATGTTATCACATTGCTTATTATTTTCATGTGAGCTTAATAAGCGTAAAGCTTACTCACTCCTTTCCATTACTTTTAGTTTTGTCAGGTCAGCTCGGGGTTGGAGATCATCGAAGGCAGCATCACACTATCGAGCCATTACCTTTGGAGTATTGACATGCGTAAGTTAAATGTTTTCAAGTGAGTGGCATGTATAGGGACTTAGTTTTTCTATGATGAATATTGTTGTGAATAGCCAAATGTATTGGCTTATATTGACGTATTGCTGATAGCCATGAGATGTGGCTTATAATGATTTTGGCTTGTAAGCTTATCTATCCATGAAATGTGTTATTGTCTTGTGATTGTACTCGTTCACTATGTATGAGAAGTATATGGCATAAGTGATTAATAAGATGACAAGGTCAAATGTATGTGTGTACATGTGAAAATGACAAAAAGGCTTGGAAATTAGCCTAATTTTTTACCACACGGGTAGAGACACGGCCGTGTGTCTCAGCTGTGTGGAGGACACAGCCTCTCGCCACGGGCATGTGCCTTGATAGTGTGTCCTTAAACGGTTGCTAATGTCACAAACAGAGAGTTACACGGGCTGATAACATGGGCGTGTCCCAAGCCACACGGACGTGTGTGACCACACGGCCCAATCCACACGGGTGTGTGACTCTTCTAAGCAAGAAAATTAGTTAAGTTGCCCAAAGATTTTCAAAGTTCTTGGTTTAGTCCCGAACACCGCAATGTATGTTATAGGTTTCGAATGCCTATATAAGGGACGATATGCATGTGTTCAAGATGTTTTAATTTTTGGAAAAAATTTTGTGGCCCGATTTTGCATGTTGTGAATGTTTAAGTTTGGTAATGCCTTGAACCCTGTCCCGGCGTTGGATATGGGTGAGGGGTGTTACATATTAGGTAAGTTTACGTTTATGATTATGTGAGCTTACTAAGCACTAGTTGCTTATGTTAGTTGTTTTCTTTGTCTTGTAGATCTTCGGAAAGCTTGACCGGTTGAAATCTCGTCGGAGTACATACACACTACCCGTCCATCATTTTGGTAGGTTTTGGTTATTTTGTTAATGGTTATAAATGACATGTAATAGGAGCTTTTATAATATTTTTGCCAATGTGATGTGGTTTGAGCTTACTTGTATATATGGCTTGAGTTTGACTTGTAAATGTCCAGGATATGTGTGTTTTAGTCACTTTATTTATGCCTCTTGAAAGTAGATAGCTTATGGCTTAATGAAATGTGAATGAAATGGTTATTTGGTACGTTTGCTACATGCTTGAGGTGTGAACTTGTAGCATTGTAATTGAATAGATTTGATGTTTGAATTGTGGTTCCAAGTGATGGCATATTGGTTAGGCACATAGGTTGAATGATTTTGGCATGTTTTAAACTTGTTTAAATGTGTTTTTAAAGTGTGCAAAATGGTTGATTTTGATTTGGCTTAGTACCTAAGTTTTGGATGATTGCCTTATTTTGAAAGCCTTTTAAAATGCACACAGCTTGAGGCACGAGCTGTCACATGGCCGTGTGCCTTATAAATTTTAGATGTAGGATTTTTCACACTATCATAGTTAGTTACACGATCTGAGCACACAGGCATGTGAAGAAGTAGCCACACGAGCGTGTGGGGCAGCCACACAACCATGTCTTTGAGCCACACAGTTTGGGCTCTACCATGTTGTGTGACCCCTATTTCTAAAATTTTAGATATTTTCACATTTTTCCATTTTAATCCAAATTAGTCCCTTATTGTTTTCAAACTATTTTTAAGGTCATTTAAATTCAATTTAAGGACTACAAGTGTATGTTTGTCATGTTTAACAAATGATTTGATTATTTATACTTAAATTAATATTTGAGAAGTTTTAAGTTGCTAATTGTTTCGTTATTTACTGTGATACTTTGTAACCCAAATTTGGCAACGAAGGACGGGTTAAAGGTGTTACATTAATAGTTTTATAAATTGGTACATGAGTTATCTAAATCAAGCTCTCATTACCTAAAATTTATAAAAATTACAAGAAAATAACCTAAATATACTTACAATTTGATGGCCAAAAGTCACCAAAAGCTTTAGGTTTTTCTTTCTTCAAATTCGACAATGAAAAGATAAATGGGGAAGATTACATTATCTTTTTACACTATTTAACTTATATAGGTAAATTAAGTCTTTATTAAAATAGTTTAATTAACATAAACATGGTTTATTTTACCTAATCTAATACTAATCAAATTTAGTGGATTCCACCATCAACGTCCAATTTCTCTTATTTAGAAATGGTCCAATTGTCTTTTTGGATCTTTAGTTAATTACTAATTTAATCCTTAGACATTTGGCGAATTAAAAATTTATAGTGATTAGACTTTATGATTTAGTCCTTAAGTCTTAATTAACTATTAATTTAAAAAAATTACCAGACCAAACTTTAATTTATTATTATAACATTCTCGTAAATATTAATATTTAATAATTCTTAACTTAGTTTATAGAAATGGGGTTTCGAAACTGCTTTTTTTCGGTACTACTGAAAATCAAGTCGTTACAACACCCTCACCAACTCCATCTCCTAAACCACCTCCACCTCCACCTCCACCTCCAAACCCTCCTCCACCATTAGCTCCGCCTCCTAAACCTCCACTACTACCACCACTCAAATTCTCCTCAAACTTTTTACACTCAATTATATCTATAGTAAACACAAACATCAATGCAAACATTCTCAATCTTTTGGTTATTGAACCAACAAAATATTTTGAGATATCATAAATCATGCAGTCAGTGTTTGGAGCCACATTAGTGATTGACCTCATGAAATTTCTTGAGAAAAAATTACTTTATAAAAATAAATTTTAATTAAAGAATTAATAAATTGAATCCACAAAAATTTTTGAAGAAAAACGACTCGTAATTTTGTTAAAAAAAATTAATTTATATGGAAATAAATTAATCACTTTCCAAACACTAAAACTAAAAAATCAATAACTTTATTTTAAGCATTTATCTCTTTTCTCTCATTTTTTTATTATTTCCTTTCACCCATACTCTCTAACATTCTTACAACATTAATAAGGGAAGATAATTCAATAGTTTTAACATATTAGAAAATATCATGAACAGTTCTGAGAAAGATACTAGTCATTAAAATTTATCTGATATACTTTTTTTTTTGTTACTTTTAAAATTTTGTAATAGTCCTATATTTAATTATATTATACATTGATTTATCAAGTATTAATATTATACATTAGTTTATATAATTTTTTTAGGAATTTTAATTTTTGAAAATTTGATTCCATAATCCTAATTTCCTAACTCCGTTAGTGCAAGTGAATATACAAATATAGTCTATAATATATCTATGTTTAACCTAATGACCTAACTTTTGAATGCCTTTGAAAAATGGCTAATTCATCTACGGGCGAAGCCATCAATTCATTATTGAGGGACTAAAATAAATTTTTAGAAATTTGAGGGTTCAAGTTAAAAATTTTGTTAAAATAACTTAAATCAAATACCTCATAACTAAAAGGACGAAAACGGATATTATACCCCTTAACTAAGAAGGGCCAAGACCACTACTTGCCCCTCTAGTTATGCCTCCGAATACATCATTTATTATCAGAGTTTTATACATTTTTTTAATGTGGTATTTGAGTTTATTGAAATATAGTACATGTATTTGACAAAAATTATACATTTTAGTATTAAAAGATAACAATATTATTTTTTTAGTGTTTGATTCAAGTTTTTAAATTTGATTGGATGAAAATAATAACTAATTAATAATATTAACAATTAAATTTCATCAAATCAATCATAAACCCCTAAAAATCACAACCGTCAAGTAATACTTAACAAATTCACAATTGACTCTTAATTTATTTTATTATCAAAATCATGAAAATTCAAAAATAATAATATCGACAATTAACTTTCATTAAATCAATTCTAAAATTCAAACTAAACATTAAAAAGTTAATACCAATACCTTTAAATACCAAAAATATAACTATTTGCAAAATATACATAATAAAAAATTGCGAGCACCCCATTAGAAAATGTTAAATATGAACATCATTTTTAAATATAAAAGGAAAAACCCTAATTTGGTCGGCGGCATAGCAATTCGATATAGTCTCTCGTCTTCTCACTACCACTAGCCTTAGCTAATTTGGGTAATGCTTGCCAGAGGAAGGCGATCACCGCCAAAAATCTCGACCACTGATTGTACTGTCTGCCATTTACATGTAAATCGGGATTTAGATCTAAACGTGTTTTTATCATATATAAATGTTTTTATTTAAAAATGATATTAAATGTTTAATTGATTTAATTAAAGTTTAAATATATTAATATCCATATATCGATAATGGTAATTATCTGAAAAAATTATTTACTTTTAATTTTTTTAAAACCATTTAATTCAGTAAATGACCTTTTTTTTTAAAAAAAATTGTCATTTTTTAATTTATATTTTTCTTTAAATATTCATTAAATACGTTACATATGTACTTTTTTATTTATTATTTCTCTAACAATAAAATAATATATTTTCACTTAATAAATAAATACTTTTTTAAAAGTTTTACCCTGACTAATGTATACCTCATAACAAAATTAACTAATAAATAATTTTATAAATAGGGTTAACATTTTAAAATAAATATACTTTTATTATAATTCATTTAGTGCGCCATAAAGATAAGTTAAACTTTAATAATTCTCTTTAATTATTGATTGAAACTTTGAAGAATCGGAAAAGAAATTCTTGAAGGATTATTTAAATATTAACCCAAAAATGGATGATTTAAATATTAATAGGATTATTAAATTAGGAGTAAATTATATAGATCTAATTATAAATTTTTTTTATTTTAAACAATTAAAATAAAATTTTGTAATTTAAGCACTCACGTTATATAGTTCGATTATTTTAATCACTTCCGTTAAAAACACAAATGGCAAGCAGAAGTGGTAGTTAAAAAAATTAGTATGATAACAAATTTAGCTCTTAACTTTTACATATTATATCAATTTAGTTATAATTAAAATTTAACCGTCAAAATTTATAAATAGTTTCAATTTGATTCTAATTCTAAAAAATTCAAAGAAATATATAAAATATAAAAATACTTTTTGAAAAATATAATAATAAATTTAAAAAATATTGGTGAAAAGAAATAATATATAAAAATAAATAAATAAAGATTTTCAAAAAAATATAATAATAAATTATGTTAATATTAAGATTAATATATATAATAAAATAAAATAAAATAAAAATCTCCCCCACCTCCAGTTCTCTCCCTCTCCCTCCCCACCTTGGATTTCCCGTGGGTCACTATCTTTTTAGTTTACCCTTTAAATAAATATTAGGAGGGGGAAATCGAGTAGTGGACTACTGAAATATGGGTTTCAAACGTTGATAACTGACGCGTACACTGTGGCACACGCCCCCATTGCTTGGATTCTGCGCTTATGCGTATCAAATTCTTTTTTTATAATGTTTTGGATAAATTTTAAAATTACACATAAATATTAATTTAATAAATAATTTATTACATAATTTTTAATTTAATATAATTATAAAAATAAAATTTTAATTGTGATTTAAATATATATAAAATTTTAATTATGATTTAATTGTACATATTTGAATAAATAAATATGTCGCTCTATTTTTATATTAGATAAGTATAAATATTTATTTATATAATATGTAGTTGTAAATTTTATATATAAAATTACAAATATTAGAGTTTATGTATAATATTACACACTAAACTAAAATTTATGTAAATTTTATAATTTATCTTTATTTTTTTAATAGAAAAATGCTAAAGCCCATCGATTGTATTATATAAAGGACTTTTACTATGATATTCGTATTATGACATAATGTTTGTCCAAAAGAAGTATTATAAAATTATGAGCTTATAAAGGATGGGATGGATTGATAATTTCAACACAATTTTTTTTATCATTTTATCTTGATTTAATCGACTTTTCGATTGAGTATTAACTCAATTAGAATGGATATTATTACCAATAAAGGAAGATGTGGGTTCGAATATACTGAAACACATTATTCTTTTATTTATGAGTTGAAAAGGGATTTGAGTAGTTCTAGATATTGTGTGAAAAAAGATATAATCAGAACCTATAATAAGATTTTTCAAAAGAAAAAAGTAAATTCTTTAGAATTTAGTCAATTTAATATTTATATTAAATATTATTATTATTATCCGAATTGGCATTATTTAAATAAATTATCTATTGAATATTCAAATTTATTAAATATCGGAGCTTAATAAGCCCCAAAAAAAAAGAGAAGAAATTTAAAAATAAAATTAATGATAAATTTAGATATTTATTCATAATAATATAATGGATATAAATATTATTATACATTTTTTTTTCAATGTGATGCATAGGTTAGATTGTAGCATAAATTTTAGTATTTTATATTTATTTGTTAAAAATTCAATATAAAATTTGTAACAGATTGAAAAGGTTAAAACAAAATAATATAAATATTCAATTTTTAAAAATATGATGGTTTGTTTACGATGAATACATGGTTAAATTTAGAATTTTAAAAGATTTTACAAAATATTTAAAATCTATCATTTCACTAGCTCATGGTTATAATTTTTATTATATTTTCAAATATTACCTTAAAATTGAGTTTTGACATTATTAAGTTCCGTGACTCAAATTGCCATCATATTAAAATATAGATTTATTTATTTATATTTTTAAAAATTATAAACAAATTTAAATAAATAATATATTAATAATAACAATTATTAAATTAGACACAAAAGAGTAAGTAAATAAAACTAAAAATATAACCATAATATATATATATATACCTATATAAATTTGCATTCTTTTTTATTTTTCATGAAAGAAGAAGAAGAATCTCTGCACGCTTAACTCAATAGAGCATTTTTGCATGCCAAGATTTAACACACAAAAAAAAAAAAAAAAAGGTAAGCTGTACAAATAGTCACTTAATTATGTTCGTGTTCTTCTCTTGGTTACCCAACTTTTAAAATTTTCAATTTAAGCACTAATGTTTGAATTTATTTCTGTATTGGTCACCAGCCATTAAATTGATAATGGAAAGCCTTTTTCTAACTGGTATAATAACAAATTTAGTCCTCAATACTTACATATTCTATCAATTTGATCTTAGTTTTAAATAATTCAATAAATTTAACTCTTCACATTTATAAATTCTAGCATTTTGATCATCAAACTTTCTAACCAAAACTTTTCAGCTTTTAAAACAAAGACATTCCACATCTATAAATTTGTAAACCCCCCCCAAAAAAAACTTCTCTCAACTAATGAGCTATTTTCTGAGCCAAACCCTGATATCAATGAATTTATCTTAAAAGTTTTTTCCTTTTTCTTTTTTTCATTAGTTTTATTCTAAATATAATATAGTATAACCCTTTAATTGATAAAATTTTGGCTAAAGAAAATAGAAAAAAAAAAAACATTTTAGATTTACTCTTGTTGTTAACAATATGATATTTCTTTCAAGGTGCATAGAAATAGTCCTTTCAGTTGGTCATTGAAATTAAAAATTACATTCACAGTTAAAAAATATGACTTTGAAAAATCTAATTGTTCAATCAATAATTATATAAGAAAATTTATGAACATTTAATTTTTCATAAGAAAAAAATTGTGGAAAACTAATTGAATTTCCTTTTATTACATTGATAATGATTTTTTTAATTTTACAAATTGATTAAGAGATTATTATGATTTTAAATTATTTGTTTCTAATTTTTAAATCTACAATAAACTTTATGTGTCACTAATAATCTGATTTAGTGTCAAATTATTTACCAAATTAATTAAAAACTAAAATTATGCTAGTCAGAGTAAAAAATTATTTTTTACAAATATTAAATTATTTATATAATTTTATTATATATTATATATTTAAAATTTTTATTTTCTATTATTTTTAATGACGTTTAGTTAATTTCTAACACCAACTTCTTAAAAATATAAACAGAAAGGGTCGTGTATCGAATTGGATAATTTCAATCATAAATAAAATAATTAATAGATGTGGAATGTATTTGTTTAAGTTGAAAGCTTTGATAGGAAGTTAGAGGATCAAAATGATAAAATTTGTAAATAAGAAAGGTTAAATATATTGAATTTATTAAAACATATACATAAAGCTGTGTTCGTGAAACTTTTAGAAATTATCTTTTTTTTTTAAATTTGTTTGTTATATAAATTCTATATTTTTTTATTTATTAATTTTTTACTATAGAATTTAAAATTACTCTTTACCTTGGTTAAAGTTTAAATTTTAAATTTAGTTAATAAAAAAGTTTAAAGTTGGTAAAAAAATAATTTTATCTATTTTTTAATATTATTCATGCACCAAATGATGTACAATGTTCTGGCTAGTGTAATTGGAATTAGCCGGAACAAGCGAGTGCAATTAGTATGGATCAAAATTTTCATCGGTAAGGAAAAAAGAAATGGTCGTTCCGATTTATTTTTGGAACGGTGCATCGAAAGCAGTGCAAAACTGATTACAGAACTGACTATATTGAGTTTTACACGCTTTCGTATCTTTTTGTACAATTAATATTTTAACGAACTAATCATTAGATTTCATATTTCATTTATAAAGATCATGCATGTCAAATTTGACATAAATTAAAAATATCTAACTATTAATTTTATGTAAAAAAATTAAACCATTCTATAAATATTAATATGTATAATATTTTAGATCAATATAATAAAGATATTAGATTAGTTCAAAAATTTATATACATGATAATTATATTAATAAATTTAATAATTAAATTGTTAAAATATTAATCACATAATAAAAATGTAAAAATGCGTAAAACTACTCTCCAGTATAATTGAATTCCTCCCATATTTGAATATCTAAATTTATTATTTATAAAAATAAAATAAAAAATAATAAAAAATTTATATTAGCATTAAATGTTATTGAAATTTAGAATATTTAAATGGACAAAAACAATTAAATGAAATATAGTGGAAATTCATAACATGAACGTCGTCATCAACATTCGTGTAGAAAATGTACTTCATACAAATGAAGACCTGGTCTCCAGTCCACACTTTAGAAACTCCATCAAACCGCGTTTTCCTTTTCCCTCAATCGTCCATTTTCTCAAACATTTTGGCCTCGTATAAGCCCCCTTCTCCCTTTTAAACCCCATAAAATCTCTTTGTATTTTCCCAATTCCCACCATGAAATTCTTCTCAACACAATTTCCATGGGTTTTTTCTTTTGTAAATCCCACCACTTTTCCCTCTTCTTATTTTCCTTTCTTTGTTTTGCTTCTTTCACCTTTTCTTTATCCACTGTTTCAATCTCTGAAACTTCCAACCTCACAATTGTTTGCGCTTTAGTTCCCTCCAATGGCAGCCTTCAACTATATTCTCTCAACTGTTCTACCTTTCCAGCTCTTGATATAATTGAAACCCCTTTTAGTTCCAACTATTTGTTTTCTGGGATTGTTTCTGGGGATGGATTTTTATGTGGTTTGAGACCCTCTTCTTCGTCATCCAATGTTTCAGTCATGCATTGTTGGAGATTTTCCAGCAATGGTTCTACTTTAGTGTTCAAAAGGATTTACAGGGGTTCAGTTCTTAACCAGCTTGAAGCAGGCAATACTCATATTTGTGGTCTTAATCAGACCAACGCTCTTGAATGTTGGCAGTGGCCTGAATTTAATCAAACAGGTGGTGTTCAGAACTTTTCCGATATTTCTGTTGGCGAAGGATTTGTATGTGGGTTATCAGAAGATGGAACGACGATAAGATTCCTCCGAAACTTCACTGGTATCACTGATCGAGACACTATAGGTGGGAATTATAGCGTGATTGCTGCTGGTTTCAGACATGTTTGTGCCATCAATTCAGATAATGATTTAGAGTGTTGGCCAAACCGAACCACTGTCGGTGATATGCCTCAGGGAAAGTTCAACTCGCTGGCTCTGGGGTTGAATCGAAGCTGTGCTTTAAGGATTAATGGAACAGTTGTCTGTTGGGGGATGAACAATTTCAGGCTGCCACTGGAATTGGAAGGTCTTGAGTTTATTACAATCAAAGCAAACAGGAATATTTTTTGTGGAGTTTTAACATTTAATTATTCACTGTTTTGTTGGGGTGACTCTAATTTCAGCCCCAACCATATGGTTTTCTCAAAAGTTTTACCTGGACCATGTAGGAATGAATGTCCATATGGTTCATTGCTAGGATCAGGCTCGCTTTGCAGCAATGGTTGGTCTATTTGCCAAACTCGACCTCCAATGCCAACAACGCCAGCCCTGCCACCATCTCTCTCACCCCAACCTCAAAACAGATCGACAAACAATGATTTGAATGGCAGGTTGATAGCTTTTCTAGTTGTTGGTTGTGTTGGATCCTCCTTGTTCTTGCTAGTCGTTGGTTTCTTTGTCTTCAGATATTGCAAAGATAGAGTGTGTCGAGTCCATGATTCAGGTCGGCTCGATGAGACTGATGCCCCTGCCAATGGTGATCCAGAATCAAATCATCCCCAAACTCCCCAAGCCCAACCGGCGGTGCTCGAAAAGCGTCTGAGCCAACTGACCAGCATGGGTACCGCTGGTCGCTTGGAAGAGTTTTCGTTTGAAGACTTGGTTCAAGCCACCAACAATTTCTCCGAAGATCATAAGATTGGTAATGGTAGTTTTGGTTCAGTCTATTATGCTACATTGGATGATGGGCGCGAAGTGGCCATCAAACGAGCCGAAACAACGAGCACTTCATCCTATGCAATCGGCACCAGGCGTCAAGAAGATAAAGACGACGCCTTTGTGAATGAGCTCGAGTATTTGTCCCGCGTTCACCACAAGAACCTCGTCCGACTCTGGGGATTTTACGAGGATTCGAGCGAACGCATACTTATTTACGAATACATGAACAATGGCACACTCCATGACCATCTCCACAAGTTACAAAACTCGCCCTTTACGTCATGGGCTATTAGGCTCAAGATCGCATTAGATGCAGCAAGAGGGGTCGAATACCTGCACGAATACGCGGTTCCACAGATCATACACCGCGATATCAAGTCTGCCAACATTCTTCTCGATACAAACTGGACCGCAAAAGTATCGGACTTTGGATTATCATTGATGGGTCCTGGAGATGAGGAATCACACCTTTCACTGCGTGCAGCAGGCACAGTCGGATACATGGATCCCGAGTATTACAGGCTCCAACAACTGAGCACTAAGAGTGATGTTTACAGTTTTGGAATAGTTCTGCTCGAAATATTATCCGGATACAAGGCGATCCATCGGAACGAAAATGGGGCGCCAAGGAATGTGGTCGATTTTGTGGTTCCATATATTCTTCGAGACGAAATTCACAGGGTTCTGGACCCGAATGTCCCACCGCCAACCCCTTTCGAGATCGAGGCGGTTGCGTATGTAGGCTATTTAGCGGCGGATTGTGTGAGGCCGGAAGGCCGAGACAGGCCTTCGATGACTGAGATTGTAAATAACTTAGAGAAGGCATTAACAGCCTGTTTGATTCCCCGAGCTTTATCTCGATCCACTACACACTCTTCCACATAAAATGTACAGCAAAATTTTTCAGTCAAATTTTCCCCAATACATTTATTTTTTATTTTTAGTTCTTTTTCCTTCTGATTTGTTGATTATTCAACTGAAGCAAAAAGTGTGTGATGATTGATGGGTTGATTACCTGCCAATAATGAGAAAAAGAATCTGTCTTTAGAAAAGAAAGAAAGAAAAAATTGTTTTGGACCTGGCAGCCGATGTATTTTAAATTTGGGATAAAGAAACATTTAATCCCTAAATTTAATATTTTTTAAATTTAGTCCCTGAACTTGGGTTTTTGTCTCCGATAGTTCTTAAACTTGACACGTTTTACCTAATGATGCAGTACTTTAAAAGAGTGCCACATCATCACTTAAATTAAAATTATAATTAAGTAATACCATATCATCATATTTTAATATAATCCAAATTTAAGACTGATTTGGTTTGACATAGTCATTAATGAAAAATTGGTTGAAGAAAGTTTGGTTTTGAATTTACCCCCACAAATACTTGGAAGAGTAGTAGGTCAAAAGAAAGGAAATAATACTAGAAACCTTTTAATTATTAATATCAATGCATGCATGGGTTGTGGTTATAAAATCAAATCACATATTACTCGTTTAATACTTTAATTTAATTGGTAAGTCCAGATGAGACGTCTTCTTCGGAGCATCAGCAGCCTTATTTTTTTTTACTAAACAAAGTTGGACCACCAAGTCGATTTGTTCAAGAAATTTCTATACACCCACGGGGTTGAAAATAAAATATAATGAGAAAGTGAAATGATAAAAAAAAAAAATTTAAATTTAAAAATTTAAGCTTAATGGTTCAAAAATTTAATTATGTTGTTTCTATCTTTTTGCACTGATGACATGACATGAAAATTACGTCAATTAAAAAATCATTTTAAAACATGACATTAAATATGTATCATTTTTTCAGACATGAATTTATTTTTAGATATTCTTTTATGTTCGAATATTTAAAAGTTAAAAGCATATTTTCCTCCATTAAAACTATCCTTTTATTTTCTTGAAAACCAAACACTATTTGGAAAGTATTTCTAGAAAATTACAAAAGAAAATATTTTCATAAAGCTTTTATCTTTTTCACCATCCACAAATTTAATAGTCATTTTCATCAACATTCACCCTCCACTTACTGATTACTTATGAAATTGAGATAAACTCATTCCAAGCAACTCCTTCACTATTGCTAAACCAATTTCCACTCTCACCACTAAAGTTAACCTCTACCATTGTCTTTATTTATTTATTTATTAAAAATGAACTATAACCATACCCTCAACAAAACCCAAATCATTAAGTTAAATGGAAATGTTTCAAATATATAAAATGTTAGATTTGGTGCACTAAATGTAGTATTTTCATCTATGTACACTTGTAATTTTTTTGAACAAATTGGTTAATAAAATCATTTGATGAATTACATTATACCCTTTGTATGTTGTCCTCGCATAGTTTTTGCACGTAAAGCAAAATAGAATCAAATATTAGCTCATTGGTTGTCTAAGGTTTAACTAATACTAAGCGATATTATGTGGTCGGATCGTAATACGAAAAGACAACTTATATTAGTAGACGAACCTAAACATGTCATTAGTCTAACCAGAAAAGATCAAATTGATTGAATGACTAATATGTAGCCTATCAAGTCTAATTGGGGAGATGCATTATCTTAGACATAGGAGCGGATAACTCCTAAAAGATAGAGATATAGATATGACTGACTAGACTGACAGTACATCGGACTAGACCCAAAAAGAATAGATCCTAAACCCGTTTATGAACTTATTCACTTGTGACGTTCAAAATGTGACATACCTTAATCATTAGTGGATGACAGACTACGTATATGTGGCTCGTATATTTGATGTAAGTAAAAGTCTGAGTTCAAATAGATAAGGAACCAAAAGCTGGTGCATTGGGTATACGAGTTCTGCAGAATATAATATCATTCACAACTCATAACATGAGATATGGGTAAATGATATTCTTTCATTAGCATTACATGGTAGATGAAGAGTAAACGTAGCCACGGGTCGTTCGTCTTTATGATGAATGATTTGATTGCTATTTGATAGTAATTGACTTTTCCTTAAGGAAGATGTAATAATTACCATGAAATAAAATAGGATCATATTGGGAAAGATGATTCATCCCCAAGAGATTAAGGATATTCGATGAGGGTAGCACACTCATAACAAGATCACTGGATTAGCACTAATCAAGTTGCTTCCGTAATGATATATCATTAGGAAGAGCTCAGTCACGATACTATAGTGGAATGACTTGTGACTAAATGAATTTATAATTAATAGGCGAAAAGCTAAAACTTAATTATAAATCATTTGAGCCCTAATCGTACATGTCCAATCGGCCTCTCTGCTAACTTGTTGAAGCTAGAAATGAATTGCAAGTTGAATCAAATGAACAGAAATGGATAGAAATGGTAGAGTTAGAGAAATGAGAAACATTTGGAAACGAATGTATGGTTTTTCAAATTATTATTTAATTCATCAATTAAATAATTGAAGTTCAAAAATGGAAATAAATTAATTGGTCATAGTGAGTTTGTTGAATGTAGAAATTTTAAATATATTTTCTTATAGATTCTTTTACGGTAAAATCGTAATGATTTTAACGAAATTAGAATTGAGTTGAAAAAATTGTTTAATTGGTAAATTATTTTATTTAAATTAATTTAATATGTTTATTATGGAAAATAGAAAAACAAATATCAAGTGAGATTGAATTATAAAATATTAGGTTAAAAAGTGTAGAAAGTATTTGTAATTGAATCCGATATGGGAGAGGCCCAAAAGCTTCTCATATTTAATGCTAGAGTTGACAAACCCTAGTTTGTTTAATTAGGATTGTCACCCTACCTAATCCTAGTCAGATTAGGAGTTCGGTTTTTTTATTGAAATAGATTTCTACAATTCAACAATGGTTTCATCTCTCCTTTCTACAAATAGATGGCACCGAAAATAGTGAGAATTTATTTTCTAAGTAAATTATATTTTCTAGAGTAATAATTCTATCAGTTTCTATTGAAGAGAGATTCGCTTTTCCACTGAAAGTAAAGTAAATAATTTATGATTCTGTGTTTGATTTGAAATTGTTTGAGTCCACACTCAAAGTAGTTCGTGGTACAAGAATAGCGGAGAAGGTCGTTCGGTTAAAAGTCGAGAACAACAAGGATTTGTCTAGTAAAAAAAAAACAGGTGCGACTTCAATAAATGGTTTATTGTTATAAATATCACAAACCGACTTAATTTTCAAATTTTTATTTTTCACCATGTAAGAAAATCATTTTCAAACTAGATTTTTTCTAACATAAAACTCAAATCAACACGAAAGTGACTAGTTAACAAAAATAGGCAAAAAATCTAACAATTTTCCTAAAAAAAATACAATAACACTAGTCAAAAAAAGCTGTAAAAATTCTTTGTAACCTATATTTGATCAAAAGCTCCTCCATAAAAAATCCTATGGTGGATATACATCCACCCATTAATTGAGTAAAAGAGTGCAAACTAATTCTATGTTGGGTAATTGAAAATTTTTACTAAGTTTCTCCGATTTTTTTTGAGGAATTGAACTTACAAAGAAAAAGATTTTCTAAAATCCTATTTTGAAAATTCAAATTATAGAATTAATATAATAAATAGGATTTGATTTGTTTATTTTATTATTATTTATCATTTCAATATATAATTTATATATATAAATTTAAATATATTAATAATATATAAATAATATTAATAATATAATAATATAGAAAGAAAATATGCGTTATATATAACTAATTATATACTTATACTTAATATATTATATACCTAATGTCATATTTTCATATTTTCGGGAAGTGGTGGCATAGGAGCACTTGATTCGATTTATTTTTTTATCTCCCTGTGAATTGTATGTTTGTAACAATAAGGACAAAATTTCTTCAATTCCAATCGATTGGGCGTATTGTGTCGATACGGGTTGATCGGTAAAGTTAATGGTCAAATGGTCTTTTTGATGTATTTTGATAATTTAGATACCCAATTGAATGAAAAATAAAAAGACTTAAATGCTTTTTTTTTTAAGTTCAATGACTTTTTCCACTATTAAACCACGTTTATATTATAAATAAGTTTAACTTGAACTTGACTCGATTTAACTTATGAATATTGTTATTATTACTTTTATATAAACATATATTTTATAGACCTAACAATGTGATAAAAACATTGAAAACATTACATGAACACAAGATTAAAAACACGAACATAATATAAATATATAAGTATATCAAGATATTTACAAAAAAAATATAAAAATAATGAATATGACTAAGGAAGAACAATCAATTTAATTGGTCGATTTTTTCTCGAATAGACTTTAACATGATAAAACTAATTTAATTGGCTTTTTAGAAGCCCAATTTAGCCCTACCCTAACCCAAACAAAAATTAAACCCAATTCAATTACAATAGGCCCAAACTCAAACCATTCAGCCTAACCCTAGCCCAAAATCCCAAGATTTTTTAGAAAAAAAAAAAAATCTTAGTTGCGCCGCACCTAGGTCTACCACCACCACCTGCCGCCACTCCTCTGTCAGCCACCTGCTCCTCCACTTGCTTCACCGCCTGCAAGGAGAAAAGACAACAAGTAATAAAAAAACAATGTAAAAAGGCTATAAAAGCCATCAAGAAACACAATGTAATGGCCTTTTTTTTTTTTGGAGAAAACAATCACAAAAAAAAAAAAAAAATTTGAATACATAAATAACAAATAGTAGATCGAAAGAGAAATCAGAATAAGTTCAAAATCAAGCAAATGTCATCTTCTTTTATTTCATTTTATTTTCTTTTTTCTTCCTTTACAAATATGTTTGTGCATATATATATATATATATATATATATATATATATAAAGTGCATAAAAAAGTATAAAAAGAGGACTTATCTTTAATCTTGCTAAAAAAGGCCAACTTTTGGCCTTCCCGCGACGGCATACGGCGTCGCCGGCGCCGACGAACGGTGGCTGACGCGGCACCCGATGGCCGGATACCGAGGCCGGTGAGGGCCTGCTGCAGAGAAAAGACAAAGCCCCCTTTTGTTTTTTGAAGAGAATGATGAAAGAATGAATTTTTTTTAAAAAAAATTAGCTTTTATACCCACATAAAACGGCGTCGTTTTGGGTTTGAAGTTCAGACGCCAAAACGGCGTCGTTTTGTCCCAATCCGACCCGATCCGATCTACTCTGGCCTAGGATCCACGTGTTTTTTGATAGAAGGGCTAATTGCACTTTTGGCCCTTCCGCTTTTTTATTACTTTGTAATTAATTTTTTTTGGGGTTTTAATTTTGCCCCGAACTTGTGCTTGGTTTTTAATTGGGTCCCACTTGATGCTGCGTGTTTTAGAGGGAGGGGTTATTACTCGATTTGGTCCCTCCTTGTTGTTTGCGCGTGCGATTCGGTCCTTTTCTTCTTTATTTATTTTCAAATTGGCCCCGAATTTTCATTTTAAGTTCAATTAAGTCCTTTTTTTATTTATTTCGGTTATTTTTATTAAATTAATTAGTTTATTTATCATTATCATTTTACTATTACTTATATTATTTATCATTACTATTATTACTATTATATTACTATTATTATTCTCACTATTTTCATTATTATTATTACTATTTTTATTATCGTTATTGCCATTGTCATTACTATTACTTATATTTTATTATTATAATTGTTTATTTATTTATTATTTATATTATGGTTGTTATTATTATTATTCCTTATTATTATTATTATATTATTATTATTATTATTATTAATATATTGTTTTTTTATTCTTATTAATGTATTATTATTATCGTTTTTCTACTTTATTATTATTGTACTATTACTAGTATTATCAATCGTTTTATTAGACTAATTAATTTCATATTGTTATTATTATATTATATATTCTTTTCGTATTTACTTATATTATTATTATTATTATTACCATTATCATTTTTAATTACTGTTACTATTATTTCTTTTACTATTTAATATATTATTATTACCCTTCTTCTTCTTATTATTATTATTACTATTATTATATTTTCACATATATTTGTTTTTATTATTTATCTCCTTTTCATTTATCTATTTATATTTCTTGCCTACTTGTATTTTTGTTAGTATTATATTTTAGGTATTATAGCTCTATTTATATTTATGTATTAAAATCATTATTTTACTATTGCTATATTTTTCATACTATTATTATTATCACTAATATTACTATCATTTAAAAAAAAATAGTTTTATATAATATTTATTTATTTACTACTAGTTCTTTTTAATTTCAAATATTTTTTAGCTTATGTATTATTTCCTTTTTTATTTTAGCTTATTCGTCTTCTTCATTCATTTTATTTTTGCTCTTATCATCATCATTCACATTCGCTTCTATGTTTATTCTGTTATGCCTGTCAATATCGAAATTTGAATTTGTTTATGCATTCTTTATTATCTCATTTTATTACAACTTATGTTATATTAACCTTTACCTGACCCGAAATTAATTCTTTTATAAAGGCAATGTTCCGTATTTGGAAATTCGAGGAAATCGTACCCTAACTTACTGGGTTTCAATTTTTTTCTTATTTAACCTAAATAACGGAATATGCTTTTAAAATCGCAATACGAGTTTTGAATAAAATGCTTATTCTCGGAGATACGAGGTGTTATGCCCTAACTTACTGGATATGACATCTTGTTACCTTGAGATAAGATTTTTTGTAAATAAAGGCAATATTCGGTGTTTGAGAATTTGAGAAAACGTGCCCTAACTTACTGGGTTTTGATTTTTCTCGTTTACCCTAAATAACCGAATATCCTTTTAAAAAATGGGTTAAAATACATGAATTTTGAATAAAAGGCAAGTTCATTCTTGAAGGTTCAAGATGTCGTGTTCTAACTTACTGGATGTGACATTTTATTACTTCGGGATGAAAAGGTCTTTAACATCCGTTTCAATTTATTCAAATTAACGTTAATACAAAGAGGGATCGTATTTTAAATTCTTTCAAGTTTTCAAATCTCTGACACTGAGACACTGATTAATCAACTAGGTACCAATTTTGGGCATATCGAGGGTGCTAATCCTTCCTCGTGAGTAACCGACTCTCGAACCCGTCTTTTTGATATTCGTAGACCAAAATCGTTGTTTTGATAAATCAAACTGATTAATAAAAACAACCACCTTTCGAGGTGACCCGATCACACCTCAACAAAAAAGATTGGTGGCGACTCCCGTTTTCTCGTTTTCATTTCCAAAATCCAGTCGATTCCCGTTCTCAAAAAAATAGTTTCGATAGGCTTTAATTAAGAAATTCGATCAAATTGAACCAACATCAATTCAATTTATTTGGTCGATTTTATCAATTAACCGACCCAAAATTTTTGGAGTTGTGTTTAGGATTATTAGATTAGATTTATATGATAATATATTTATTATATACTATAAAAAAATAAATATATTTTAAATAATTTTAAAAAATAATTTTCATTTTAATTTTGAAATTCAAAAATCAAGAATCAACCGATAAAATCAATTAAATTGAGATCGGAATTATTCAACCCGCTCAACCCAACTAAACAAAACCGAAATAATTAATTGTCTTGGTTTTTCCGATTAAAACCGAGTTTTGCTATTCTTCATCATAGATATAAGCCGATTTTCATTTTCAAATTAAAAATTAGTATTTTATCGACAGTGAGGAAAGCGTTATTCTTGCAACCAAACAGAAAATCTTATCTTATTTTTGTCTTTTTAAGTTGGGAAAGGAAAGAAAAAAGAAAGCAGTGAAGGTGAGCATTGGGGCACTAATGGGAAAAACAAAGAAAGAGCTGCTAAGCAAAGCGCCCTGGAGGGGAGACGACCATGACAACTCCAATAAATTCGCAGACGCCAAGCTCAAGGTTACCAACCAGCCTGGTTCCACCCCCAAAATGCACGTCCCTCAACGTAAGTCCGCCGCTTCCCGACTCGACGACGACGACTCCCTTGAGATTGACCCTGAACTCCGTTACAGCTTTCAGCGCAACTTCCAGGTCCCTTTCTCTTTCCCTTCCGTAATTATATTTGACCTAGAAACAAACCCACTTTCAGATATTGATGTTAGTTTCGATGGGTCTGGTTTTTCTTTTTCCAGAATTTGTTTACCCAATTTCCTCTGGTAGACTAATTGTGGTGCAGATTGAGTGGTTTTCTTTTTTAATTTCAGAATCATGATAGAATAAGGTATTTTTATGCTCAAACAATAGATGGTTGGAAAACCAACTCCTGTCGCGCCAAGTGGTAAGGAGCTTCGGTGCTTCCTTAAAAACATCTCTGAGTCTTGTGAACCCCTGTTTGGAGTCTGACCCTAATCAACTTTGGATTAGTCTATCGGAGGTTCTTAGACAAAAAAAGAAAATAAAAAAAATGGTTTGAACAGTCCTATTTTTTATCTGACTGCACAAAATTTAGAATTGAAAACAATGCCCTATAGCTAGAAAAAGGTTAAGATTTAAGAACCTGGATTCTGTAGTTTTGAAGGAAGCTATGATAGTAATCACCATAAGGTTCCAAACCTTCGGTGCAAAAAAAGTATTTACAAGTCAAGATTCTACAATCCAAGCCAGTCTCATTGTACTTGGTGTAAGTTTTGGATTCAGATACGTGTCAGATGTTCAATTTCTCTTAATTTTTTTCCATATACTTGGGGTGTCATACCTTCATGTCCATGTCGGGGTTTCTATTGGACATGAGTATCGGACATGGGTATTTCAAGAAAAATGAGAGACAGAGCAATACAGGTTGTAGTTAATTGGCAAACTTCTATTTTTTTATCACAAGATATCTGCAGTCTTGATCTCAATATGGATTGTCTTGTTCAATTTCAAACTGCAGATTGTGGTCTGTAATTTCTGGAATTTTTTTTCTTGTCATGATTTAACTTTTAGCGAAGGTCTAGAAGCAGATTGGTGCATGTGCAACTCAATCTGCCTGGATACAGTTTAGGTAAACTTGTTCAGGTATATATCTTGCATATTCCATCTATGTTAGGGTAAATATTGATCATCTTGGATGAAGTCTACATTCAGGTTAAGATAAATTAGTACTTTGCATGCAATACTTAGGGAAATAAAATGTTGGCTCTACTTGTAATTTCATTGTTTCTGAGTGAGAAGTGCAACTGTGTTTGATGCCAGAACGTGATACAGACAACACAGGTATAATATATGTCAAGGAAAATTTACAGTATGATCTTTATTTGATCTTAGACTAATTCAGGTGTTATTTGAGCTATAACATATGTTAAGGAATCATATTTCCATGTTTTCTTTAGCTAGATGGTCATTCATTTTAATTATTTTTCTTTGGCTGAGTTTCAAAATGTGGACATTTCATTGATTTTAGTTGCTAGATATTGCTTTTCAGCCTTAGGATTTTGCATAAAGTTAATCTTAAGTAGCCTTTTCTTTTTTAATTAAAAAAGGTTGTTCCTAGTGAAGACTTTTTTGTATTGCAAACCTCACAATATAGGACTAATTGAGCTCTATAAATAACCACATAACTAAGTTATGTGACTCCTATTCTCTACACCCATAAATAGGAGTGCTCACAATTCATTCAAGGACTTTTGGAAACTTTTTGCATTGACTGAAACTTTCTTTCCAACTCCCTTTACAATCCTTTAATCTGAATTCTCTCTTGAGCCATGTTCTCCACCTGTTTATTCATCTTTTACTAGCAAATAGTATAAGGCAAGAATTGAAGGGGTAGGGTGTTGGTCTTCCTTTTACTAGCAAATAGTATAAGGCTCCATCAGGTCTTACGGTGTATCACTTATTGCATGAAGTCATCTGAAAATGCATTTTGTTCAATGGGATCTTGGTATCAGCAAAAATGGCAATTAACATAAAAGTCCACAGCAATTATAAACTTTCAGAGAAATTTCGGTGTTAAAACTTAAAAGAATGTTTGTGCTTGGTAATTGTTAATATCGCAGAATTAGTTAATCTATACTGCACCGTTTTCTTAATTACAGTTCAAAAACTATTGTCAAGACAAATGAAAGTTTGCTGCATATCCTACTTCCATTTGTAGATGATGAGTCTAAGTGCCACTGTCTACTTTTTATGCCTTCAATATTTCTTTATAGAAGGTGAATTTTGAACATATTTCTTGGCTACTATGAGTTATTCTTGTCCATTAGCCTCTTTGACGAGTATTCTAATAGCTCCATGTTTATACAGTTTCTTCAACGAGTTTTTAGCATAGACACTGTTGTGAAGCCTCTTCCACCTGCAATGGCATACAATGTTTCCCGCAACTTGAGCTTCTTCACGCGTATATTCACCCAGTTCTTTGGTGAGTTTTTATTTGTCAAAAAGTTATTGGTAGCTAAAAGGTTGAACATTAATATCCATGAATTTATATGCACTGCATCAAGGTTTTCCAGGATTCCCATGCTTTGCACTCCAAGTGGCGATGCATTGCTATTTAGGCTATGTTGTTCAAACTTTTGATATTGCTTGAAGTGCCTGTATCCGACTCTTATTTGCGCATGGATTTAGGGTCTAGAATAGACATGGGTACTTTATGAAAAATGAAATGTCGAGTGGTGTAGATCTCTTAACTTTTGGGAATCGTTGTATTGCAGATCCAGAAGGTATTGCAAATGCACAAAAATCACTGGGGTTGGGACAGGAAGAAAAAGCTCGTCGAGTACGTTAATGAGAATAAAAGGCATTTGGGATTTTTCTGGAATCTGAAAGTGAATTTATGATTTGATTTCTTGATATGGTTATCTTTTTAATCCATGACCAAAGTGTAGAGACATGGAAAAGGAACTCTAAAATCTTGTTTGAAATTGGTAGAGTTATTCTCAGTTATATTTATTTAAATTATCAAAGTAATGCCAGGAAGTACTAACTACTGACCGGAACCAGCGCCTAGTACAACTTGCCATTGGATTGCCTCTTCCAGCTCAAAGGTTTAAACAAAATTCAAAAAATGAGTTTGGATAAGCAAAAATGGTGACACTTGAAGATTAAAGTCTAAATTTGAGACGGTCCTTGCATTCAAACTTATATATATTTGCTTGTAATTATATAGCCAGTGTTATAAATCTTACTAATTTTGGATAAGGCTTTTCCATGAAATTTATGAGAATAAATGCTCATTTATTTCTTTTACTTAATTAAATGTAGAGAGAGGCCTGTAAATTATCTAAATGAAGTTACTATACATTTTATTATTTTATAATGAATTGAGTCTTTTTACAAATACTACATTCCGCAAGTACTGCTTTTTATTTTAAGATTATTGTGTCAGGTATTTTAGAACATTTCAAATTTTTTCGGATTTAAAAATGTAAATATAATTTATAATACTATAAAAATTCTTTTATTAAAAAATTTGACAAAATTTAAATGATATTATTAAATAATTAGACGGTTTGTATTATACATATTTTAACATATTTATACTCGATGTTCAGTCATATTGTGATTTAATTATTTTTTTCATGTTGTATATTGTATAATCGTGTTCAATATTACTAAGTTAGCTCTACGAGTATCATACAAATATTTGCTCAACAAGAATATATTTAAAATTTTAGAAAATAAATAATGGGAAAATGTAAGAGTAGCAATTTAAGCTCCAATTGAACCAAAAGTGCTCTTCGTTTACAATCAACCAGAAAATGAAGTACACAAAGAAAATAAGCCATATATATGATGGCTTATTTATGGTACTAATACAAAGATCAAAGATTGGCAAGCTGCTGAATGTTGATGGGATAAACAATGGAAGGATCACCATTGAAGGCCTTCCTTGCCATTATGATATTCACTTTCTCAGTTGGATGGAATGCATCCCAAAACACATATTCATCTCTATTTTCACATGGTGTTTGGAATGGAAGACATGTGATTTGCCCTCTGTTCCTCCCAATCCCACAACACCCTCGGTTTACAACACTAAATCCTGCATATATATATCCATCCATCAACAATCAATTCAAAAATACATTTCTGTAACCAGAAAATCCCATTTCTAATCGTAGTTTACGTACCGTATGTTCTAGCATTAGCAACGATATCTTCAAAAAGGTGAGCAATGTCGACGTAGATAAATCTTGCACCCGGAAGGTTAGAATTAAGGCTATTCATCATGGTTTTCACATTGGCATTGAAAGGTAAAACCAGCTGGTTCACTTCCTCCGAGCAGCTCCCCGCAGTGCTTTGAGCTAAAATGCTTGGGATACACCCCATTCTTCCTAGCCCTGCTAGTACAAACTTACGTGCTCCAAGATTGTAAAGTGTCTGAAACATAACCAAAAAAAAAAAAGAAAAGAACCCTGGTATAGTTAATGCTACAACAGTGTTGAAGTGGGAATGGTAGCTTGTGGATGAACTTGTTTTAACGTACCCTTAGTTGTTGATTGTATTTTTGGACCAAGAGGTCAGCATATTGTTGGCCGTCGTACTGATTTCGAGTTGGGAAATTGGGCATAAGGTAGTTGTTGAGATAATCATTGCTTCCCATTCCAACAAAGAAAATACATTTACCGAGTGCTTCTGCTGCTTCTATTGCCCCAAGGTTATCTGCAAGCTGATCCAGTGTGGTTTGGAAATTCTGTATTTGTTGATCAAATGGTATTCGCCCCACCTGATTCAAACATATACACAAATATTCATTTTTCTACTCATGCATGTCCATTTTGAAGGAAAAGATGGCAGACAAAAGATGGGAGTAATTAATGCACAACAGTTTGATTTATATATAGGTCAGTCAAAAACATGCATTTATGATTCAAGCGGCAAGACTGCATGGAGATGCAGACTGTATTTATTTTAGATGCACTATCAAGTATGGCAAAGTTAGAATGGTAATAATTGCCAAACATCCTATATCACGAGAAATATACTTGAAATAAACTACACAATGGTCCTCAATTATTGTACTTTTTTTTAATCATACATGTATAGGAGGAATATGCTTACAAAGTTTCGTCCGGTGATGTCAAGGATTCCGGCAGCTGCTGAAGCGTAGTTGACACCATGAAGAACTTGATCGCCGGAAGCTTCAGAATATGCAGGAATTAAAGGAAGTCCTAGCAGTTCAGCTGCATGTGCAAACACATTTAATCTTTAGTTATATCCACGACGTACACTCGAATATGAATAAATTAACTAGAGATTTACTAACCGATTTCATCAACCATGGTGTAACCGTTAGAGAAACGACCAGTAGGACCGCCATTGAAGTCAATACCATAAGGGAAATAATTAGCCTTAGCGAAAGAAGGGAGGTCGTTGTTATTGCCATTGTCAATGAGAGAATCTCCAAATATGAACATAGCAGGCACCATTTCTCTTCTCCTTCCACCATCTGGCTCAAAAGGGTTTTCTCCTTGGCCTGAAGCCACATTGTTCAACGCCATACCTAAACAAACAAGCAAGCAATACATCCACAGCTTCGCCATCGCCATTGCAATTACCTGAGAGATGAAACACAGCGAAAGGGAAGTAGAATGAGAGAAATTGGGAGGTGGAGAAGTTGGTATTAAATAACAGGGGGTAAGGTGGGTAGTTGGAAAGCAGTAAATGAGTTCATCTGTTTTAGTCCAGTGCAGTAATTACTTTATATTCATGAACCCAACCTTTTCAACTTCCTTCTTTTACTCCTATTGATGCCATTGCCATTAACGGTTTCATGCAAAACCACTGCCTATTTCATGTTTCACACTTCACACTATTCGATATATATATATATGTGTATAAACGAACAAACAAAGAAGATAAGCAGTTAATGAGTTGTAAAGTCAACCGGGCAAGACGAGGATGGTAAATGTCCAAATTTCATAACTTGAAATTAATTATATGAAATTGACCATTCAATTTCATTTTGATGGGAGACGCATTCCGCCATTCCAGCCTCAACTGTATCTCTATATTAATTATAACCAAATAACTCTAAACCTATCCAATGGGCTAAAACTCGTATTTACAGCCCAATTCCCAGAAATTATGCATTAAATTCAATCCCAAAGTTGATCTTCAATTCTACAAGTCTTTGGATTCTTACAATATAAATTATAATGAATGGAAAATCGAAGAGAACGAATACAAAGTAAAACAAAAGAATAGCACATATTAGGATGAGAGACTTACAAATTGTATGGAAAAACTTAAATCTATTGTAATAATACATCATATATGATTCTATATAATAATAAAATCCAAACTATAATTAATGCCTAAATAATAATAAATTTTGAATAAGAGAGGGATTTATTTACACCGGCATAAAATTAGAGTAGTTCTACACCGTTCAATAATTTTTTGTACGATTAATATTTTAACCATCCAACCTTCATATTTCATGTTTCACCATACATGTTAAATTTGACATAAATTAATTTTTTTTTAACTATTTGTTTTATGTTAAAAAACTTTCAACCGTTGAACAAATGTTATTATATATTCAAAAAATTATATGCATGATAGATACAAATTATATAAATGAATTCAATGGTTGAATCGTCAAAGCATTAATCGTATAAAAAGTTATGAAAAAAAATATAAAATCATTCTAGTTTTGCTCCGATGTAAGTAGGTCCTTCTCTTTTTGAATACCTTTGATGATTTTTAGCTACTAATCGAAAGAAAATATCTAATTGTTGATGATGTATATATTTTTTAGTAACAATTAATAAAATTGTAATTCAAAATCGAATAATCTAAAGTAATTCAACATGATACTAAGTTTAATTTGAGCTTTGATAGACTATTTTTCTATATTCAAAAAATAAAAATAAAAATAAAAATAAAATAAAATAAAATATTGTGCCAATTAAGTTTTATATTATTGAAATAGAAGTAAAAGTGCAACTCAAATTGAATAATTTAAATCACTATTAAAAGTTTATTTTAATGCATAAAAAAATGTAAATTCAACTTTGAGAAAAAGTATTTGCAAATTTGAGGAATCGGAGGGGATATTTGGTGGGTTCCCATTTGGACAGATTTGCATATATAGAACTGAGCAAATTAATATTTGGCAAAAAAAAAAAGTATATTCTTAAATTTTATTTTTTTTAGGATTTGGATAATTGCTACTGTTGACCTTTTGAATTAAATATTTTTAATATTTTTTAAAATTTAATTTATATATAATTCTTTTAGAATTAATATAAAAAAAATATGTAGATATTGAGAGTTAAATTTATTGATTTTTTTTAGAATCATGATCAAATTGACAAAATGTATTAATATCGAGAGCTAAATTTATTATTATATCGTTAAAATAGTATAAATTGATGAAAAAATTAAATGCCGTGATCAATTGTTATAAGTTGTTCACTTTTGAAATTGATATGAATTAAATTACTCCATTTTTTTTGGAAGAATTAAATTACTTTATTTGATTTTAAGATAAAGTTCAAAATTATACATAATTTTAGTCTAATGTGTAATGTTATATATGAATTTTGATTTTGTGTAATTTTATATATGAATTGTTGATTTGATTTAATTTTCACAAATAACTGATACGATTATCAATATAACATCGTTTTACGTTTAATTATAACTATCCAATATAAAAATAGTCATTTTACATTTATTTATATATTTGAATCATGATCAAAATTTCTGATGTAAAATTACACCAAATTAAAATTTATATATTAAATTTCAGTTTTTTTTTTGTTTTTTTAACCCACATAATATATTATAATTATAATGTAATAGATATATATTTGTTGGATTTTTATTTTGAAAACAATCTTATAATTACACATTTTATTTTGCAACAGTTATATAATTTTAACTGAATTGTGAAATTATACACAACTTTGGTTATCAATACCTTTATGGTAGTTATCAAAATTGATATTGGAACACAGAGTATATTTCTAGGAAAGAAAATCAATATAAAGAAAATTAATATGTAGATTTTTGAAGATATTTTTGAAATGTTGATACCAATTCTTAAAATTGAGAGATTAGTAACTTTCCATTATCCTAGTTTATTATAATTAGTTTGTTTCTTCTTTAAAAAAAATTATTAAAGTTGTATTTTTAAAAAGAAATTTTTTTTATCAATTTTGAAAATAAAAAATTAATGATAATTAATTAATGTAAATGTTTTCTCATTAAATTATATATATTTTATCGATATAATAATAAATTTAACTCTTAATTCTGAGAAAATTAATTCCTTATATTTAGGTTAAAATTGTTATTATAATAATAAAATTTGAGAAGATGGGAGAAATTTTTTAAAATTTTTTGGTTGAACTGTGAGTTGGGTGGTTACCAAACCATAAACCCAACAAAACCCTGAAAGAAAGACGAAGGCCTCTATTTCTTCGCCGCTCCAATTCCATAACCACTGTTATACTGCCGCAGCATGAAGTTCGCGGTGAAGGCATGGAGCAATGGAGGAGCACGGGCAGGCATCCTCCATCTGGGCACCTCCACCATCGACACCCCTTCGCTACTCCTTTCCACCCGTAAAGGCTTGCCCCACTTTATCTCCCCTGACCTTCTCTCTTGTCTCCCTTCCCCTGAGTCCCGTCTCCTCCATGTCAGCCCCCTTCACTTGTAAGCTTTCATTTGCCTTCTTTCAACTATATTTTCTCCTCTATTCCCTGCTTAATCTTTTGCATATTTCAGCTTGGAAGGCCTTTCCATGAAAACTATCTCCAAGATTGGAGGGCTTCACCAACTACTTGGTTTGCATGACCATTGCTTCGTTGCTGTTCCAAGGGATTCCATTCAATGCCTTCCCGAAGCTAATTCCACTAACAAAATCGGGGCCTCTTTCGAGACCCCTTGTGGTCGTCTTCTGGTACTATCTATCACTACTGATGTATTTAGCGGTGTTCATTACTCGGCTCTAACTGAATGAACCGGGCGAAATTTAATTTTAATGTCTTTGCCAGATTAAACCCGTTGAATATATGGAAATGATATCTTCCACGAGACCTGAGTTGTGGGCTACTTTGGCTGATGAAGTGCCTGCTTGGGTGTCTGATAAAAGGAACAAAACCTCAGTGGACCGGACTATCAAATGGCTCGATGAATGCATTTCATTAAGCCCTGTAATTTTCTTTATTGCCTTTTTTCTTTCATCTTTGGCTTACTACAATTAGAATAACATGATATTGGATTTTCGCAAATGATAAGCATCATGTATATTACTCCGGCTTTTCATTTTCTTGACTTGTATCCAGTTTTGGTATAAGGATCCGACCTTCCAAGTATTAAAACTTACAAAAAATTAAACATGCACTTGTAGGACATATACCTGTATTTGACACTCACACCCAAGTCATCCTTTATAGTATTGGTGTCACTACTAAACTCTATTTCTGGTGCCCTTTTTGTTAATTGTAACCTCATCTTGCATTTTGGAACCTACGCTGAATTTTGAAATGTTTTTGTTTTCTGTTTTCTAGTTAGTTTAACTTTTAGCAAGTTAGTTTCTAGATGAAGTTTACTGTTGCATTCTATTTGAAAGATGTTATAGTTTCAGAAGATGAAAGTAAGCATAGGGTTGATCTTCGGTTAGAATATTGAAGGACTACCTAAGAGTCTAAGGGGTTTGATGTTGTACTGGATGAGAAGAGAAGAATTTTAGTAAAAGAAATTGACAAGGTCAGCGATGAAGTTAGAACTGATTTTCAGGACATTCCTGAGAGTGCCTATATTAGCATTATGGATAAAGAAAGGAGATGTAATAGAATGTTGTTTACCGGACCAAAATGGATACAGATTAGATGGTTCGTTGAGTGTTACAAGGGTTTTTACATAATTGTAAGATAGCATTGGCTATGCAGTATGACTGTAGTGGTAGTTAGAATATGGGTTGCCTATTGGTTGAGTATCAGCTAAATAAGGTTGTTTCAACAGGTATCTCATCATGCATGAAGAGATCATAAAAAATAAAGTCATATTTGTGAGAATGTAAAGTAAATTTGATTCTAGTAAAAATAATAAAGAGAGGTAGAGGTTGATCAATTAGTTGATCTACTAAATAAAAAGGTTTGGCATCTTTGGATGCTTGAAAGGACATGGATTTTTAAGTTCATTAATGAAGTTGTGTTATTTTTCTATGTGGAGACCTCAAAAATGTCCATTGAAGAATTGAATAACGGGTAAAGCCTGCAAAAGCCACCTGTTAAATACCTTCAAACCTAAAGGATCTGAGAGTAAAGCCTTTCTACTCAAAATTATTGCGTGAGGTCATGCTATTGACTGTGGAAATTCTCTTTTGATAACTATTCCAAATTGATGAATATCGTAATAATATGGAATCCCTTCGCTTCATTCTAGCTTCCTCTCCTCTTCTGATCTAGGAAGATATAATTGTATCTTTTGCTCCAGCTTGATTTCTTTTTTTCCTCTCCTTTTGCTCTATTCTTTCTTTATACAGCATAAAGGTCAAATCTTGGTAAATTTAGCTCAAACCATGTTTTTATAAGAATGTTAAGGTTACAAGCCATGTGATTACATTTTAAGTCGAAGATGATGCTTATTTGTTTCGTAGGTAGGTAATTTACTAGATGAAAGCCTTCGCTCTTTAAAGATATGAATAATCTAAGGGTTCTCATAGGTACTTACTGAAACCATGATGGGGCTTTGATTAGTGAAGTTATAATGTCTCTTAAGGAATATATGTCTAACATCTTCTCCCCGTGCAGAACTATGAAGAAAATATTTAAGTAAATATTGGGTTGAATGTTAAGTTTTTGTCATCATTGACTGTGGAATGCATTTAGCTTTAAATTTATTGAGTAATAAGTATTCCAAAAGGACATCAGCACAGCTTTTGTCAAAAAATGCAATATGATATTAAGTTTGATTGATATAAGCTTGTATTAACTCATGGAATTTAGGCAAGTGGAGCTGTTTTTGGAGCAATTGTTGGAGGTTCTAGTTTGGAAGAAAGGCGAAGATGTGCCCAAGAGATAGCAACAAGAAACGTATCTGGTATATCTATGAACAAGACTTTTGTTTGTGCCATAAATTCTTAACACAGTTTGTTGCATGCTAATCCTTTCATACGCCTAGCATTATATTGGATAACATTATCGAATACAATCCTATTCACAATCTTACTTTATCCCATCGTATCCATAGTTTTTGTGCACCAAAGGTGCCCTAATAATATGATATTTATGTCTGGCTTAAATGTATTTTCAGCGTAAAGCTCCTAAGCATATTTAATTTGGTTTAAAGCCGGAAACTCAAGTCCATCTGCATGAAGGACACACCATCAACACCAGGCACAAGCTTTGACTGCATTGTAAATACTCCTTAGTGTCTTAAGACTACAAATAGAATAAGTCTTTTTTTTTTTTTTGTGTGTGTGTGTGTGTGTGTATATATAAGTACTATAGTTTTAGTTGCAATGTTGGCCCCTTATCTAGCAACCTCAAACATGAACATGAGTATGACAGATACGGATATGGTCATCAACAAGTTTCCAAACTTAGAATGTGATAATAGGATCTGTCATTGTAATTAAGAATATTCTTACATGTCTTTTTAAAGTAAATAAATTATTAAAATATTTTAGTCTTCAAATTTAGTTTTGTTAATTATCTAAATGGGATTAAATTTGGGGTCTTCATGATATCCTGGATCTGATGCCAAATCTGCTCAAATCTATTTGGTCAAGGTGGTACCATTGTGGTTACTTTGCTGGAGATAGCATAACTACTTCCCTTACCTGTTAGTCTTTGAATTTTCATTGTTCCTCCCTATATCCAATTTAAATAATATGTATTTTTTAAACCTTTTCATCTGTATCCAAGCTGTGTTGGTTACATATTCTAGCTTATACATAACTGTGGTATATATGGTTTCCTTATGTCTCGGTGCTTATTAGCTCCTTGGACAACTCATCTTAATGTATATGCTTGCTTGCTACCTTGAAACCTAGATCTTTCCGATTCCATAGTACATATTTTAATGCATCTGTTTTCGATTGCATGTTCACTCTTGTTATCAAATATTTAAATACTGATTCTGAATATAAATTATGCAGGTTATTGGGTTGGAGGGTTAGGGCTTGGGGAAAGCATGGATGAACGCCCTGCTCTGCTTAATGCTGTCATTGTAAGTAGCTTAACCCATAATTTAGGCAAAAGTAATAATCAGTTTAACATATATTAATATATATTTTGATGCATGATTTAAAACTCAACGAAGTTTGGATGTGTTGACCAAAGAGGAAAAAAGTAGAAAAGAGATAGCTTTTGTAAGATTCACTATTGGTTAGCTTTTGTTTCTTTCAGCTTTTACTTTTCTTTTAGCTAATGGCAGCAAAACAGATACTAATGGAAGAAACGTGATAAGAGTAGTGTGGTAGTCTAAATCTCTTCCTCTAAGCCAAAGGTAAAAACTGTATACTTATGATGACAAAGTATGCAAAGGTCAAGCTTACTTGCTGTAGCCATTGAAACACTTGACTCATTGTTCTTCTTTGCAGAGTTGGGAACTGTAATTTTATTAATTTTAAACCCAATTTTGCTATGTTATTTTGTCAACTTTAGTTTATTCTAGGAGCTTAGGTTATTTTCTTGGAATCTAAGTTGGTCGTTTACTTGTTTATTACAGTACTCTTCAAGTCTGATCCTATTGGGTTAAAGAATAATCAAGTTGATGACACGGGACATACATTTGGAGTAAACTTAGGGTTTTTGGACATACATTCGGAATTTTGGGATTCATGGCTATGATTGGAATTAGGGTTAGGATTTGCTACGCAAATTTTTGTTTTATGGATCAATTGCAGCAATAGAGTGGCAATTTCACGTTCCCTTTGTAATTTTAAGTTCTAACAGTGTTAGTAATAATCAGGAAGCCTTGCCAGAGGAAAAACCGCGGTTGATATGCGGGCTTGGACTGCCAGGTACCAATCATTTCTGTTTTCTTCAGTTCCAATCCATTATTTTCTTTCTTGTTCCCTGCTTTCTCTCTCTCTCTTACTCTCCAGATCTCTCACGGTGGTGGTTGATTTGGGGGGATGAGGGTTTTTCTTGGTGCCCGGGGATTATTGTAACGTGAGAGCCTTTGTTTACATTTTTATCATTGTCAGTGGAGTTATGTTTCAGAAAGCACATTTGTATTCCTACTATATTGGTATGTTTTGTAATTCACGTCATCATGGATTAATTTTTTTTTAATGTCATAGAGGAAATATTGCAGGGCATTGCTGCAGGTATTGATCTCTTCGAGTCGACGTATGTAGCTCAGTTCACTATGTGTTACCATCCAACCTGTCTTTTAACCATGCTAACCGCTTTCACGGCTATTTATAGGTATATTTACCATCTTACTCTTGGAGGCTTTGCACTCACCTTTCCACTAGATAGAACACAGATAAATGCATCGAATCTTGCCCCAAGTGATGTAGGAAGCGACCCCAGAAAAATTAATCTGAGAGCCACAGTGTTCCGGTAATTTTCAAGATTACTTTTAAGTTTTAACACTTTTGCTTAAAAATGAAAATTTGATTGGCTTGGGTTTAAGATAGAATGTTATTAGTCATATTATCGATATTTTAAATATTTTGTAAAGGTTTCTATATGCCTGCTTCTATTACAATTTCTATTATCATGAATGATCCTGTGAAGCATAGAAATACTAGTATTTTATATTACATCTTTGAATGCTTATTGAGATTTTGTTTCTACTTCATGGATGCATTTATACATGGTTGAATCATAACATTTGAGGTTCTTAGTTGTTGTCATCTATATTTCTCTGATTCTTCATTTTTCTTGAAGAACCTATGTTTGACACCAGTGTTCGAAACATATTCAGATTTGGGTATGGGGATACCATGTTTTATAACTACAAATTGAAGATGCATTTATACATGTAGATGAGCCATTGTTTGCAATAGATATTGGGATCCATGTTGATCAGACATCGGAGGATCTTGCATCTAAGTGGGAATCTACTGCTTTCACTTATGAAATTTGGATCAATTTTTCCTTATCATATAACATCTTTTTTTTCCTCCTTTTCAGGAAAGACACAACGCCCATTGTTGAAGGTTGTACGTGTTACACATGTCGAAATTATACCCGAGCCTACATTAATCATCTACTCAATGTCCATGAAATGTTGGCACAAATTTTGCTGGAAATGTATGTCCTTTTTCTTTCTTTGTTTCTTCCTTTTGGTGATACAAGCTTTGCTTTCAATCATTTTTATGTTTACTAGTTTATTTGATCAATTATTATTGTCTGTTCCTCACCGTTTGAAACAATACTAATCCTATCTAGCAAGGTTTCTGCCATGAAGATAATAACAGCTTTTAGGCTTTGATGTTGCAGACATAACACCCACCATTTTCTAGGTTTTTTCCGGTTGATAAGGGAAGCTATCAATGCAGGCCGATTTGAAGAATTTCGTAAGGAATTTGTTCAAAGATGGCGCTGAATTTCTTAGATGATACTTGTTTGATTAATTAAGAAGTTATTCCTGGGATCATTTGTAAACCGTATAAGATTACTTGTTTCTGAAGAAATACCACAAATATATTTGCATATTTTCTTGCAACTTGGATTTTCAATTCAACCAGAAACTTGCATTATTTGTTTTCCTTGATAAAAGGTACAAGTTTCTCACATCTTAGGTACAACGTGACCAATCGCATCATAAATAGGGGCAACGGATCAAATATTTATATTTTAAAATTTTAAATTGGCATTACCTTTGTCTGAGGCTTTTTTACATGGCACAGATGAGGGTAGCTTAGAGCTTCAAGGCAATGAAACTATACAGCGGCTGCCGAATATGTATTGAACAAATATGACAATATTTTCTTGTAATCACCAAGTAGAGTTTTTGTATTCGGATCGATTATATACGGAACCTGCAAATTGCAATTAAACTTTATGTTAATGATTCAAGCTAACTATCCATTTTTTCAAAGCACCCGTGTCCGACTTCTGTTTGACACGGATATGAGCACATGACCTTCAAACATCCTCCAAATACATGAAAAAATATTCAAAGAAAAATCTGATCACACTCAGTGTTCGACATTCACACCCGAGTAACACAACATCAAGTGTTCGACATGACCTGCAAATTTCCGCTTATGTCGTATTGTTCATTATGGTAGGGTTTCTGCTCAAACTGGGGCATCCGTGAGATAGGGTTACAAAAGTCTAAGCTAGTGCATCAACTCAAACTCAGTTTTGAGTGTCGGACATGGATAAATACAAATTTGTTCTATTTGAAAGGTCCTTGTAAAATCATATGCACATATCCATGTCCAAATATGTATCGGATATGAGTGCTGGATCCAACAACATAGAGCCAAGGTTCAAGTGGCTCGAGACTATTAATGCATAAGACCTGAAGCTTGTTGCATGAGCCATCAAATAGTATATATCAATTTCACTACTTTGAGGAGGAATTTGTTTTAAGTGAGATCATATGAATTTATCAGGAGCTAACCTCTTTGGATCCAGATGCCTCAAGGAGTAATTTCATCCGTTGAGATCCTTCTCCCACATTGTGAAGGATGTAAGGAAGTTCGAGTTCACAAAGTGCCTCTCGTACAATTCGTGAATACTGTCAAATAAAGAAAGAAGAATGATAACATTTGAGCATTTAAAGGTTTATGCTTCATTAGCAGAACCAACAGATGAATATTTAATCACGAATATGATAGCTTACTGGATCATTCTCATACGAGAAAAGTTCAAGCTTTTTTGGTGGTGGGTCTCGTCTTGCCTTATCCCATAGCATCATTCCTCGACCTGCTCGAAGAATTGTTGGCATCCATCCAGTGAACAATGTGCTGCAAAATGCAGCATTGTGGGAGAACTAGTTAAGAATTTAGACGGGAACTAAAGTTCTTACGAATCAATGAAACACAATATCGAATGGAACAATTTAACCACGTGGCTTAACATGTTCAATTAAAGTCCATATCTATAATTAAAGCACCTTTTGATAAAAATAGAAGAACATGTTGCTCAAACTCAATTTTCTTGAAGTTCCCGTATTTGACATGAGTACAAAGATATTACCCTCCATATACATGGGAAAACATAGAAAAAACTGAACATACTTGTATGAGGCACATACCTGTATCCAACTTTCATATTTTAGTTCAAGTAATATAGAAGTTATCCATCATTTGATTTGAACCATTTGTACTAAAAACTTTGTGCAATATGCATCTACATTGCTCACGCTTCATTTTTTTTTAAAGTACCTGTTCGACACTCATGTTCGATGCATGGATATGGAGATATGACCTCCAAGAATCCTCAAAGGCAAAACTAAGAAATATCTAACTATTACCTGTATGTAATACACACCCATATTTTATGCTTGTAGCCAAGTCTGTGTAACATAGATGTGTATACATTGACTCTGTTTTGAAAAACTCATGATTTAATCTGAACCAGATGTTTCCCTCTTCTTCGCAAGTCAATAACATGTGTGAGACCTATCTAGATTTACTCTGGTCTAAGTCCAGATATATTCTGATTTTCAGACCATTGTGCTATGTATGGAGCTATTTTAGTTCTAGTTGATTGGACACATATTATATGTGAGTTGTAATTTTACCTGTAATTGGACTTGTAAATTCCTTTTTTTTTTTTAAATGACAACCTAAAGAACGCAGTAAGTAAAATTGCTAACTTTTATGTTTCCCTTTTTTTTCTTTCAATTTTTGCTTTCAAAGATACAAGAGAACATTTTTGGTAATAAAAAAAATAGCATAAAACTTCAAAATCAAACATATCTTCGGTAATTCCCTTGACAGGGCCAAGACTCATGTAGTAGATCTATAAAGAAGGTAGCTATTTGTTAACGGCACCAAAGTTCGAAACTTATTTCAAAGGGCCATGGGAACAACAGATCATTGATCTCAATGGTTCAATCATTTCCAGAACTCTGCTGCCATTATTATCACTAATACAAACCAAAGCAAATAGCTCACTGGATACGTTTCTCCTTCTATCTTGCTACCACTTTAAATGAACACATAAAACTCAAAATCAAAAATTTCAAACTAACCCCCAGAATCTAATTATTCAATTTGTTTTTCTCTCGGACTTCAATGTTCTCTGCAATATATCTTCCTCTCCCCTCATAACCAAAAAGTGGGGATTAAAGTACTAGCATACATCAAGCAACTGAATACATACGCACATTCAGATATTTAAACACTTGGACAGATATTTAATATACGCAAACTTTGTGCCTACATACCTTTCTAAAAGACCCGTTGAGGGGCTTCTTCCTTTACCATAGTGCTTGAACAAGTATTTGACAATATCACCTATCAGAAAAAGTAGAAGGAAAATGAATGTTCAGCAAATTATGATATGGACAGTAAATAAAGCATATAATCAAATCAACCATAAGTTGTGCAGGTGCAGGCATACATCTACTGTCTTACAGGTTCCCATATAAAATAATCGTACAAATACTTATAAATAAGAGCAGTCTGTAATCAGGGTCATGTTAGATTTCGTTCTCATCAAAAGAGACATGCAAAAAGCTCCTGATATGTTCATAGGAAATGAATTAAGATTCCACTAAATCAGCAATCAGTCAAAAGTTGCAGTCCCAGAACTTTAGACAAATGTTCTCTGCATGGAATCTCTCATTAATGATCAGCATCATTAACATCCACCATTGATGGAAAAAAGAATAGAACAAGATATGGATCTGTGAGTAAATCTATATATGATACTTGGTTCAATTCATTTCAAACAAGGTTATGTTATGAAGCAAAGTCAAACAAAACAGGAGATCATTGCAGAAGAACTTAATGGCAGTCAATGTTGCAATCACCAAGGTGAGATAGAGCTTCACAACTTACCACTTTCATACATTGATGTTCCAGAATTTGGGTCAATGAGGAAGGGAAACCTGCATGATAACTCCATAAACTTTAAAATTCCATAAAAGGAGAAACACTTAACAACATTACTTGGTCCCTTTTCCCCCGAGAAAGCTTCATAGAAAATTGATGAAACCAAGACCAATTATGCTCAGGTAAGTAAGTTAAACGTTAATACAAACACAAATTTGTGCATCATCTTCAACATATGAAATTGCTACTATTCAAGACATCTCAAATTTCGATCCGACTTAAAACTTCCAAGCAACAAACCAACCAAAAATCATATAAAATAGTATTACTATAAGATAGAGAACCACATACTGCTCTTTTCCACCAAAGCTTCTAACCATTTCTCTATGTCTTAAAGAACCTTTTGGACAAGGATACACCTGTTCAAAAATGGTAAAAAGTCTGCATCATGATGCATGGAAACTAGGTAATAGCAAAGCATCAAAATGGGCATGATAAGTATTATGCATGTGATATAAAGTCCTATGCATTATTCCATTTATTATCAGATGAAGCACATAAACCGTAGATTGAGTTAACCAGAATCTGTTCTAATCATGTAAAGAGTGCAGTAAACACTGAATACCCTATAAATCATCCAAAGAGGTACATATTATTCAGTTCAGTTTTTTCTCCCTGGTCCATTTGTACAGCAGTAGTCAACTCAGAGCAGCAACTTTTTTGATGAAAGAAGCTAAAAGAAAGATGAATTCTTAAATTCAGACTCCTTTATCAGAAAATGAAATCTGATAACCATAATAACTCATCAAATACAAGATAGATATTTTAACTTATGGGACAACATGCTGTGAGAATTGATATTGTCTGGTTATGTAAAACTTATATATCCTGCACAAACTCTATAATACTCAATCGGCTAACTTCGTGTCTTTTAGGTTGACTACAGATTTGCATTATCAGCCAACCTGACTAAGCTATCCAAACCAACCTTGCAATAGTCCCCTCCCCCTTCTCTCTCTGTCTCTCTCTCAATGCAAATGAAATTGTGCTGTTTACATGGACTGTTTTGAAATGCAAAACCCCTTCAGAATATGTTCAGGACATAAATGTTTATAAAAGAGAACAGCTGCTAATAAAACTTGGTCAATTGTGATAAACAACGAATTTTTCTAAAATATATCTAGCAGTTCTCACCTCTACAGAAAGATCCAGCTCTGTCAATGCTTCTCGAACCCTTCTGCAAAAGGGGCATGCTTCTGTTTACAAAATGCAAATACTAAATAAAGTGAAAACTTTCAGATTCAGAAAATAACATTTGAAATAAGCAATTTATTCAAACTTTGATCCCAAAAGTAATAATAATTTTTACAAGGCGTAAGAACTTGTTTATTAGAACATGCTAATTTACTTGTTTTCAGAAATTCTAATGCTCATTCTTCCATCCACTTATGTAGCCAAAACATTGAATCAGGAAAACTAAGATAAATCAAAGTGAAATGTAGAGGAAAGCAACTTTTCACATTTTGGCCATTTATAAGCATATGATAACCAAACCTTATTTAGCAAGACACTTACCAAATTCAAAGAGTTGCATGCGAATGGGAGGATCAGAAATGGTTATATCGTTGCTCTCTGAGCCCTCTGCTAGTGATTTTGATCCCCAAGGAAATCTTGCAAAGGTGGATAAAGAAGATGTCGCTACCTACTATTGAGCCACAAAAAAGTAGAGAATTAAAGCTTTCTGCATATGCAAACATTGAAGAAAGAAACATAAAGAAAACATGACTCTTTAAACGGGACTCTAGAGGTATATTATGTAAAAAAAAAAAAAGTAAATAAAACATTGAAGAAACTTATGAAAGGTAAAAAGAAAAAGGACAAGGACAATAGTTTGGGCAAAGAAATAAATGATATAAGAGTGATGAGAAAAAAGGGTGACTCTTTAAAGAGGTTACCTCCAGAGCATCATTCCGTTCTTGGGAGGGGTCTCCTCCCTGCAAACCACAATATAGAAAGCATTGATAAGGAAAAAATGAAAAGTTATAGAAAGGACCACGAACTTATAATCACGTATGCTAGAAATAGAAATCAATTCCAAGTACGAGAAAGAGAGAAGGAATTTTGTTTAAAGCTACAGCAGCTCCTTTCCGAAGTGCTAATGCATAAAAAGTACAGCAGCCAGTCCATCAAAGGTATTAGCTGCCAAGGGATCAAATCTATGTTGCTTGGACTCAGATGTGAGTGTCAGATACGCGTACGTATCAGACACGGGTATAGTTAGATATTTCAAAATGTTAATGCATATGTATCCCATGTATTGGACACGGATACTTCAAAAACAATGAACAGTCCAAGCAACATACAATTAAATTCAAACAAAAAGAATAGGCATGAATCAAATGAAGAAGCAAGTCGATAAGGAAACCTGATTCTGAACATTCAGACAATAGAAATTCTAGCATTTGGATATCTGGTTTAGTTGTTAAATGATATATGCTGTGTAATATGAACAACGATGGTCTTGGAAACCTTGCATTGCATGCTAGAGAATCTTTTTCTACTGAGGGGGGCAGTTAGAGTTAATGGCTTACTATGCTTGACTGACTTGACCAGCAAGGAAGATCACAGAGTTAAAGGTGAAGTGCATGGGGTGGCAAATACCCAGGAAAACCAGTACATAGTTACACTTGCAAAACATAATAAGCACTTGCAGGTAGTTAACACCAAGCAAAGGTAATGAGCCTTTGAGATTGGTAAAATCCAACAAGAAAAGTACCAAAAATAAAATGTTAATCTTATATCATAGCCAAAAACAATAGTCATCACATGCAAAACAGAAAAGAAAATGATACTCAATATAACACTACACTGGAACACGAAGGTTTGTAGATCAAAATGTTTCCTGACAGACAAGGTGCCAAATCTTCAACTGGAAAAATGATAATCATGAAACGGAAAAAATTGAGCCATAGAAACCAAATCATATCACCAAAATTCATCGACTGACTATGCTTCTGCAATTAAATTCTAAATGACAATAATTGCATGCTTGTTTGTTACTTATTTATACAAACCGATAAGAAGCAAGAACATAAAGAGCCAGGATACCAAGCTGATGTCCTAGTCATAATTGGTTTTAATCCATATTTTTAGAGGAAAATATAATAACGATCTGAGAAACATGCATCCACAGTTAATCTTGCCTTTCTATAGGTATTCCGCAAGAGAGACATAACCTACAATTAAATCTACTCAAAACTGCCAGTTTTCTACAATTTTCAGCCACTCATCGCATCATAAAGAGACCCAACTACCATGATTTCATCTACCCTAATAACATAAAAGGAATAAATATTACATATCAACTTTGATCCAATGTAACATATGAACTTAGGTTTAGTGCAATGAGAACTTTGATTTTCACCTAGATGTACATATTAGAAAAAAATACAAATAAATATAGTTATTTCAATTTTAGTGAATATGACTATTTGTTGTATTAAGGTAAGCATCCGTAGGTAACAAAATTAAAACAATATAATTGTCCTGATTATATTAAGCATTAAATTTTGTTTACCTGAAATGTTAACAAGGTGATATTGAAAATAAAGAAACATGTAATTGATGAGTTGTTTGTCTTTAATTCCATAAAGAAATGCTGAATAGTACTTAACCTGTGATTTTATGGGCGTGACAAGCTCAAATTTTTTTGTTGTAGAGAAAAGATAAACAAGGTTTCAAGAAAAAAAATAAATAGACTTACAGAGAATAATCTGAGAAGAGGACAAAGTATAGATAAGAAGCTGGTGGATGCATTGCCAGCATTTTGAGTTGAGGCTTGTGGGGATGGTCCCGTCGTGTCTAAATCATGGTCAGTTGGTTTCGCCGGATAGAATCTGTTTCTGCGTGAGACCCATTTCATGTTTCTTGACAACTTTGGGGAAAAAGATGAGAAAATAAGCTTCGAAACTGGAAGTGAAGTAGTAGTTAGAGAAGGAGGATTGTGGTTTGAGGGAAAGAAAGAGGCGAGGGAAGGTAAAGGAGAAGCCATCATCCTTGCTTAGTGTATTTGCCTCGCAACCAACCACAACTCAACTACCATACAGCAACGATCTTTCGTATTGGGCTGGGCTCTTTTTCTCAATTCCATCAATTTTGGATAAATTAAAAGTTAATATCAAATAGGGTAATTATTTTATACCATTAGCAGTCTAATAAAAAAAATAAAATAAAATCATCAGTTAGTTTAAGATATTCTTATAAATAAATAAAATTTTAACAAGTCACGCAGGCATAGTTGAAAATAAGAGATAATTTTTTAATTAATTTTATTATGAAATTATATCTAAATTTATCTCAATTTATTTCTAAAATATAGGATTTATATATAAATATGATAAACAAAGAGCATATTCTAAAATTCACGGATAATTCATATCAATTTTTTATTTAAATAGATGGCTCAAATAAGTAAGAAAGAGAAAACTTAGAAAGATAATTTTTTAAAAACACACTAGAATTTTATCGATGGTTGAGATCTGTCTTCAAACTTATAAGCTTCCTTTTATTTATAAAACTTGATGATTAGAAACAACAAACTCAAATAAGATTTTTCTGCTTAGCCTTGTATGCTCTAATTTTCATCTTAGGTGAGGTTAAGCTCATTACTCAACATTCTTTTTTTTGCTTAGCCTTGTATGCTCTAATTTTCATCTTTTCTATTTGATTCTCAATATCTGATTTAGTTATGTGACTATCTCTATTTGAGTAATCTTTTTAGTTGAGTCATCAAATGTTTGTTTTTAATGGTTTAGGGTTTAGTCACAAATATTGTCATACCATGGGTAATCTTAAGACCATTTTGATGGATCTAGAATACTTTTTCTATAGTGCTTTATCACTGTTATTATTTCTTGTTGATAAGTGTCTCGTGTGAATATGATATGTGAATTGTGCAAGTATACACGTCGAATCAAGTAATAAAGTGATAAGTGAGATCGTCTCCACAGGGATCGGATTAGGTATAGAAATGATCAAATTATGATAATGATTAATGTTATGTCAAAATCGAGTTAGTATGTAGTGATAGGTTAAAATAATAAGGATGAGTGTGAATTGTACACAGGCTGACATGTGAAAATGCTAAGGCAAAGTAAGAGTAAAAATATGTGATGGCAATGATGAGAATAATTACGTGAACAATATGCGAACAAATAAATAAGTAACTAAGGATGTTATGGCAAAGATACTGCGGCAATGGATAGAAGGTCTACGATGTTGATTTGGAAGGTTGGGATTACTACGAATCTGCCATTACTTTCAGTAATGCCTCAGCATAATCGTACTCAATCTACTGTTCATAAGAGACCTTAAGTGACTTGCTTCTTTCAAAAGCAAAATCTCAAGCTACCTGGCCTGTATCTAAAGGCCTTAGCACGATACCCCGCACCATTTTGTCTTCCTTCTGTATGAACGTTGCTTTATGTCTAGAGTCTACTATAAGTATCTGTCGAGTACTTACTCATATCATTCAATTATGGTCCAACTAATCCAACCTTTTCATAATTAGATTCAATTTCATGGGCATACTACACATTTATCTATGTCTAGAGAATGTACGCATACACTTAAAAAATAAGAACAATTGAATGAAACTGTAGATTAAATCAATCACATGCATCAACTATTAAAGAAAATAAAAGTTTCATCATGTAATCCCAACCAATGTGATTTAGCTCATGAGTTGGTGATTAAAATTCAAGTTTGAAATAACACCCAACATTGTTTTGATCAATTCAATTTACAGAGAAAAAAATCAGAAATAATGGAAGAACTTAGGAAGATGGCTGTCGCCAAATCAATCCTCAATCCAGCAGCACAGTGTCCTGTGATGGTTAAGAGAGACTACCTTTGGTCTCCTCTTTTCGTCTCTATTCAGCCGCTACCCTCTATTGTTGCCTCTAGATCTATACATTTAGGGCTTCCTCCTTTGGCTTTTTATAGGCTTTTCCTTCCTAGAATAGCTCCAACAGCCCACAATATCTTCTCCTCTTTTTTAGTTAGATTTTTCTAGTACAAGTAGAGTTAGGCTAAAATTGGTTTGCGATGAGTGTTGACTTGGTCATCTCCCTGAATTGCCATGACATACAAGGTGGCAAACTGTCCAACCTTTTGTCCCAGAAAACCTTAACTCCTTTATTTATTTCTCCAAATCCTGCACCTACCAAACCACCAAACACAACCCTTCCACATGAAATTAAAAGTATCTAACATGTAAACACAGTCCAAGCACCTATTTCAAATGATAAGACTACTAATAAAATGTCTTAAAATGCCACTAAATGCACCCAAGTACAAGCAATTAGTTAGGTCTAAAGGTATGAAATATAACTCTTTTTAAGAGTTATCAATAAGGCTTAGGGTATCTGGCCAAAGGTCTTATGGAGGATCGACATCAGGTAGGGGGCTTATTTCAAGAGTAACTATCCTATTGAGTTGGCATATATATTTTTAGAGTTTTCTCTATTCTTTGTCAAGATTTCTGTTATTATTAGGATAAGTTTTATAAATCCATGTTGTTTGAAATGCTTCTAGCTGGGTAGAAACACTATGCTACATAAAATACTGTGGCTTATTATAACACCCCTTGCTCGACTCGATCATTGAATCTGAGCTACAGAATGCTACACTAGTTACTAGAGCAATAATGATCAAATAAATGTTCAATTCATGTTGTTATACATTTAAATACAAGCAAGTCACACATATGATATGATATACAATTAATTCTAGGACTTACACGAGCTTATGGATACTCTTATACTAGTTCGCACTCAAACTAGGACCAAATTGTAAAGTTTTAAAAAAATTTAGACCGACATCGCAAATCCATCATTTCCTTGTTGTGGTGTGATCATCTCAGTATGTCACGTTGCGACGACATGCATATGCTCGTCGTGACGTCACTCTTTGAGATGACGTTGCGACGTGACCCTTGTTTTTGGGTACTTAGCTCATTTTGGTACCTAAATTACATGTTTTCAACCAAAACATATCGTTACCAACATTCATTTGACCATTTCACTTATACCAAACCTAATAAAACATGCCAAAATGAACTTGTAACCATTTGAAATTAATCATTTAACTCAACATACAATCTATGTCATTCATTCAAATTCAATTTCACCATTTACTTATCTAACCATGACAATTTTACTTACCTTAGTTCAATATGTGCATAACTACTCATTTTGAGTATCTACTATCTAAATGACAATGGAAAAAACCAAATCAACTATACACATAACCTATATTTCAAGCATGACTATCATTTTTACCGCTTTATATACCATTAAGCAACAAATCATTCAAACTATTATACTTATAATCTTTATCATGCCAACGCCTATCAATTGAGATCATTAAGCATACAAGCATCACACAAGACCAAAACATGTATTGATTTGATCACATAGCAAGCCAATTATATAAGTTCCAACCATTATCAACTTATCACATAACATTAACACCAAGTTGACCATTTGCACAACAAAGGTCCCTATACACATGCCACAAGCTCTAGTCCAAAATGAATTTATAACTAAGAATGCTTAGTAAGTTCAAATGGAGTTACTAAACTTACCTTGATCCATTAAAGAATAAAGAAAAATGTCATACATTTTGACATTCAAAAGTGGCTATCCTTGGAAACATATTAGCACATCTAAGTACATGTCAACAATACCAACTAAATAAGTTAGTCACATTTACAAATCATAAGGAAGATTTAAGACATTAAGGCAATCCAATACTTATCACATATTAAATATCAAACATATACCATTACATATCGAATTTGTATTTAAATTTCCATTTTCATTTATTTGAGCATCACCCGACGGAACTAAAGTAAAACTGACTCAGATACATGAGAATAAGTTGCTCACACAAGCTGACAGTATTCCAAGGTCACTCACACAAGTTGACATTATAACAAAATTGCTCACACAAGCTGATATTATATCAAGGTTGCCTGTCCTAGCTAAACCTACGATATGTACAGGGGTGAAGCCAGAACAATTTTTTAAGGGGGCCGGATGAAATTTTAATTTTTTATAGTTTATATCTTTATAATTTGTAAAGGATGAAATCGACTTTTTATAATTTTAGGGGGGCCAAAGTGTAATTTCACCTTAACTAATTTAAATTTTTTTAAAAAAATTAAGGCCTAAATAGTAATTTTACATTTTAGGGGGTCAGAGCCCATGCTAACCTCCCCTTGGCTTTGCCCTTGGATATGTATAACTCGAGAAACTACAACAAATTCTAGATCTTGTAATAACATGTAATATCCCTTATCAAACGCACGTATAACCCTAATGGCATGCTATACATATCCTAACATTTTACTAAATTCACATGGGCATCGTTTTCGTATATATGTCATTACCAATCATTGCACATGATCACAAATTTCATTTACGAGTCCTGTAATCAATCAACATTCATATTTGTATCATGAACCATTTCATAATAGTCAATTTTCACAAGCATTTTCAATTTAATCCATTTTTAGTCATATGTGCCAAATTTGCTAAATTCTACTCAAATCTAACATATAAATAAATCTAAACATAATTCATACATAAAAATAAAATAGGGTGGTAAGTTCCATATGAATTTACTTGTTCAAAATATGTAGAATGAATACTTTAAGGGCTAATCCATAATTTTAGTTTTTCCCCGATCAACTCCACTTTGATCCGACTCTTGATTTAAAAAAATCACTCTATATCAACAATCAATACCAAATATCTCCATACTATGCTATGATATGCATGAACCTATATAACTCATTTTTTCGATATCTTTAAAATTTTACATTTTATTCAATTTAGTCTTTGAACTCAGGATAGTCATAACTTTCAATTCCTAACTTCAAATTAAAATTTGATTTCATATATTCTAATGAAGGACCTTAAAATTTATATTTTTAACATAATTTCATGTTAAGATTCACATTTATTCAATTTGATCCTTAATGTAACAAAGTTGACAAATAAGCTAAATTAACTTCTTACATAGAAATTTCATGTCCCTAGCTTTATTGTGAAATTTCTTTTCAAGGATGGGACTAAGAACTTCTAACGGACTTTCTGCATAAAGATTTGGTGGGATGCTGAAGGGTGAAGGTGGAGGAAGAGGATTTGACTTTTTAGAAGTGAATTTTTTCGATGTGGAGGGTTTGTACATCATGATTTCATTGGGTGGTCTAGTTAAAAAATCTGTAAGAATATTAATCTTTCCTTGTAATATGTTTAATATCAAAGGTAAACTTAGAGAACTACTTAGACTATCTAAGAAGCTATGGGTAAGGGACATTTTTCTACTTGAATTTTAACATTTGCGGAAATGAGGACATATCGATTTCTACATAGAAATGATGTTTTATTAGATGGAATTCAAATTTTGACATACCTTTCTTTACTGTCAGGATTTCCTTGAAAGTATAGTGGTAATGAATTTCTCCATCTGGGAATTTTCTACTTTTGGAACCAAATAGATGTCTCTTGCAGTTTATCTCTTCGAAACGAATTGCCCTCCGATATTTGTCGCTAGCATCTGTCTAAAGAATACTTTTTCCATCAACAAGAATTTGTAATGGTGGCAAATCTTGGAGATTTTCTTTAAGCTTTTAGACTACTCTTATTTGAACTTCTTTCCATAGAGGAGATCTTTTTTTCAACATCTTTCTCAAAGGATTGGTTTACTTAGAAATTTTTGGAACAAAATCTCTAAGATAATTGACAATCCCTAGAAATTGTTAGATCTGCTTCTTTGCGATATTTTCATCACGAAATTTCAATAATTCTTGTGCAATATGGGGACCAGGTTGATATTTTTTTTCTTTATTGTTCATGCTCAGAATTCTATCTCAGATTTGTGTGTTTGCATATTTCTTTATGATAGAATAATTCCATATTGAAGGACCAACTACTTGAACTAATTCATAAGAATAATATGGGCTTGTTCATCTGAATTATACAAAAGGATGTCATCAATATATATATATATCAATGCATTATCTATGATGGGCTAGAAAATCTTGATCATGGACTTTTGGAATAATGATAGAGCTATTTTCAAACCAAAAGGCATTATTGTCCATTGATAATGCTAATTTGGTATCCAGAAATGTATCTTAGGCCTCTCTGCTAGCTCTATTTCCAATTGCCAAAATCCTGGACAATTTCTTGGCCAAGAAAACCTGCGTTCCTGAAAAATAAAAAAAAATAGAATTAAGAATTTGGAAAAATAAAAATAGAATTTAAAGTGAATTGAAATTACGAAATTAAATAAATTGCAGAAATTAAAATGAGGAATATAAAAATAAATATAGTTGGGAAAATCAATAGTTTCTTATGTGGCAAGATTCCAGCCTCCGGTTGTCTCGTTTCGCCTTGGGTTCAATCCTTAGCTTTTAAGTAACCCTTCTCGAGCAGGATAATCCAGTTATAGTGGAAGAGGACACCTACGACCACCAGCTCCAAGGATTTGGATTTAAGATTTGGCGGAGCCTGACTCTAGCCAATAATCGCTTTTGTGGGACTATCTTCTGCTAGATCACCTCTTCCCAACGGCGAATACCACGTAGTTTTGTCTCTTAGATTCGCCAACCTCTGACGCAGAAAGCCAACGAACCGACTGTGCAACCTTCCCAAAATGTACAAAGCGGTCGTTCCTTGCACAAGTTGAAAATATCACCTATTAAGGGACATGGACGGAAGCGTCAGTCCCGTAATGTGGAGAAGCGATGAATACCCTGTTGAGAAGGCCAAGCGCGGATTCTAAACCTTATGAACCTTTTTGGGAAATTTTGACAACCTTCAGCTAGATTAGTTTAGTGGCTCATGATTTTTGGGAAAGAAATAAATATAATATAAATGATATTTTTATTGAAGAAAATATGGAAAGAACAAAAAGACAGTTTTTGGGAGAGGGAGTGTTTTCAAGAAAAAAAAGATGATCAATATGTGCCACTCCATCCCTTATTTATAGTACTAGAAAACCTAGTCTATTCCTAATAAAATTCTAAAAGATAAATAAAAATAAATAAAGATAAATGAAAATTAATCCTAAAATTAAATCTAAATAAAAATCCTTAATAATTATCCTAATATAATTGAAATTAAAATAGAGTCTTGTGCTATAAAATCTCTTCTTTTACATTTTAGCCCTTGGGTTTTCCATGTTTGCATTTTTGGCACCACTTCTCTCTTTCTTTGCATGTTGGCCCATTATATCTTCAAATTTGTACTTTTTGCCCTTAAATTTCCTCTTGCCTCCAATTTAGTCCCTAAAAGATAAAATACCACAAAATAATCCAAATTAGTAGGATCATACTCAAAATAACCATGCAATTAGCACATAAAATATGTTGTTCTAGAGTATTATCAAATTCCCCATACTTAGCCCATGCTTGCCCTCAAGTATGGTTCATGTCCACTGTGAAAATTAAATCCTGCCATGAAAGAAATACCACTCCAATGTTTTATAAAAATTAGAAAAAAATGCATACGAAAAATAAAGAGAACCCTTAGCTTGGTTGAAGTAAAATTGAAAAAATGTTCCAATTAACACACACAAAAGTTAGGATCGACTTGGATTATTTCATGAAAATTAGGTAATTTACCAAATCTATCAAGACACCCTATTCGTTTTTACCTTTAATCCTCACACTTTATTAATATGTCTTTTTTTTTTCTTTTTTTTTTCAATAGAATTTTAATTTTATTTATTTATTTTTACTTAGGAATATATTTAACCTTTTGACGCAAAGAGAGATGACAGCCAAGCACCTCACCTCGGTTACTCAGCCCAACATACTCCTAATTTTTATTTTTCTTAAGAACATATCGAACCTTTTGACGCGAAGAGAGATGACAATAAGCACCTCACCCCTGCACTCATTGACACATTCTTAAAAATTCTGGTTAGTGGAGTTTTACCTAACACGTCACACAACCTTTTGACGCGAAATAGGATGACAACCCAAGCACCCTACCCCGGTTACTCAGCTAGTCATGTCTTAAGCTGCACTCATAACCACAGAAACATTATTATTAAACGAAATTTTAATTTTGGAGGACTTAGGAAAAACAATCAAGTGTCAAAATTAAGTTTTAGTAACTACCTTAATAGTCATGAACATATTTTAAGCATGCAATTGTATTAAGTGTCCTCTTGTATTTAGACTTAATCAAATTTATCAAAATCAAGATAGGGTTATCTCTATTAATCATAATTATTTAAACTCAAAGAAATAAAACAATGGAGATGCAATCAAATAGGCAAAATCATAACTAACTCAGTAGACAAAAATCATGCATGTGGGTCAAAAAGTGGGCAAGTCGTGGTCAAATTCTTGGGCATGAAAAGAGGCAGAAATTTTTTTTTATATGGACAGCAATGACCAAAGCAGTAGCAACAAAAAAATAGCATCTAAAACGACAGAAATAATGAGGAATGTCTCCCCTTACTTAAAACACATAGTCCTCTATGTGGAACAAATAAATAGGTAGAAAAAAAACTTAGAAGAACTTCCCCTGTAGTTACTGTCGTTCGCGCATTATGGTAATGAGTTCTCCCTATTGTTGCTTCAGTTTACCTAGACAAAAGAAGAGAATTTTATTAATACCTGAAAATAATAAATAATAAAATAATAAAATAAAAATTGGGTTACCTCCCAATAAACTCTCGTTTAACGTCGCTAGCTTGATGCCGTAAATGGTTCTATGGAAGTTTTAATTGAATTTTTTCGACCGTGTGGGCCTGAAAATTTTCGTAAAATGGCTTCAACCATTGGCCATTGACTACGAACTGCTTCCCTATTTCTTCACTCTCTATTTCAACTGCACCATGTGTGAATACTTGGGTCACAATAAAAGGTCCTTGCCACCGAGATCGAAGCTTACCTGGGAATAGCTTTAATACGAAGTTATAAAGCAAAACTTTTTACCCTACCGAGAAATGCTTCTGAGCTATTTTCCTGTCATGAAATAGTTTTGTTTTGTCTTTATAAATGCGAGCATTCTCATAGGCATCATTATAAATTTCCTCCAACTCATGAATGTCCAATTTTCTTGCCTTCCCTGCGGGCTCTAATTCCATGTTACATTGTCGAATAGCCCAATAAGCTTTGTGCTCCAGTTCTACTGGTAGATGACACGCTTTGCCAAAAACAAGTCGATACGAGGTCATGCCAATTGAGCCCTTATACGCCGTCCGATAGGCCCAAAGCGCGTCATTGAGCCGAAGACTCCAATCCTTCCGATTGGGCCTAACTGTTTTTTCCAAAATGGACTTGATCTCCATGTTCGAAATCTCTGCTAGGCTGTTTGTTTTGGGATGGTAGGCTGTTGCTATACGATGATGAACTCCATATTTTGATAATAGTGCCTTCATGATCTTGTTGCAAAAGTGGGTACCACGATCACTGATCAAAGCTCGAGGTGTGCCAAACCTAGAAAAAATATTTCGGTTTAGAAATTCGACAACAGTTTTAGTATTATCATTGCGAGTAGGCTTTACTTCTATCCATATAGAAACATAGTTTACTGCAATAAGTATATATACGTTTCCAAACGAAGAAATAAAAGGGCCCATGATATCGATGCCCCATACATAAAAAATCTCGCATACATGAATCAGGGATAGGGGCATTTGATTTCGTTTAGTGATGTTACCTGTATGTTGGCATTTTTCGCAAGACTTACAGAAGTTATATGTGTCGCGGAAAATTGTGGGCCAATATAGCCCACACTCTAATACCTTATGAGCTGTGTGTTTAGGGCCGAAGTGACCTCCACAAGCTTTTGTATGACAAAAGGTAAGGATAGAGGTTACCTCGGTTTCGGGAACACATCGCCTTATTATCTGATCTGAATAGTGTTTCCACAAGTATGGGTCATCCCAAATGTAATACCGAGCTTCCCGTCTAAGCTTGTCCTTCATGGAACGTGCTAACTCAATGGGCAATGATCCTATGGTTAAGAGATTAACTATATCTGCATACCATGGATAGTGAACCTCGGTCGAAAATAAGCTTTCATTAGGAAACTCATCCTTTATAGGAACATCATCAAATGGAGTTTTTATCCTACTCAGGTGGTCAGCCACAGGTTTTCACATCCCTTTTTGTAATGAATTTCGATGTTAAATTTTTGGAACAGCAGAATCCATCTAATGAGTCTTGGTTTCGCCTCCTTCTTTGCGATCAAGTACCTAAGAGCTGCATGGTCAGAAAAAATAATCACTTTAAATCCCAATAAATCAGAAAAAATAATCACTTTAAATCCCAATAAATAAGATCGAAATTTATTTAAAGCGAATACAACTGCTAAGAGTTCTTTTTTCGTAGTGGTGTAGTTACTTTGTGCAACATCTAAGGTTTTTGAGGTATAGCAAATGACATGAGGCTCTTTGTCTATCTTTTGCCCTAACACGGCCCCCACACTGCGTTCACTTGCGTCGCACATAATTTCAAAGGGATAGTTCCAATCTGGTGCTAGCTCTATAGGAGCGGTCACCAACTTCTGCTTGAGTGTATCAAAAGCCTCCTTACATTTTGGGCTGAATTCAAATTTCCTATCTTTCTGCAATAACTCGCATAATGGTTCAGCCACTTTTGAGAAGTTTTTTATGAAACGCCTATAAAATCCTGCATGGCCAAGAAAAGAACGAATTTCCCTTACAGTAGAGGGATATGGCAAAGAATTAATAATGTCAATTTTGGCCTTATCGACCTCAATTCCCTTAGCAAAAACTATATGACCTAAAATCAGACCCTTGTCTACCATAAAATGATACTTTTCATAGTTCAAGACAATATTAAATTCTATGCACCTATTCAAAATTATCGTGAGGTTTTTAAGGCATTCATCAAAACAATTTCCATACACAGTAAAATCATCCATAAAAACTTCAATAATTTTCTCTACATATTCAGAAAATATACTCATCTGGTGCGTTACAAAGTCCAAATGGCATCCTTCTGTATGCAAAAGTGCCGAATGGGCATGTAAAAGTGGTCTTTTCCTGATCCTCTGGTGCAACTGGAATTTGGAAGAAACCTGAGTATCCATCAAGACAACAAAAGTGAGTTTTACCTGATAAACGTTCAAGCATTTGATCTATAAAAGGAAAAGGGAAATGATCTTTTCTAGTGTAAGAGTTTAACTTCCTGTAATCAATACAGACACGCCACCCATTTTGTACTCAAGTTGGTACCAAGTCACCTTCGGCATTTTTCTTTACCGTCACACTCGTTTTCTTGGGCACGACTTGAACCGAACTTACCCATTTAGTGTCAGAAATAGGGTAGATTATGTCAGCATTCAGCAGTTTGATTATTTTTTTTTTACTACCTCCATCATATTTAGGTTTAATCGCATTTGGGCCTCTTTCCTCGGTTTTGCGTTTCCTCCAGGTAGATTCTGTGTGTGCATGTCAAGGGGCTTAGTCCTTTCAAATCGGCAATGGTCCAGCCAATCGCGTCCTTATGACTTTTCATTACCTGGATCAAACTTTCTTCCTCGAGCTTAGAGAGTTTGTTGGAAACTATGATTGGTACGGTATTACCTTTCCCCAAAAACGCATACTTAAGATGTTCAGAAAGTAATTTCAATTCCAATTCTGGAGCCTGCACAACAGAAAGTAAAAGTTTAGTATTTGATGGGGATAGTAACTCATTAACAGATTCATAGTCATCAGGTATAAATTCAGATTTATCTTCATAAATCGACTCAAAAGTCTCATCTACTAATGAGTCGATTATGTCGACACGATTTACGCTCAAAATTTCGCTTGGATGACTAATGGCGTCATAAACATTAAACTTCACAATCTCCCCATCAAATTCCATCGTAAGAGTTCCGCTTCGAACGTCGATCTTAGTGCTAGTGGTACTAAGAAAAGGTCGACCCAACAGGAGGTCCGAAGATCTAGTAGTGTTATCCTCCTCCATCTTTATCACATAAAAATCTGTAGGGAAAATAAGTTCATTAACTTTTACCAGTACGTCCTCAAGGACTCCTTCGGGGTGTACAACAGACCTGTCTACCAACTGAATTATAACACCTGCTTTCGTCAAAAAACCCGCGTTAAGTGATTCATAAATAGAATAAGGCATAACATTTATGGAGGGCCCTAAATCACACATGGCCTTCTTGATCCCCAAATGGCCTATTTTGCATGGTATAGCGAGCATACCCCTATATTTGCATTTTGCCGGCATTTTTCGCTGTAACACCGCGGATACATTCTCACCAACACTTACCTTTTCATTACCTATTAGTTTTCGTTTGTTGGTGCAGAGTTCTTTGAGGAACTTAGCATACCGCGGAATCTGTCTGATGGCATCCAACAGTGGTAGGTTGATCTCGACATTCCTGAATGTTTTGAGAATCTCCTTGTCTTTCTTACTTTTTCGACACTGATTTAATCATCCTGGGAATAGAGGCTGAATTTTTAGCAGTGGGGGTTTTGCTGGGACCTGTTCATCATTTTCGGGTTTTTCTTGGGCAATTTCTTAGCCAAGATTTCTGCCAGGAATTGGTTCCAGTACCTTTCCACTTCGCAGCGTCACTGCATTAGCGTTTTGCCTTGGGTTTGGTTCTGTTTGTGACGGCAGCTTCCCTTGAGAACTCATCTTCTCAATTGATGTGGTCAATTTTCTTATATACGCTTCGATTTTCTGTTGAAAATCAAGCATGTTAGCCGCTAATTTATTGACCAAAGTTTCTAGAGAATTACCTGAATCTCGTGGCTGTTGTGGCACTCAGTTCTGGTATAGCTGGTTATATCATGGGTTGGCCCCATAACTTAAGTTAGGGTAACCCCTCCATCCTGGGTTGTAGGTATTAGCGTAAGGGTCGTATCGCCTTTGTGGTGGCCCAGGAAAATTTCCCACAGCATCTAAATGAGCCATAGTATCATCATTCAAACTGGGACATACATCAATTGTATGTTTAGGGGTAGCACATATTCCGCATAACCGGGCTGTCTTTGCTTTTTCTGCAACAAAAAAATTCAAAATATTAGCAATTCTATCAACTTTATCTTCTAAGGTTGAATTACTTAGCTGATGAACCCTTCTAGGAGGTTCAAGATTGGCTCGAAATTGCTGAGAATTTGCAGCCATTGTGGAGATTAAGTCTCTTACTTGTTGTGGAGTCATGTTGACCAACGCTCCTCCACTCGCGACGTCTACTATATTCATCTCCATGGGTTTCAGGCCTTTATAAAAGTACTGAAGCAAAGATTGTTTCGTTATACCATGTTGTGGGCAAGTTACACATAATTTTTTAAATCGCTCCCAATAGTCGTATAGAGACTCCGTGTCTTTTTACCTTATTCCCATGATTTCCCTTCTTAACTCGGCTGCACGCGACGTTGGAAAAAACCTGTTGAGAAGCAAACGAGACAATTTAGCCCAAGTCGTTACAGATCTAGGAGGTAAATAAAATAACCATTCCCTAGCAGAATCTGCTAAGGAAAAAAGGGAAAGCACGTAGTTTAATTTGATCCTCAGATACCCCCTGAGGTTTTATACTAAGGCAAACCATATGTAATTCTTTCAAATGCTTGTGGGGATTTTCATTCTGTAACCCCCAAAAAGTTAGCAGTAGCTGGATGAAGCCTGACTTTAATTCAAAATCAGTATCCATAGTAGGATACGCGATGCATAGTGGCGGTTGTTCTGTCGGCGCTTCGGCTAGTTGTCGAATTGTTTGAGCCATAGGTTATGGTGCTAGATTAGGGTTTTCCTCAACCCTAGCGTTAAGCACTTCTTCTGGGGAACCGACTTCTACTTTTTCGCCTTTAAAAGTTTGAGTAGGGTTTTCTTTAACCCTAGACTCTGCTTCGTCGTCAATTCTGATTTCTGGCTGTGGATTACTTTGAGTCCCAACCACTGCTGACTGTTTTTTCCTTAGCTTTGTTTCCTTACGATTAGCTCTCGCAGTCTTTTCAATTTCTGAATCAAACGCAAGAGTTCCTGAAGCAGATCTGGTCATAAGATACAAAAAAATAAGATTAGTACGTTATCGATCCCCGGTAACGGCGCCAAAATTTGATGTGTCGTTGAGAGCACCAAAAATATCCTATTCCCTGTAAAATAGTAAAAATAACAGTAAATGGGAAGTAGGGTCGAATCCTCAGGGATCGGATTGTATGAATGCTCGTTTCTTGAAATCCTGGACAATTTCTTGGCCAAGAAAACCTGCGTTCCTGAAAAATAAAAAAAATAGAATTAAGAATCTAGAAAAATAAAAATAGAATTTAAAGTGAATTGAAATTACGAAATTAAATAAATTACAAAAATTAAAATGAGGAATATAAAAATAAATAGAGTTGGGAAAAGAGAAAGTTTCTTATGTGGCAAGATTCCAACCTCCGGTTGTCTCGTTCCGCCTTGGGTTCAATCCTTAGCTTTTAAGTAACCCTTCTCGAGCAGGATAATCCGGTTATAGTGGAAGAGGACGCCTACGACCACCAGCTCTAAGGATTTGGATTTAAGATTTGGCGGAGCCTGACTTTAGCCAATAATCGCTTTTGTGGGACTATCTTCTGCTAGATCACCTCTTCCTAATGGCGAATACCACGCCGTTTTGTCTCTTAGATTCGCCAACCTCTGACGCAGAAAGCCAACGAACCGACTGTGCAACCTTCCCAAAACGTACAAAGCTACCGTTCCTTGCACAAGTTGAAAAGATCACCTATTAAGGGACATGGACGGAAGCGTCAGTCCTATAATGTGGAGAAGCGATGAATACCCTGTTGAGAAGGCTAAGCGCGGATTCTAAGCCTTATGAACCTTTTTGGGAAATTTTGACAACCTTCGGCTAGATTGGTTTAGTGGCTCATGATTTTTGGGAAAGAAATAAATATAATATAAATGGGATTTTTATTGAAGAAAATATGGAGAGAACAAAAAAAATAGTTTTTGAGAGAGGGAGTGTTTTCAAGAAAAAAAAAGATGATCAATATGTGCCACTCCATCCCCTATTTATAGTACTAAAAAACCTAGTCTATTCCTAATGAAATTCTAAAAGATAAATACAAATAAATAAAGATAAATGAAAATAAATTCTAAAATTAAATCTAAATAAAAATCCTTAATAATTATCCTAATATAATTGAAATTAAAATAGAGTCTTGTGCTATAAAATCTCTTCTTTTACATTTTAGCCCTTGGGTTTTCCATGTTTGCATTTTTGGCACCACTTCTCTCTTTCTTTGCATGTTGGCCCATTATATATTCAAATTTGCACTTTTTACCCTTAAATTTCCTCTTACCTCCAATTTAGCCCCTAAAAGATAAAATACCACAAAATAATCCAAAGTAGTAGGATCATACTCAAAATAACCATGCAATTAGCACATAAAATATGTTGTTCTAGAGTATTATCAGTTTCGATTGGGTAATGAAAATTTATCATCCTGAAGAAAATGTTTAAGTGGCTAATAGTTGATCACCAATCTGAGTTATCCTCTAGCTTACTCTACTTTTTTATTGACATAGAATGCTTTACATGCCTATTGAAAGTTTGAGGGTTCAATCAACCCTTGTAGTTGAAGCTCTTTGCATTATTGTTCTACTAGCTTTTAATGATCAAGATTTATTCCTATATGGCTTGCATTTGTGATATAGATATCTCCATTTCTTTTGAAAGAAAGTGTGGTGAAGAAATTTGGATTCTTCCATAATGGCTTTTCACATGTTGATAAAAATTTAGAATGTGAGTTTGTACAAACTTCATCTTTAAGCTCCAGAACAATCTATTGGATTTTTTCTAACTAAATGACAAACAACTTAGGAATTGGTACAAAGGATTTAAACATCTTAAATCAGATTCCATCAAGTAGAATTATCAAATGTTGGGCTTTGGTGTATAAATCAAAGCCTATAACAATATCTTCTCTTGGGAATTTGGATCTTGATACTGATGTTTTAACTAAGCCTACAACAAATGGTTGATCTACAACCGAATTAAAAATTCTTTCAAACGGCTTCCACCATTTTGTTAGGAAAACCTTTGAGTTCATGTTGGTTTTTGCTGCTTCAATATCTATAATGGCTATCACAGTAATGGGCTTGCTATACTTGTCCATGTAGATGTTGATAGGGATATAAGGAATTCGCACCACTGATAAAATGCTTGAATCTACCTCTGTAATGCCCCCAACCCGACTCGATCTACCGGATCCAAATCTCGGGTGTTACCTTTTTACAAATGTAACTTGAAACTTTTCTTTCTTATTCATTAATGTAAACGCCTATCTTTGTATAGCATAATTTCTTATGGCGTACACTATATAACTATATTTACATCTCGCCTAATTTAGAGACTTATACACTCTTACTATTATTCTTCGAATCATCGTACTTAACTTAGCCATAAGTTTGCTCCTCCATAACATGTCAGACTAAGGAATTACATACACGCTTAAAAACTAACTTATACTTAATCCAATCCTATTGTTGGACAACCTTAAAACTATCTGCTTAAGCCTTATTCTTATTGACTATATTTCAAACTTTCAAGATTTTTCCCAAAGACATACTCATAAACTTTTTTTTAAATGAATCCATCATTTTATCTATTTCAGAATTCATTCCAAAATTCTCACTTCTAAAACAAGACCCTGGGTGAGATGCTACAACCTTCTTTTGGGCTTGGATTTTAGCTTGGAATATGTAAATTCCTTCAAATAAATCATCTAAAGAGCTATATGAATTTTTATTAAAAAAAGCTTTGAATGGTGCATAGGGATTGATTAGTAGGTTCATCCTCTACTGAGAATAGATATTTAAAATCATCTTCATCCTTGATTCTAATCCTTCATTCAGACTGTATCTAATGGATATTTTTGCACCTTTTTTATTGTTAGGATAATTTTTTTTTCCAAAATGTCAATTTTTGCTTCTATGAGATTTTTTTTTCTTCTTCAAATACCTCCGTTTTGGTTTCTTTCTTCTAGAAAAGTTGGAGTTTGGAGAAAAGTTAAATTTGAATAATCTGAGGTGGGTTTTTTTTCTTGGTTCTGTATTGACAATGCTTGTCTTCTAATTGCATATTACCACTTGAATTTTAAATTAATTTTTAAATTCATCCTTACAGTATCAATATTATAAGAATAAAATCCTTTCATCAGTCATCATGTCTGATCTTAATCTTATCTTTCTTGAACTCGAATATGTGTTGAATAGTAAATGTATAACATGAGTAAATTGATTTCATTATAAGGTTTTTTTTTTCATCTCATCTCTTGAATATTTCAGAAAAAAAGGAAGAGTCTAAACAATATAAATCTTATTTAGCTATAAGATTGCTAGTAGTATTGTCATAAGTTTAAGCTAAATAGAAATGAAACATCCAAAGACCTTAACATAGAAATTTAAGACGAACTTATCATTTTGACATCTTAGCAGCCAGTTCTCTTACAAGCTTAGCAGCAACCATTGCAGTCATTCCGTCGACGGTGTCACGTTGTGGATTGAACTCTACTACATCGGCAGCAACAAGATTTCCTTCAAGATTGTGTAGAATATTGAGAACATCACGAAAGGAAAGGCCTCCCGGTTCGATGTGAGATACCCCCGGTGCAAAGGCTGGATCAAGACAGTCCACATCTACTGAAATATACACACCCTTTACTCCTTCCCCTAGTTTCTGTCAAAGTACATTATGCATTATTAGTCTCAAATTCTAATTTTCTTTCACTTTCCATCAAACCAAACAACAGCTTTTTTAGTTTCCGATTCTAAAACAATCTATTTTAAAATTTAGGGAAACCATTTTCTGCAATGTATCACTAAGGAAAAGAGGAAGAGAATGAGAGGGACCAGGTTTTCCAAGAAATGACGGTCTTTTGAAAATGTTCGCATTTCGTATTGCTCCACTCCGAACCTTTTTCCTTGTTCGCGCCCTTCAGTTGTTATCGATCTGATACCGACCTACCATAATAGCACCCTCAGTCAATTAATTGCAAAAAGAAAAAAGATACATCATCCCTTTCCTGCATTTTGGTGATAATATGTATATAAAATACTTCGAGAAAACTTAACAGACATTTTTAAATTTACCTGCAAAAGCCGCCTAGCATAACCACCCTCCATAATTCGAGCAAAAGAAGATGCATGTGAATACTTATTTCCTTCAAAACAATCGTAAATATCAGGATGGGCATCTAAATGAAGTATATCAACAGGTCCACCAAGCTTCTCAGAGACCGCTCTTACAACAGGAAAGGAAATCGAGTGGTCACCGCCTAAAACTAATGGGCGTAACGGATCCTGCAAAGTATGGACATAAGAAAAGTTGAAACTAGCATCATGATAAATGGCTACCACAACACCAATGATCTTCCCTCGCTCACCAAAAAGCTCAGGTGAGAAATATTTAACAGATCAAAGACTTCTAAAGAGGACAACCGGAAAACTAGTGGACAAGCAAGATTCGACCTATTTCAACACATAGATAATGATGAGATTGTTTCCAGAACAAAGTTCAGCAGTTCGGATTCTATATAAATCAAACTATCAAAGATCTAGTTATGCAAGCAGTTCAACACAATAACAAGCATATTAATCGGTCAATGTAATTTTGAATAAAGAGTTTAAACCAAAAAAACTAGTGGAAAGCAAGATTCAACCTATTTTGACACATAGATGATCACAAGATTGTTTTTGGAACAAAGTTTTCAGCAGTTCTATTTGTGTATAAATCAAGAACTGTTTATGCAAGCAGACCACCACAACAATTATCCTCATAACGAATCACAGTACTGAAGAAAGAAGCTAAACCAAAAAGTTAGTGAAGAGCAAGATTCAACCTATTTCAACAAATAGATGATCATAAGATTGTTTCCAGGACAAAAATAAGCAGTTCAGATTGTGTGTAAATCGAAAGCGGTTCAACTTCAACATAACAACAATAATCATAATCAGTCAAAGAAATTCTGAACAAAGAAGCTAAACTGAAAGACTAGTGGAAAGCAAGATTTAACCTAGTACAACACGATCACAAGATTGTTTCCGGGACAAAGTTCTGGAGTTTGATTTGTGTATAAATGAAGATCTATTTTTGTAAGTAGTCCAACACAATAACTACTATCACAATTAATCCATAGTAATTCAGATGAAAGAAGCTAAACCAAAAAACTATTTGAAAGCAAGATTCAAGCTATTTCAACACATAGATGATCACAAATTGTTTCAGGCACAAAGTTCGAGAGTTCGAATTGGGTATAAATCAAGACCTATATACGTAACCAATCAAACACAACAACAATCATCATAATTAATAACAGATAATTAAGAAGAAAGAAGCTAAACAACAACTCACCTCCTCCATTACTAGCTTGACAGATTCACTTATGACACTCATCAATCTATCATCATCTACACCACAATCACGTATTTCTTGGACAGGGACATCACCAACATCAGTTAGCACCCGTGGATCATTTAGTTCCTTGCCTGCAGGACCAAGGAACACGGATTGAGAATATTATTAACAAGTTAGTTCCGGAACTGCTTATATTTTAGATTACAAATGTCAACCAAATCCATTACAATGATGAAAAGAGTAGTGGAAACCTATATTACTTGGATTCTGAAGTAAGGGTCAGATACGGCTATGTGTGGGACATGAATATGTTTTAACTTTTCAAGTTTTACCATGTACTAAGAGGAGAATAACCTCACAATCATGTCTGAAAATATGTTGGGCAGCAGTAATTCAAGAAAAATGAAGAGTCGGAACAAAATGATTAAAACTTTCTGACATCAGACATTCATGTCATAATGTCAGATGGAAACAGCCAAATCAAGTGAAGAGATAGGAGTCAGTACCAATGTTGTTCTGACTTTTCATTCATTTTTCTTGAAGATCTCCTGTAAATGCATACCCAGACATGAGTATATAGGGGATATCACCCTCCAAAACCATCAAAATACGTTGAAAAACTTTTAGAAAAAAACTAAACATATCCGTGTCAACCACATACCCATACCAGAGTCCAGAGCAACATGTCACTACCAACAACCAAGAAAAAAAAAAGACATCTGTCATGCCAAGATATATAATAACATCCATTACTGAAAGGAAGATTAAGAGTGACCTTCTTCAGTGGCTGAGTTAGTGCTGCCACACCAGATAGCCTCCCGAATACGAGGAGGAGCAAAAGCGGGTCCTTGAAGAAACGATGAATTATGTCCTAAAGGAACTCCAAGCAGTGATGTTGATGCTAAAGCACCGCCCAGAGCACGCACAAGTTCTCCCTAGTAACAATATTATTATTATAAATTTCAAAAGCCTTAAAATGGAATGGAAAAAAACAATCAGTTTAACTTAAATAAATAAAAAACCTTGAGCTTTGCCCTCTCCCGAATAAGGGTAAGAGAAGCATCGATAACACGATTTTGGCCCTTTTCTATCAAATCAGAAGGTATATTCGCGGCTTTTAGCTTTTGCAAATAATGAATTCCTCTTCGCACTACCCCTGAGCTCGACATGTCTGCAAAAAATGTTGTGAAAAACATTGATTGTGATCATCCATGATGAGGATGAGGATTTAATCAAATAACAAGAGATTCATAACCAATGAAAGATTAAAGAGGATGGGTTTTCCTAGAAAAAAGAAAGCAGTAGCATCCGTACCTTAAACTTGAAGATGAAGAAGAAACTTAAAAGCTTTAGGTTATTGAGTAAGCAACAAGGGAATTGGACATGGAAAGAAGCAATGGGCAGGTTTCGTTGCTTGCGTGCCTTGTATGAACAGTCCCAGTCTCAAAATGTGAAGATGGGGTGGGCTTATAAAGAATCGATAATTGGCGTAACGGAGATAAAGAGATGATTAGAGTAAGCTGGCGTAAAGATGGTGATTTGCTGAGTCACGGAGGATTATGATGAGGATGATTAGCAAATTCCGGGGCCATAGTGGAGTGAGTACCAAGGTCACGCGCTCCCATTCATAGTGCGGCGCTCAGACACGGACGCATTCACTCACGCACCTCTATGCAGAAAAATATTCCGCACCACCCATGTAGGACGGTCTGTTTTTCTTTTAATAATTGAATTTGGAATGGACGAATTGGTACTTCTTTTAATTACAAAATTTTAGATTGGATTGAGACAAGGTTAATATAAAATTCGTCCTTTGATATATTTAATAAATTACTAATATCGAAAAGATGAGAAAATTTTTAATAATCATAATTAAAATGTATATTTTTATCATTTTAAAGTTATATCTTTATAATTTTTAAATATTTAAATTAATTAAAGTGTAATTTTATCATATATTAATTTAAAATTTTATAATTTATAAAAGAACTAATAATAGAATTTTTCATTTTAAAGAACCGAAGCTCCTATCAACTCTCCTTAGTTTTGCCTTAGAGAAACAACAATTTAATTTCTCAACTTTTAAAAAATCAAATTTTATTCTTGGCGATTACCACATCGATCTCTAGCGATGACAACCCTTTTTACGGTGTTCTTTAATTTTACGAACACCGTTATAATGCTATTATGATAATAGAGAAGTGTAATGATACTCACAAAATTGGATTTCGAGATGATGATAAATAAGATAAATCATTAGAGATTTGAAATCATGTGCATCGCTAATGCAATAAGGCTCTTCCAATGGTTTATTAGTTGAACAGAGTTCGTCACCAAGTTAATTTAATCATTGCGAGTTAAGGCACAATTTTTGACAAATTGATCAGGGTGATGTATCTCTAATTTATTTCTAAATTTTTTTTTGCAATTAATATTTGTTTGTCTTTTTTTTCTCTATTAGACTTGTTTGGTGCATTCTTCAAAAAAAAAGTATTTTTTAAAATTTTATAATTATTTTACATATTTTAATTATAGATCTTAACTTATAAAAATTTAAAATATGTGTTAAATATGACTCCTATTTTCAGTCAAATTTGAGAAATAATCTTTCAGTTAAACTCTATTTATTTGTTTCAATCAAATACTGATTAGTTTAGATTATTTTATTATTATTTGACTTATAAATTTAGCCTATAAATAGGCTCTTTTACAACCTTAGAAAAACACCCATTAGATATTAAAACTTATAACACATTTAGAGAATTTTGCGTTTACGTTTTGAGGGTTCTTTGTTTTCGAGATTTAGTTTTATCTCCATCTTTTGTATTATTCGTTCTTTTGCCATTATAATAAAATTATCTTTGTATATGATTTTTTATCCTATTTGGAGGGGGTTTTCACGTTAAATTTGTGTGTTCAATTTCTCAATTTATTCAGCTATTTTTTACTTGTTGCTTAATCGAGTCGATCCTAACAAGTGGTATCAGAGCTAGTTCAATTTTCATAGATCAGCTCATTCAAAGATGGCAACAACAAGGTTTGAAATTGAGAAGTTCAATGGTGAGACAAATTTCAATCTGTGGCAAGTTCGGATGATGGCAATTCTAGTTCAATCTGGCTTGAAAAAGGTTGTTACCGGGAAAAAGCCTGAGAATCTAAATAAAACAGAATGGGAAGAGCTTGATGAAAAGGCTTTGTCTGCAATCCAGTTGTGCCTCGCGAATACGGTATTGCAGGAGGTATTGATAGAGAAAACCTCATCCGCCTTATGGAAAAGGTTAGAAACTCTTTATGTGACTAAATCTTTGGCTAACCGTTTAGTGTTGAAACAATGTCTATTTACGTTTCGCATGAATGAAGATGAGCTTCTTAAAGATCACATCAGTCAATTCATTACTCTTTTAAATGATTTAAAGAATGTTGAGGTTCATATTTACGATGAATATCAGGCTATGCTATTATTGTGCTCTTTACCCCCTTCATACAAATCTTTCAGGGAGATCCTGATTTATGGCAGAGACAAACTCTCGTTCGAAGATATAAAGAGTCATTTGTTAAGTAGCGACAAACTCGGCAATGAGTTTCATTTGGATAGCAAGACAAATAGGCAAGTTTTCATTTTGATAGCATCAAGGAAATGAGACAAAAGGTGTCGCTATTGTAAAAAGTTAAGTCACGTCAAAGTAGATTGTTATAAACTGCGAAATAAAAGAGTTGCTGTGAGTAACGAGGAAGATGTAGCTGGTGCTAATTTGGCCAATGAAAGCGGTGATGATTTCTTGTTAGTGTCAACGAGTGATAACTCTAAGCTCACGTCCGAGTGGATCCTAGATTCGGGATGTTCTTTCCACATGTGTCCCAATAGAGAATGGTTCTTCACATACAGTTTGGTTGAAGGTGGAGTTGTGCGCATGAGAAACGATTCATCTAGTAAGGTAATTGGTATTGGTACTATTAAAATTAGGATACACGATGGGACGATTAAGACACTCTCAGATGTCAGGTATGTACTTGATTTACGAAGGAATCTTATGTCCTTGAGTTTTTTAGACTTGAAAGGATGCAGAATCAACATTGAGTCGAGTGGCATTAAAGTATCTCGTGGAGCTCTTGTTTTGTTAAAAGGTAAAAGAACTAGCAGTCTTTATATTCTGGAAGGTTCTACAGTGACTGGTGAAATCAGACGTCCCTCGTCCATTACAGAGTCAAAGTCAACTCGTTTGGAGCGGAGGCTACTTGGTCATAAAAGGGAAAAATGTATGACAGTTTTGTTGAAGAGAGGCTCTCTTTTGGATGCAGGTTTTGAAAAGTTAGGGCACTGTTTTCGTGAAAATTAAACCTGGGTTAGTTTTGATTTGGCCGTGTACAAGTCGAAGGCTAGAAGTCTTCCAGTTTCTAAGCACAAATTCAACTCAATTAACTCCCTGCATAGTTCAAGATAGGCTCGTGGCGGGCTTTGGCAAAGATGGCATTGTGGAAATATGAGTCAAGGTGGAGATTTGTTAAATATGACTCCTATTTTTAGTCAAATTTGAGAAATAATCTTTCAGTTAAACTCTGTTTATTTGTTTCAATCAAACACTGATTAGTTTAGATTATTTTATTATTATTTGACCTATGAATTTAGCCTATAAATAGGCTCTTTTATAACCTTATAAAAAACATCCATTAGATATTAGAACTCATAACGCATTTAGAGAATTTTTTGTTTATGTTTTGAAGGTTCTATGTTTTCGGGGTTTAGTTTTATCTTCATCTTTTGTACTATTAGTTCTTTTGCCATTATAGTAAAATTATCTTTACCCGTTGTTTTTTATCCTCTTTGGAGGGGTTTTTCGACGTTAAATTTGTGTGTTTAATTTATCAATTTATTCCGCTATTTTTTTAGTTGTTGCTTAATCGGGTCGATCCTAACAATTTGTCTGTTTGAATCTCGTGTTATGGCCTATTGCTTGAGTGTTCACATTTCCTAAGAATTGTCTAGATTTGAATATCATTGTAAAATATATATATATATATTAATTGTATAAACAACTTCATATATCTTAATTATGATTTTTTAATTAGATTAAAAATCCTAAATCCTATCACATGTGTACATATGTGGAAAACACAAATTTAAAATACAAATGTATGTTTAAAAATAACATACAATAAGTAATATATACAATAGTAAATTTTACATATTAAAATAAAAATGTATAAAATATATTAAAATTGAATTTTGCATATTAAAATAAATGACAAATAAATTTTTAAAAAAATTTAATGGTCAAATAAATCATTATGTCTTTATAAAACATATATTTTTTAGTTAAATTATTCACTATTAATTGAGGTAATAAAGGTAATAATGTTTTTAATTTTTATTCAAGATAATAACCTCTACTAATTGATGTAATAATAAATATTTTTAATTTTTAGACCACTTGAGATTTTAAATTTTTATGGGTTAATATTTAATATATTAGCAATATATTCTTTTTATTTTGCAAGTAATTTAAAATTTTATTAATGTATTTTTTTAAGTATTTACTTTTTAATATTTTATTACAGCGCACGAAACACTTGTCAACTTATTAATTATATTTATGAAATCTAAAAATTCTAATGTGCACTAAATATTTTCCATTTTTTCAACGGTTATAAATGATTTAATAGCAGCCACGGCAAAGCAAGAAAAAAAAGTTAACTATACCGTAACTCATCTTAAAATAGTTTCGTTTGTATTTTAATCCCTTTAATTTTTTTATTAATTTAATTACTTTAATTAATATATTTATTCGAATTAGTTACTGTCATTAAAAAATTTATTAATTTTTTTATAGATAATTGACGTGACACATTAACTAATTAAATGACGATATGCGACATTTTTATTACTTTTGATTAAAACTTTAACTCTTTTTAATTATTTCAAAAACATTTTTTTTTCTTCTCTGTATCTTAGAAATGGAGTCCCTGATTCTGTTTTTTTTTTTTTTTGTTCTTTTTAAATCTCCAGATGTGCACATTAATAGAGAGTAGTAAATCCTACCAGACATACAGTAAAACAGTATCACTATACGCAGACACCAATCCATCAGAAAATTACATAGACAACGAACCCTTTTTCATTGATGATGATACTTTCAACTTGTGTTTCGAAAAAAACTTTCTCCGCAAGCTCCCGAAGATTAGCCAACAGAGAGCCTTACTGCCTAGACTATCAGAAAAAGTACTGAAAATGAGTGTTGCAATAAAGTACAGAAAAATCTTCAAATTTTTTTAAAAAAGTAATTAAGTTTTTTTTTCATTCAATTAAGTACTTAAACTTTTAAAATGTATTAAAAAAGCCTTTAAACTTCTTCAAAAAAAGCAATTAAGCCTAAGTTTTTTACCCAATTGGATACTTAAACTTTCAAAATGCATCAAAAAAGCCCTAAAATTTTTCAAAAAAGCAAATAAACCCCTGCTCTTATTAAAAATTGAAAAAATTATAAAAAATAATAAATTTTAATAAAAATATAAAAATTATTAAAAATTGGAATTTTTTTTATAAAAATCGTACAAAATTAAAAAAACTGCCAAATTCTATAAAAATCATAAAAAATATAAAATGCATCAAAAAGTCCCTTTAACAATTAACTTTAACCGTTGATCGTTAAAGTTAACAACCTTAGTTTTTTTTTAATTAAAGTCGTGACGTGTCGCAACATAGCTTGACATGTGGCAAAAAATAATAAAAAAATAAAAATTAATAAAAGTTATAGAAAATTATAAAATGCTTCTTTCGGTACGGTAATTTTTATAATTTTTTACGAAATTTATATTTCTTTATATTTTGTATAATTTTCTTACGACTTTATAAAATTTTATAAATTTTTTTATACTTCTATATATTTTATAAATTTTTACGATTTTTATAAAATTTTACAATTTTTTATATATTTTTATTTTCTAATTTTCTAATTTTTAATATTTTTAATATTTTATTATTTATTAAATTTTAATAATTTATAGCTTTTATTGATTTTAATTTTTTTCTAATTTTTAATAAAAACAGGGCTTACTTTTTCTTTTCTGTTCTTTTTTTAAAGTTTGAGGGTCTTTTTGATGCATTTTAAAAGTTCAAGTACCCAATTGAGTACAAAAAAAAGTAGGGGCTTAATTGCTTTTTAAAAAAAGGTTTGAAGGCCTTTTTAATGTATTTTAAAAGTTCAAGTACCCAAATGAGTGTAAAAAAAAAAGTAAGGGCTTAATTGTTTTTTTTAAGAAGTTTGAGGGCTTTTTCCACCCTTAATCTTATTCTTTAATTTAATCAATTTTTATTTCTTGTACTTTTAAAATTTTAAAATTTTAATTTTGACCCAAACAGTTGCAGTTAAATCTAATTGGATCATTCTAAATTTCTATTTTTTTTTAAAATTTAAAATTTTAACGTTAATGCAAATGAGTAAATGATAGTTAATAACTCATTAACTGAAATTTTAGTAATATATAGAAATAATAAGTTAACATGATATTACATATATGATAATATGTTTATCGCATCAAATTTTAAAAATAGTAAAATTTAACCGTCATCATTCAGTGAGAATTAAAATTTTAAAATTTAAAGAAATAAAAAAATAAAATTTAAATATAAAAACTAAATTTATAACCTTTTCAAAAGCAAAATTTAACCTTATTAAATGTTTACAAAATACTTGTATGGAGCAGTGGGATGATTTTTGTCACCCTAACAATTTAGAAAAAATGATTTCATATTAAGAATTTATTAGTCATGAAATCAATATATTTAAATGATATTGAAATTAAAATATAGTTTCTTTTATACTAAAAAAAATTATTATTTTCTCTATAAATTTTATGTTAAGTCAAATGTTTGAATGTATAAAATATCTTAATAGATAAATGGGTTGTTTGATAATTTGAAAAATTAAATATGAATAATTAAGTGTTAGAAATTAAGTATTAAATTTAAGTTATAAAATCTATTTGGTATATTACTTAAAATTAAGTATATAATATAATTAGACTGTTTAATAAATGTAAAATTTAAATTATGAAAAAAATATTTTTGTTATAAATATATTATTATTAAGTGAAGATTTATCAAGATCGATATAAGTTTAGTATAATTTAGAATTCTAATGGTAATTAAGAGTAAAGTTTTATTTTATTTATACTTATTATATTTATAAATATAAATTTTAAAGAAGTACAATAAACATCGCTATTGATCAATAAAATTAAAGGCTTTTCAACAATTTAAGTACAACTTATTTGTATAGTGTTACTCGAAGAAAACTATAAAGCATACATTTGTGCTGATGGAGGAGGAAGACTAGATTTCATAAAAATAAAAATGATCACAAAGCGATTCAAACTTGTGTCTTTGACATACATCAATGACTTTTATCACTTAGGTTTTGCAAAATATTCAAATTTGATATGCTAAGAAATTTAGATAAACTGTATCTAAATATATTCATTTAAAAAGAAACGGTTTTTTTTATGTTTTTAAAAAAAAATTAATTGTTAAGGAATTGAATTATTCAATTACGAATATATGAAATTCAAATTTATCTCTATAACTCAATTTCTTATAAAAAAAATTAAGATTTTAATGTAAAAATTCAGATAATGTATAAAAAGAACTCATTTTTTTCAACTTTTTTAGCGGAAAAAGTACTAAAAATTTTAAAAAGTAAAATTATTTTTTTCTGTGAAAACTTAAATATTCCCTATAAAACTAAATTAATTTTAAAAAATAAAATAAAATGATTTTTCCTATAAAACCCCAAAAATTTCATATAAAAACTCAAATAATTTTCAATAACTCCCAAAGTTTCCCTTTTTATTGGAAAAACATTTAATTATTTCTAAAAAAAAATAAAGAAAACTAAAAAGATAAAATAGTTTTTCTTCTAAAATTGGAGTTTCCCTATAAAACCCTCCATTTCTCCTTTTATAGAAAAGGTTAAAATCAATTAAAAAATAAAGAATATTAAAAAAAATAAGTGACTAAAATAAAAAATATTAAAGTTAAGTAATTAAAATAAGTGTACAATAATATTGAATCAATGATAAATAACCAAAATGAAAATAATTTTTTTTCTAATTCTTTTCTATATATTTTGCGTAAAATAGTTAATGTTGAGTTTGATTGAAAATTTAGGGTGGGTTTGAATGGACTATGAGGTGCAGTACATTTAATTTACTTTTTATCCCACGCTATTGTATCTAATATCACGTCACCGCTATTTTTACACTAATCACAAGTAAACGTGCCACCCATCTAAACTCATCATTAATTTGGATGAGATTTTCAATAATGTCTAAAGCGCATGAAATAATTATGTGTCAAAAATTGTGTTCTAATGTTTTTTTGACGAATTCTTGAATTTTTCATTAATAAAGTTGTTTAATAAATAATAAAATAAATATATTTACGATTAATATTCTTTGAATATTTTAGTTAAAAATTATGGTGTGTTAAAAAATAATTAGATAATGTAATTAATAAAATATAGTTTAGTCAAAAAAAGAAATAGAATAAAGCATATTTATAATTTAAGCGGAGAAGAAAACTGAATCGGAAAAAGAAATCTGAAAATAAAGGTAAAAAATAAAAGCGAAGCATATTCTCACTCTATTCGAGTAGCAAAGAGTCATTTTCAGTTCCCTAGCTGTATTGTGTGTCTAGTTTCTTTTCATCTTTTAACATTTTTATTGATAATCAAATCCATATAATCTGTTCAAGGTTTTCTCTCATCATCCTGATTTCTCCTTTTCTTTCTTCCAAACGGGGCTGTTGTTTGGAAGGAAAGAAAGAAAGAAAGCAAAAGAGGATCAAGTGGCTGACTGAAAAATGGATCTGTGGGCTGTCCACTTGAAGAACGCAAACCCTGGGAATCCTCCTGCTTCTGCTTCTTTGTTGTTGAAGAGGAATTCGATTCCTGAAAGACCCAATTCTTGTAAGGTTTCCAACTTCGGAGTTCTTCCGATCGGGGTTTCAAGAACATGCCTCCCTTCATCTTCCATTCGTTCTTTCACCGTTACGTCTATGGCTAAGAACAATAATCACGATAATTCATCATCCCCTTCTTCTGGTATGCCTTTCTTTTCTTCTCATGCAAATTTAGGAAGAATCATGGCTTTTGACTTTCTCTTTTGAAAAAGAAAATTTCAGTCATTAGTTCTGTGTAATTTGTAATTTATATGTTTGGGTTCTTGAAGCTACTTCTTGTTGAATTCTTGAACGTGATTAAGGATGATTAGTTCAAATATTGGATTACCCTATGTTTGGATTGGATTGGAGTGAGTGAGGGGAAGGGAAAGTAAGGTGTTATTTTGAAACTTATGGAACAATGGTAAACTCATAAAGATTTCTGATTTGATATACTAGTCTTAATTGTGGAATTGTTTATTGGGATTTCAGTTTTTTCTATTCTATGGAATATTTATTATTGCCACAGGTAATTTTATTGTATTAAAATTTAAGTTATTTTAGACCAACTGTTGGAGCTTTTTCTCAAGTCCTTCCAAATGTGATTTCAACTGTTTGTTGTTTCACTTTTTAAAGAATGGTAAGTAATAAGGACGTACAGATCTGTTCTTTTCGTACACTATGTTTGGTTGGAAGGAAGCTCATGTATCTATTCTTTTTTCCCCATCTTGTTCTATATCTAAAATAAGCATTAGTTCATTTAGATTTTCTTTTTCTTTTTTTTTGGGGGGGGGGGGGGTATGGTGATTTAAAGGTGGGTGTGGAGGTTATTAGGGTTTGAACCATGCTTTTATGTCTCACAAGCCTCATGTGGCTAGGCCAAGAGATCATTGCCTAAATTCATTTAGATTTGGTGAATACTCTCACTGCAACTTTTCCTTTAATTTTGGCCTTATATAATTTATTGGTCCCTCATTCCTTCTTTGTTTCCTTGTTTCATCTTGTTATTATTACTTGGTGTAACATACCAATACATAAATTGGCATTTTAGAGTTCTTGCAATTTGAATTTTTACATAGTTATTGAATGTTTGTGGTAATTTATCCAGGAAATGGTGATCAATCTATTCCTGACCGGGACCGTTCAAGAAGAAATAATTCTTCAGACAGCAATAAATCTAATGGCGATGCTTCTCAGAAGTTCCTTGATGTAAACACAAACTGGAGAGAGTTCAGAGCAATGCTATATAACAACTACCAGGTGATATTTTTCTTCTATGTACCTGATGCTTCTCCAATATTGAGGGATCTTGCTCAGATTCAGTTGTGTGTTGGCTATTTCAATAGTTCTGTCTTCTTCTTTATGTTCAGTTTATTATACTGTTTTCTTCTTGGATTCACAAGATAGCCGAAGGTCCAATGTCAATAACTTCCATTTTATGGTTCTTCTCATTAGTTAGACATTACTAGAGAATAACCATTACGATTTCATATAGCGTATTAATTAGATTAGTTATTATGTTGTTCTTACTCTTCATTTTCATTGAAATACCTGTGTTTGGAATTCGTGTCTGACACCTTGGTATGACTGTATGAGGATATGACTCAAAGGATCCCTCAAATACATGGAAGAAAAATTGACTATACCGTTGTTGGAAAGACTCCCGTATTTGACACTAACATCCAAGTCCGAGTTGATGTAGATGTCTAATTTTGTAAACTTGAAGCTGAATCTGGTCATATCGGCAGAACTCTATTGCTTTTTTATCATTTTCTGCGTTGGATATGCTGCATTTGGAAGCAAAACCTGTATGCTTAATTGTAGGGTTATTTTTAGTTTTTTTCAATGTCAATTGACCTTTTAGGAACATGACAAGCATTGCAAGCGATGTGCAGAAAATTTGGAATTATTGCTCTATAGAGACATTTTAACTTTTGTGTAAATTTTTAACAGGTGGAAAAGACAGATTCCGTTGCTCAAGGTGGGACACCTCATGTGTCAAAACCTCTTGGCCCGAAATGGGCTCACCCACTTTCCGTGCCGGAGACTGGCTGTGTTCTTCTTGCCACTGAGAAGCTTGATGGAGTTCGCACCTTTGAACGCACGGTGGTTCTCCTTCTCAGATCTGGAACCAGACATCCACAAGAAGGGCCATTTGGGGTTGTTATCAATCGCCCACTTCACAAGAAGATCAAACACATGAAACCCAATAATAATGAATTAGCCACTACTTTTGCAGATTGTTCCCTGCACTTTGGGGGGCCTCTTGAAGCGAGTATGTTTCTTTTAAAAGAGGGAAAAAAGTCGAAGATTGGTGGGTTCGAAGAGGTGATTCCTGGCCTCTGTTTCGGTGCTCGAAATAGTTTGGACGAAGCTGCAGAGCTGGTGAAGAGAGGAACACTCAAGTCAGAGGATTTCAAGTTCTTCGTGGGGTATGCAGGATGGCAGCTGGATCAGTTGAGAGAGGAAATCGAATCAGATTATTGGCATGTGGCTGCATGTAGCCCGAATCTGATATTCGGAGATTCATCTGACAGTTGGTCAGAAAGCTTGTGGAAGGAGATTTTGCAGGAAATGGGTGGTCACTACTCAGAATTAAGCAGGAAGCCTAAGCAAGATATATAGTGGGGGGTACCTAACAGGTAAAAATGTAATGACCTTATGGATGAATATAGAATTAAGAAGTTGGGTATTGAATCAGGTATTTCTGAAACTATAGATGTACATAATATTATTAACTGCCTTCTTTAGTCAATTGATCTTCTTTATTCTCTTTTCAGAGTCTGTTATCTAACCCAAAAACCAGGAAAATACTAATCATTCTTCTTTTCTCTTCTCTTCAAGAATCATCTGGTCCTGTGGTATATTGTATATACCCAGAACTGGGAAATTAATGATCCAATAGAAAATAATTAAAAATGAAAACATTTTTACAAAAAAATCAGTTTTTTTTTTAATAAAATGATAAAATTTGAACTTTTAATCTTTTATTTCATATATTATAAACATCATACGACTAAATCAATTAATTTTTTTTTCAAAGGATGATATCGTTTATTGTAACAACAATATAAAAGATCCCAGAAACATCGGTAAGCTCAGTACAAATTACAACCATAGACACAGTCATTATAGACCAAGCAAACATTGGCGTTTAGCCACAAACAATGGTTCCCAACAACCAAGATCCTGAAACATTAGCGGTCAACCCTCTAAAAGCAGAAAAAGAGGAGGAAGCATCACCATTCACATTGGCAGCAGCCACTAATAATAACATTAGTGTGTATGATCCCCATTACCAAGCGTCTCCGGTTTCACTAAGGATCTTGCTTACAAAGAAGGAGAGAAATAGTGAAGCACAAGACAGAGCTGAGTGCCCTCAATCACCCATCAGAAGACACCTTAAGAGAGCAGAGGCTCGAAGAACCCCAAACCGACCGAAATCAGCCTTTGGCGACACCTAACCCAAAACAACACCCAAACAGTGACTGAATCGTCGGAGATATTGGATCTGGCAAAAATAGATAAATAAGGAAAACAACATCTTGAGGCTTTTGGCATTGCCACCCATCCACCAACTGGGAGTTTCAGCAAAACTCTCACCAGAAGTGGAATACCGACATCAGAACACCGCACTGGTCCCTCCTTAACATAGGTGTAACGCCCCAAATCCGAGACCGTCGCCAGAGTCGAGCACGAGGTGTTAACGGACTTAATTCATTAATTAAACAACTCAAACAATTTATTTTAGAACTTCCAGACAAGCTGGCTAACTGCGTCACGATCGCTTAAAATTCATATCTCGAGTTACGAAACTCGAAATCCAATTCCGTAAATTTTCCCTGAAACTAGACTCATATATCTATCAACTAATTTTTTTTTAGAATTTTTGGTTGGGCCAACTAGTACAGTTTATTAGTTAAAATATCCCCTGTTTCAGGGTTCGACTACTCTGACACCTCTGTATTACGAATCAAATATCTCCCTGTACAGAGTTTCAATTATTATATCGTTTGTACAATTTTTTGTGAATTTCCAAAGTCAGAACAGGGGATCCAAAAATCGCTCTGGCCCTATTTCACAAAAAATTAAATATCTCATAAAATATAACCCATATACCTGTTTTGTTCCATCCATATGAAAATAGACTCATCAAGCTTTAATTCTATATCTCATTCACTATCTAAATCCATTTCTACTATTTTTAGTGATTTTTCAAATTCACGTCATTATTGCTGTCCGATACTGTTTTAAAGCTAATTTTACCTTTTTCATGATTTCCATGGAATAACTAGCATTTAGGCATACATAACACCAAACATGTCCTTGATTAGCCATTCCAACAGCTAATCATTATCAAGCATTTACATACCATTCATCAACCATATCATAAGATCATACACACAAAATGGCTACGATGCTATACATGCCATACTCAAAATGAAACGTCTAGCTATACCAAAATAATCCTCGTGATAGTGTGCCCGGACCTCCGACGTACTTTACGATCCCCGAGTTAGCTTGACAAAACTATAAAAGAAGGAAAATAAAGGGGGTAAGCATTAAGCTTAGTAAGTTTGCATGCAAATAAATAACAACAGTCATAAGAATTATCTTACTACTTGGCATGATACTACTTAATGCAACTTCATTAATTGTCATGGACATATTTTAAACTTCTTCACTTACTTACTTAAATACTTACTTACTTAATCAAATTTATTAATACATTTTACTTACCTTTTTCCTTATCAAGCATACATGAACATTATGTACTTACCTTTGCTCTTCTAGCATAAACTTGTCTTACATTTTTAATATAACTCGTCTTACCTTACCTTACCTTGATATTCTCTTTAAATTTTCCCGTTGAACCACTTGGAATACTAAGGATACACAGGTACCTTACCATTGCCATCACTTGTCATGGTCTTACGTGGTATCCTTTTGAAACTTACCATTGCCATGTCTTGACATGGTCTTACATGGTAGCCTTGCCTTATGAACTCACCAATGCCATGCCTTGGCATGGTCTTACATGGGACCTTTGCCTTATAGTAACTTATCAATGCCATGTCTTGACATGGTCTTACATGATTTCCTTGCCTTAGCAACCTTAACAATTGTCATCCCTTGGCATGGTCTTACATGGTATCCTTAAACCCTAATGTCATGACATTTGTATCCTACACATTCCTAAGGTTCAACCGGGACTTTCTGAAATTACTTTTCCGTCAATTCATGCTTAAGTCTTCTTTGAATAATTTCATAAAATAAATATACACATGCTAGAAATTAACAACATTAATAATAGAATATTGCATTTATTTACCACAAACTTACCTCGAAACAAAATACGATCAACTATATCGATTTAGTCCACTATCTTTTTCTTTCCCCGGTTTAACTCCGGATTTTGTTTTTGATCTATAATAAAAAAAATTAGCTTATTTAATACTCACATTTATTAAAACAGTCCTTGACCCAAACTTTGGCAAAATTATTTTTTTGCCCCTAAACTTTTACATATTTACACTTTTTCCCCAAGGCTCGGAAATTAAACTTCATCCTATTTTCTTATGTTTTATGACATGCTGATCATTTTTCCCTTCTATGACAACATCAAATTCTCACTCTAACATGTACTTATGACTATTAGGTATTTTTACCGATTAAGCCCTTTTACTTGTTTTCACTTAAAACCGAGTAGCACAAGTTGTCTAACATAATTTAAAACCTCATATTCTATCATAAAACACCAAAATACACAAATTTCACCTATGGGTGTTTTTCCAAATATGAACCCTAGGTTGAATTATTGTTAGTATAAGCTAAATCGAGCTACCGGGATTTCAAAAATATAAAGAACATTAAAAACGGGGCTTGGAATCACTTACTATGGAGCTTGGAAGCTTGAAACAAACCCTAGCTATGGAGAACCCTTTAATTTTCGTCCTAATGAAGAAGATGGACATATTTTGCCATCTTTTTCCTTTTTTTAATCTTTTAATTACCAAATGACCAAAATACCCTTAATACCTTTCTTTGAAAATTTTAATGTACAAGCCTATTTTTGTCCAAAATTTTAGAAATTGGTCAAATTTCTATTTAAGACCTCCTCATTAATATTCCAAAGTAATTTCATGCTGAAAACTTCTAGAATGCAAGTTTTGCAAATTATTCGATTTAGTCCCTAAATATCAAATTGGACCCTCTATCGATAAAATTTCTAAACGAAGTTTTCACACAATCATGCAATCATGTCATAGACCTTAAAATGATAATAAAATAAATTTTTATACCTCGGATTTGTGGTTTCACAACCATTGTTCCGTTTAGGCCCTATTTCAAGACGTTACAATAGGTCCGCTCGAGAGAAGAGAAAAAAGCCACGAATGCTTAGATAAAGGCATAAAGCCCTCAAAAGGGGTTATTAAACCGAGAGAATGAAAAAAAAAAGAGAACAAGGAGAAGGACGATCAACCATCGATGACAGGTGGTTGACCGTTTAAAACGAGAAATAGGAAGAAAGGGTTAGAGCGACGCTTAGGATTTCTTTTCAAATTTTCAATTCACAAACCTAAAATGTCAATTACTAATCTAATTCAGTTGAAATTATTAGTGTAGATTCAAATATAAATTATTAATTAAATAAACTGAGCTAAAATTTCTTCATATTGTTTTAGACAATGTAAATGATTAAAACGAATGTCCATTGATTCGTTAATCATCAACTAAGCTAATAAACTTATACCAATTATATTATTTGTCACCTTTAGCTTAGGATTTCCTTTTGGTTTCATCTTAGACTAAGAAATACTACCTAAGTTCTCCTCTGGATCTCACCTAGGCATATAGATCTCCTCTTAGTCTCACTATTCGACACAATAATATTGAACTATCTAATGATTAATTTTCCTTTTGGTCTCGTTTATTTAGATTTCCCACCAAAGATGTCAATTCTAGCATATGAAACATTTTAATATAAAAGAACAACCAAACAATCAAGCATAAATATTAACTTAATCTAACAAACAATTTATCAATTAACTAAAAAGCAATATCGGCACATAATAAAGCTCAACACCTAAATAGACATTTCATCAAACAATTGATTTGCACAATTT